>VDFB02193867.1:553067361-553108830 GCA_007258455.2 Sequoia sempervirens
CCTACACAAATTTTCCCAAGTAAGACACTGGTTTTGAGCCACTAACCACATGAAAAAAATGTACTTGGGCCACGACAACTTATGCCAAACTTGCTTCCACCAAGGGAGCTCAATATCCCCAAACAACTGCCTACCAAGCTACTTATAACCAACAGACATGGAGTACTTCCTAGACAAATCCATACCATCCCAAGCCAAGACATCAAACCCTCTCAAAGAATTACAATCACGAGAAGCCAAAAGTTGAACTAGCTCACGCCTATCCCCCTCAAATCCCCTAGGTGGCCACTCAGAAGGATGCTTCCAACGAAATCTTACAGTTGATCCACAATGTTGTGCAACCTTATAATGCTCAACAGTATCCCAACCAACCGCAGTAAAAACATCACAAAGGGACTAGAGGTGAGGAAAAGTAGAGAGAATAGGTGAGTGACCATCCCAAGGATCTAACCAAAATAGAGCCTGTGACCCCGAATGACAAATCCAAAAAAGTGTTTGCTTAATCAAATGAGCCCCCACTTTCAAAGTATGTCAAATCATAGAACCACTCCCCTCTAGAGGATAGTGAGGAACCTCAAAGGATGCAACACCCCCAAGATACTTATGGTTGAGAATACGGGCCCATAACAGATGTTGATTGGTACACCAACGCTAGTACAACTTAGTAGCAAGAACTTTCTCGTTCAAAATAGAAAAGTGTAACCCAAGACCACAGTCCTGCTTTGGTCTACATACAGATTCTCACTTAACAAGGCTCCACTTAGTAGACATCAAGTTACCACTCTGAAGAAGTTGACATGAGAGAGCATCAAATTTCTTAAGGAAATACATCGGGGTCACTTGAACAAAGCATCTATAGATAGGAATGGTCTAGATAACAGACTTGAGAAGAGTCACATGAGTAGTAGTAGACAACCATTGATGAGTCCAATGAGTGACCTTTCGTAGCAGCTTAACAAGCAGAATCTGCCAGGAGGACCTGCAATCCACCGTTGGATAGCTAGAGTATTAAAGAAGAAAATAGAAGACTTCAACTCATTTACTTTCTAATCCGAAGCAGCAAGGTAGTACGTATGGTACAACTATGTATTCTTTTGTTAAGAAGCTACAATATGTCAAGTATCACCTTAAGTGATGGAATCGATCATGTTTTGGCAATCTTCGGGCTAAGAAAAGGGAAGCACAGGATTATCTTGTTGTTATTACTTGCCAAATTCAGGATTTGGGATTTTCAGAGGCTCTTGGACATGTTGAGTCCCAAGCCTTAAAATTGGTGGAGTGGGAGCTTCGTGAGGAGACTTTTTGGAAAAAAAAGGCTCAAATTGATTGGCTTTTTGAGGGTAACAAGAACACTGCTTTCTTCCATCATTTTGTGCAAGCTCACCAGAATAAGTGTTATATCTCTTCTCTTGTTAATTTTGAGGGTCTTTCAACTTCCTTGCAACAGGCTTTGTCTAAAGAGGCTCGCTAGTTTTACTCTGCTTTGTTTACTGAGGATTCACCTCCAGTTGCTCGGTTGATGAGAATATGGTCCTTGCTTGCATTCCTTCTTTGATCTCTAATGCTTTGAATGATTCTCTTACTCATCTGATTGCTCTATCTAAAGTGGAGGAGGTTGTGTTTGGGATGAATAAGGGGAAAGCTCCAAGCCCTGATGGTTTCCCAGTTGAATTTTTCTAGGACTTTTGGGATATTGTGAATCTGGATTTGTTGGAGGTTGTTTGGGAGTCTCTTCATAGTAAACAGATGCTTCGAGCCTTGAATGTTACTTTTTTGGTTCTCATTCTTAAAAAGGAACGTGTTGATAGGCTTGAATTATTTAGACCTATTGCACTCTGTAAAGTGGTGTATAAAATTATTACAAAATTGATTGCTAAGAGGCTTAAACCTTGTCTTCTTGTTGTCATTTTTGAGGAGCAAGGAGGCTTTGTGGTGGGTCATCAAATTTTGGATGGGGTGGTGGTCTCCTTAGAGGTCATTCATTCTATGGTGACCTCTAAGGAAAGGTCTATGTTCATCAAGTTCGATATGGCCAAAGCTTACGACAGAGTTAAGTGGAGTTTTCTCCAGAAGATTTTGTTGGCCTTTCATTTTTCTTTGGATTGGGTGAGTTGGACTATGAGTTGTGTGACTTCTTCCTCATTTTCGGTTATTGTGAATGGTGAACCTTCAGAGCTTTTTGGTGCTACTAGGGGCCTTCGTCAGGGGGATCTGCTTTCTCCTTATCTGTTTATTATAATGGCGGAGGGGTTGGGCCGATTTCTTAAATTTTGGGTTTCTCAAGGCTTTATTCATGGTTGGCAGTGGGGTTTGGGTCTACGAATGATTTCTCATCTCCAGTTTGTGGATGACACCTCTCTTATGGGGTTGGCTTGTATTCAGGAAGCTGAATCCTTCAGGAAGCTTTGGCATTTTGAATCTAATTTTCAAACTACCATTATTTTTAATAAAAAAATTGAACACTTAAATAACACAAACACACCGAAATAATTTTATTTATATTAATAAATCTAACATAATTTGAACTTACTAATTCACTTTTTTTATTCTATTAAATATATATTCTTAATTTTTTTTTTTTTAAATAATAAAATTAGCAGATCCTAAAACATTAAACTAAACAAATGTGCTATTCTAATTTCAAAATGCAGAACCAAAACTTAGATAACGTTGGTAATCGAATCCTTCACCATCGATGAACACAGACAATAATAGTATGGAATTTTCTTCTATTTTCATTCTTTATTAAAACCAAAGATAGCAATACATTCGAAGAGACTCCATTGACATGGGTCGAATCAGGCTCTCACTTTTCCGAATGCAACAGATTGAAAAGAAGACAACTTACCAAACACAGGCTTGTGCAGATTGAAAAGGAATACAACTTTTCAAGCAGGGAAAAGGGCCATGGAAATAAACAACTTCTAACAAACTAAAAAACTTAATCAGAAGCCTGTCTTCTAAACTTCCAAGTTCTCCTTTTCCATGGATTTGAGCAAAGGGGAGCTTGATTTCCACTCTTATGAGCATTGCATTTGAAACTCTCTGTATTTTTTCCACCATATCATGAAGCTGCTCTGTTAAAGGAAAACCTCCTTGGAAATACTTTTCTCCTCGATCATGTTCGACACATAAGCTTCAAAATCTTCCTGGCTTTTCTTGAGATGGGCATTGATAGTTTGATGTCGCTCTTGCTCTTGCTGGAGATTTTTCAAGTCTTTAGCAGCTTCTTCTACGTGAGCCCAAAAGCAAGAGTCCTCAGTTAAGGATGCATACATTGTGTGATCCTTTTTTTCCCATTTACCTCTATTAATGCGAGTTTGGTTTTTATCATCCAGCCATTTTTGCAGAATCCTATGACGGAGCGGTCTGTTCTGCATTGAGAGATAGCTTCCACTGTTGCTCTGCCCTCCATAGTAGTATGCAATGTCAAGAGGCTCTACAAGTCTTCTGTATGTAGTGCCAGCATTGATCCATTTGTTTTGTAATTGGAAGTTACTGGGCAATTGATGATTCTTCGCCAAATTAATAATTTTATCCCAGAAATCTGTTAGAATCTCCCTAATCCAATTGGCTCTAAAATCTCTAGGTTCGCCCAGGTGTTTGAAAACATCGTAGGAGCCACGGCTGTGACCTTCACGGACTGTTTTAATGTACCATTCTAGCTCTGCCATTTTACTTTGGTTCACGCTCAACTCCGAATTTAGGTTCTTCAAATCTGCAGCTTTGCTCAGGGCATCAAATGCAGATTTCGTCTGTTTAACAGTAAAAGCAGTCAGTCTCGATTTCTAAATACAGTAAATATCATTGAGAGAAAATAATTAGTTGAACAGAACTTCCTAACAAGCTAACGTATCTAGAAATCTTATCTTTTAAAGACAAAATCATTTTCTTTTGAACTTTCAAAATTTCAACAATTGTTTTGAGAGTAAGAATGTAAATTTATCTTATAGCTCAAAACTTTTTTATTTCACACTTATTATAGATCATCTTAAAAAATTTAAAATTTTAAATCAATTTTTTTTAGCATGAATTGATAATATAAAATTAATATACAGAGATTCGCAATATTTTTTAATATCATCATTTCAGATCATTATTCTATTTTCTGACTCTTACTCATTCTGATGATAGATCATAGAATACAATTTAAAATATTGATAATAAAATTATTACACAATTAAAATCCAAAATCATAAACAATAAAAAATTCATATTTTTAATTAATACAAAATCAATCTTGTCTACCCTCTTCTCCCCTGGCATCCCTGACTCAAAGAGGCTCCAATAACTTCGCTATGGTAAACTTGTAAAAGATTGAGACTGTGCAAGAACATACCTAGACCAGGCTAAATGCAAGCAAACTCGAAAAATAATTACTTTAGTAAATATAAAGTAAAATTCAACTTCATCCTAAGAGTTATGTGAGTGATTAATTAAAAAATAATAATGAGATTACCAGAGTCCGAAAACCCATGGCTTCTAATTGCAGTGCTATTCCCATCTCAAGAGAGGATTCTAATTGCAGTGCCATTCCTGTCTCAATGGAAGATTCTGAGAAGATTCTTGAAGTTCTTGTTGAGTATCCGCTTTCAATAACATGTTTCAACTTATCACCATAACTTGTGTGCTCTGAAATCAATGCACCGGCAATATCATTTTGTTCTGATATACCATTTTCTTCTGTGCTTTGCAAAGTTAAAATTAGCATCTCCAAGACAGCTTGACCATCCTCAACACAAGCTGCTCCGTAGGTTGAACAGAACATGTAAGTGCCAAAGGTTTTAAAATTGTCAAGAAGTTTCTTGCAGGCTTGTAGAGGATCAGAATCATTGCCCATTATCCTCTTTCCCTGAGAAAAAATTTAATTTAACTGGAGTGCTATTGATTCAAATGGTGCAAGGGGCATGCGAGGAACAAAATCATGTTTTGAAACCACATGACAAAACCTTCCAAACCAATCTTGGCAGCCAATTGATTCTCTAAGAGCAGCATTTCCTACCAAAGGAGAGCTAAATGTAATGCATAAAGGATAGATATTTTTCAGCCTCTTATCCAGAAAGTAGATCGTAGCCAGGGTTGCTATAGCACATCCTATAGAATGACCCACAAATATAACGGGTTGTTCCACCTTTTGTTCCTGTTCCTGTTCCGAGAATTGCTGCATCTGATAGAACAAATAAGTAAACGGCTTTAAATTTAAATCTTAGAACTTTGGATCTAATCGAATGAAATAAAATTGATTCTCAGGTAGTGGGAAATTTAAATCAATACATTGCTAGATGACCTGTAATGTTTTAAAGACATACAATTGTAAAGTTAGGTGGTTAGTTTAAAGGATCACGAAAATTAAAGGGCATAGGTAATTGCATAGATTAAGATAGATAGACATTAAGCTACACAGAAAATTGTGTAATTTAGTGCACGCTCTTCTAAAAACTGTACTTTCTTTTAAAAATGTGTCAATTTTGAATTAAAAATAGATTGGTTGCAAGGGTAGTGGTAGTTCAGTAATATAGCATTTCATGTAGTAAATGAGAGGTCTTATGTTTGATTTTTAGGTGATCCATGAAAAGTTCAATATTATATCAGAACTCAGGTTAGTAGAGTCAGACCAAGATAGGAGCCCTGAACACTTTAATTATAATATAAATGTTGAGATTTCTGGCTTAAAACTGTGTGTTATTTTGTAACATTTCAGATCAAACTCCATGATCCATCATCAAGATAATGTAAGAAGAGAAAAAGAGTGAGAAGGATTGTAGCAGACTTGGTTAGATAAATAGGAGAGAGGTTAGGAGAGACCAAGAAAATATGAAGTAATATCAAATAACAAAAAACAAATAAAAAGGGTAAAAATTTGAGAAAATAGAAAAGAAAGAAACACTCCCAAGAAGCAACTAGAAATAAACAAGAAGTATAAAACAAAGAACAAAGGAAAACAAATAACAAAAAAAAACAAGAATTTAATATTAATCCCTGAACACCTAAATTATAATATAAATGTTGAGATTTCTGGCTTAAAACTGTGTGTTATTTTGTAACATTTCAGATCAAACTCCATGATCCATCATCAGGATTAAAGAGAAAGAGTGATTGTAGCAGATTCTTGTTTAAAAGAAGTATATAACAAACAAGAATTTAATATTAATCTATATACCTATTTAATATTAAATTCTTGTTTTTATTTTGTTCTTTGTTTTCCTTTGTTCTTAGTTTTATACTTCTTGTTTATTTCTAGTTGCTTCTTGGGTGTGTTTCTTTCTTTTCTATTTTCTCAAATTTTTACCTTTTTTATTTGTTTTTTGTTATTTGATATTACTTCATATTTTCTTGTCTCTCCTAGCGTCTCACCTATTTATCTAACCAAGTCTGCTACAATCCTTCTCACTCTTTTTCTCTTCTTGCATTATCCTAATGATGGATCATGGAGTTTGATCCGAAATGTCGATACTAAAAATAACACACAGTTTTAACCTAGAAATCTCAACATTAATATTATCATGGACTATGAAAACTACATGCAATTAACTTAAATTATAATTCAATGGAAATGTTGGAAAATGAGCCACCCATAGATGAAAGATGAATTGATCACAAAGAGGGTTAACAGTTCAATGATAGAACACTCCGACAAATAAAATATTCTAAATTCAACTCTAACTGATCTATAAAAAAAATTGACTTTCTAAAGATCATAACATAAAATCTTAACTTTTCAGGTTTTTTTCACGGCTTGATCATATGTCCTACAGAGGGATCTGAGGCATAAGAACGGCTTAGAGACTGAGCGGTTGAATCCAAAAAAAACTCAAAGGTCAAGGTCAATAATTCTAGCAAATTCTCTACTTATGGATTAGTTCGAAAGTACTTTCGAGGTTAATCAAAAAGATAATTTAGCCAGATCTTGAGCTTCAGTTGACATGAACTAGAAATCGTAAATAAGAGGGTATAAAACATAAGATCATAGTGAAGTGGGCATGATATAAATAGGCAAAAAATATTTAAAATATGGGGCTCGAGACTGAAGATTAAAAGTTCACATTAACCAGAGACATTAGCACAGATAAAATTGCATTGGGTAGAAAAAACTGCGGGTTCTTATCAGATCTAGGTTTTGGATTATAATAGCACGCATCCTACATCAAAGAACAACTATAAAAGATAAGAGTAAAAGGCTTTTCATACCTGGTTTTCCAGGTCTGAATTTTTCAGAGTATCAAGGAATTTATTGAGAGCTCCTTTGTGAACAAGAGCCGGTTGATCGTCATCACCCTTGAGACGGTCAGAGAAGACGTCTTTCTCATTCTGGATATTGCATTGTTCATATGGGTCATCACTGGCAGTGAAATCTCCTATGTTAAAGGAAGGGAATGTGATAAATACTACGCCTTCGTACTCATTCCGACGAAAATAAGTATTGTCATTGTTATTTGAAATACTGCTTGTCTCGTTCAAAGCTCGTTTCAGGATTTCACAACAAGAAAGAAAAATTGCCTGCTCTTGACCAGCAGCGAACCTATAACAAAAATTCTATCAATGAGCACCAACTGGGCACTGCAAAAATAACTTTCTTCCGATGAATTTCAAGAGGAAAGTTAACATTCTATTATAATCAATACTTTTCCGGTTAAAACCACTTAAATTTTTCAAAAGTTTCAGATTTGTTTAGTTCTTTTGAACACCCCACCAAAACTGGCATCATAATCGTGTTTAACATGCATTAGAAACTAAGTCATATGTGCTCTACCGATCACTTGTTAACAAACAGAAGCAAATTATGTTTATTAAACAACTATGTTAAAATTGTAACCCAAAAGGATAATCGATAATCTCATACTTACAGTGATCCAGTAAGCTGCAAATCTTCATCCATGTCTTCTGAGCTCATATTCGCTGCTTGCTTTGATCATTTCAACTCTCAAGAGATGTAGCCTTTATAGTGTAATGGTAGTTGTATGTAGGAGGGGAAACGAGCAAAGAAAAGTCTGAGAACCTGAGATTGCGTAAAGAGGAAGTTACCAGGAAACAGCATCTAAAAAAAATTGTGGAGCAAAGAAAAGTCTGAGAAACTGAGATTGCGTAAAGAGGAAGTGGAAGTTACCAGGAAGCAGCATCTAATAAAAAACGGGGAGCAAAGAAAAGTATTTCCTTGTACTGACATTCTCGTAACTTTCACCCATTCTTATGCACATTCTTTTCACTCATTTTTTTATATTAAACAAAGCTGGAAAAAAAAATACAATGAAGAAAAGAACAGCAGCTCAACAAAGAACTGCTCAGAAATAAGAACAAAAATCAGTTACAGGGTAAAACTGTACGAGACAGTTAACGTGATACAGATCAGCCAAGAACCTCGAAACAGCAATTAACAAGATACAAGGCAGCATCTTAAAACATGAGACCCTTAAAATCTGAATTTGAAAAGTTTTTGAAAATGTCTGGAAACACAAATATCTCTTTCATGCAACTGCAAAAACTAAAGCTTAATCATCTCTTTTCACTCATTTAACTCCCACATTTTATGAGTAGATTCATGCTTGAATATTTATCTATTTTAAATATTTTATTTATTTATTTATTTATACATCTATTTTAATATAGATGTCATCTGCCAGAATTTATTGTTTCCTCACCTAGGATTGTTTTTATAATCATTAGATTTGTAATGTTTGAGTGTTAACTCTTGTCTTGTCGATGTCTCGAAGGATTACTTGGGTCAAAGAATGCTTTGAACTTGTGGACAAGTGTTTGAAAGATTTTATATGTCCAATGTTAAGAATTCTCATGTGATTATATGCTTATTGTTGGCTTGTGTTTCTATTTCATGATTGAATTTATGTAGAACTTTATTTAGTTTCACTACTTTTATAAGCTAGTTTTGAAGTTGCTTTTCAATTTTATAAGAAGATTTATTGATAGCATGTGAATTGGTTAAACATGGAAATTTTTAATAATAGGTCATGTATTTTATAAATAATTTTCAATAAGATATGGTTATTTTAATAAATGTGATTTGATTAGTATCATATTTCGATATTAAGGTGTAATTGTAAGAGTGGAGTATTTTTTGTTTGATTATATGTTCTAATTTAAGTATTATATTTGGAATTTCAATTATCAAGTGTATTATACAAATACATTTGGTATTTTAAATGAGTGTGAAGGCATAGGTTCTAGAGGCATACGGAAAATTCACTGCCATAATTCACCGACAGAAAATTCACTGCCAACAATTTACCGCTGGAAAATTCACCCCGTGACAATTCACGGCGCAAAAAATTAATTGCATATTTTTTGGCGGTTAATTTTCCATGGCGGTGAATTGCTAGTGGCGGTGAATTTTCCCATGATGAATTGTTGACGGTGAATTTTCAATCAGTGAATTGCTAACAGTGAATTTTCCTAGAGTCGTTCTAGAAGGATGATTAATTTCGAGACGGTCAATTTAGATAAATATCTTTATGTCTGTTTTCCTTATCTCTCTCAGTTGTGAGTTGTGAGATGTACCTCATTATACTCTAGGAACCTTGACCTATGTCAATGTTGATTTTATATTATTATGCTATGTGAAATCTTTTAAAGTATGTGTGAGTACTTTATAGATGTTTTCATAGTTTTTACATGTTGCATTTACTTGGTTTTCAAAACGTACCTATAGTAATTTTGAAGTAACCAATATATCTTACATGTTGAAAAGAAGATTTTAATTATTAAATATTTTAGTAAGAAATTGTTAAGTAATTCAATAAATTGTATTATTGATAAGAAAATTGGAAAGGGGTGAATAGTTTATTGAAATGTGAAGAAACCTGCAATCACAAAGATATAAATCAAGCACAATGAACACACCAACAATTGTATGCAATCAACCCGATATATTAGATAAAAAGGGGTCTACATATAAAGGAAAATATCCAAGCATGAGGTGTTGAAATGCATCAACACCTCTCCAGTCTATAAACTAGTCAAGCGGCTCATGAAGAAAATATCCAAGAATGCCAATGAGTCATACTGTCTACACAATGAATGCCTAAGTAGGCTTAGGTCAGCCTATGTGTATGCAAGAATTAATGTATACACTAACACCCCCCCTTAAAATGGGCATGGATAAAATGGGTCCTGGCTACTAGCCTGGTGAGGTACCCATGTACAAAGCAATCTCTCTAAAAAAAAGAGTAAGAAAACCTAGTGGGAAAAAACTATCCTCCAAAAAGAAAGAAAATGTGGAGAAGAATAGAAAGCCCCCCCCAAGGATGATGATGATGTTGATATAGACTGCACACCAAGAAGAGCTTGTAGATGAATGAACTTGCTCTCAGTGAAGGGTTTGGTGAAGATGTCAGCAACCTACTCTAAAGACTAGAAAAAGACTAAGTTGATTATCTAACCATGAATCAACTCTCGAATGTAATGCATATGAATCTCTATGTGTTTGGTTCATTGATATTGAACTAGATTCTTACATATCTGCATAGTACTTTGGTTGTCACAATAGATGACTATAGATTGCTTGAAAAGGAGTAACAAACTCAAAAAGAATGTCTTGAAGCCATATAGCCTTAGTAGCTGAGTTAACAACCCCCATGAACTCTGCCTCTATGGATGATATAGCAATAGCATTCTGCTTCTTGCTAGACCAACTGATAGGACCTGAACCAAGTGAAAAGTTGTAACCTGAAGTGGACTTATGATGCTCAGTGTCACCAACCCAATCTGAATCTGTATAACAAACCAAGTCAAGTGCTGAACCAACTTTGTAGTGAATCCCAAACCCAAGAGTACCATGAAGATAGTGAAGGATCCTCTTAGCTACTTTTGAATGCAACTCATGAAGTTTTTGCATGAATCTTGAAACCATGCCTACTGCATAGGCAATGTCTGGCCTGGTATGAGTCAAGTATATAAGGCTACCAACAAGTTTTCAATACAATGTAGCATCAACCAATGGTGGAGTATGGGAAGTATCAAGCTTGACTCTAGAAAGAAAGGGAGTTAGAGATGGTTTCCAAGTAGTCATATGAAACTGTGCAAGTAATTCAAGAGTATACTAGGGTTGTGCAAGAGTAACCCCTGAAGCTGACTATGAAATCTTGATTCCAAGGAAGTAGTACAATAAACCCAAGTCTGTCATGTCAAATCTATCCTAAAGTGATGTCTTCACTACTAAAATGATAGATGAAGTACTCCTAGTAATCAAAATATTATCAACATATAGAACCAGTATCAAAAGTGAATCATCCTATCATTGTAGATACATATTAGGATTGGAATGATATATAGTAAAACCTAAAGATAGGAGGTAGGAGTCCATCTTGGCATACCAAGCTCTAGGAGCTTGTTTGAGAACATAAAGAGATTTCCTAAGTCTACAAACAAAGGATGAATCTTGAACAAACCCTAGTGGTTGTTCCATGTAGATTTCCTCCTGAAGGTCTTCGTGAAGAAATGCACTCGTCACATCCATTTGATGTACATCCCATCCATGTGATGTGGCTATAGAAAGTGTGAGTCTAATGGAAGTCATCTTAGCAACTAGTGCAAAGGTTTCTATATAGTCAATGCCTACAACTTGTGAAAAAACTTTGGCTACCAGTCATGCTTTGTACTTATCAACTGACCTATCTTTTGCAAATTTAGTTTGATATATCCACCTACATCAAACTATCTTCCTTCCCTTAGGAAGTGAATTCAAATCCAAAGTGTGATTTCTAATCAAGGAATCATATTCCTCATCCATAGCAATATCCCACTCCGGTATGCCTGATGCTTCTCTAAATGTCTATGGATCAAAAACTAAAGCAAAGAAGGTGTGTGGCCCTCCCCGAAAATCTACTTGAATCAACCTGGCATCTGTTGAATCATGTACCCTTGTATTTGTCCTATGCATAGTGTAAGATGTGGGTGAGTTTGGTGTAGATATATCAACTTCTAATGCAATCCCAGAACTAGATGAAGATGAACCCTCATCACTGTGAGAACTAGAAGAAGAAGATACTACAATAGGAATTTGCTGAGAATGATTTGAATCATCAGTATTGTAATTAGGATCTGAAGAGTCCACAATATGTTGAGAAGTGTCAAGTATAGTTTCAAGAGATGTTTCTTGAAACTTAACACTTCTCTCAATAAACAACTCATGTGTGCTAGGGTGGATTAGGCGATATCATTTTACACCATCTAGATATCCTACAAAGATGCAAGGTTTAGATTGTGGGTCCATAGCCTTGTGTTGTTCATTCAAAAAGCTTGCCATGACATGAGAGCCAAAAACTCAGAAATGATCAATTGTTGGTTTCCATCCTTTACAAGCTTCAAAGGGAGTGATACCCTTTAAGGAATTATGTGGAACTCTATTTTGTATGTAACATGCACAATTGATTGCTTCTACCCAATATGATGGTGTGAGGCCCTTAGAGTGAATCATACAATAAGCCATCTCTTTTAAAGATCTATTTTTTTGTTTTGCAACACCATTTTGTTGTGGGGTATAAGGAACTGTGTGTTGCAGATCTATATATCCCCTCTGATATACAAAAATACTCAAAAATATTGTTGACATATTCTCTCCCATTATCTGTTTGAAGAACCTTGATGAATTTCCTTGATTTTTTTCGACAAGAGCTTTGAAATATTGAAAAGACTTGACCACTTCTGATTTTTTCCTAAGAAAGTAGACCCATGTCAAACGTGAGAAATTTTCAATGAAGGTGAGAACATATCTAGCCTTTGTAAAAGATGGATGGGGGTAAATCCCCTAAAACATCACTATGAACAAGTTCTAAAACTTGGTTTTCCCTCCATGATTTACCTTTGTCAAATTTTGCTTCTAGACGCTTTCCAAGTGCACAACCCTAACAAATCCCTAAGTTAGAAAATTTAACCTTAGGTAATCCCCTAACCATATTTTTTTGACATAGTTATTCAAGGTATCGGTAGTTAAGATGGCCAAACCACTCATGCCATACTTTGCTAACTTCATCTACATGAGTTAGTAGTGCTTTTGGAGAAATATGTATGGAGAAATTGGAGAAGGTATATAATCTGGATTGGTGATTTTCCTCTCCTATTGCTACCAAATTATTGCTTTGTAATTCTCTTACCTCAACTAAATCTGGAGAGAAGTATACTCTCATGTCCTTCCCTAAATGAGTTATTTGATGCACTGAAAGGAGATTAGTTGAGAGTGAAGGTACACTTAGAACATTTTCAAATGTTCCTCCTTCAACTTCAACAGACCCTCTCCCTTTTACCAATGCTAGATTATCATCACCTAAGGTGATTGTAGATATACTTGATGGTTCTAAGGATGAAAAGACAACCTGTGAAGAACCCATATGGTATGAAGCACCAAAGTCTAGAATCCATGATGGAGATAAAGATGCTTTAGCAACTAATGCTTTTCCCTTTGATTTCTCTTTGTCCCTAGTATTATCTTGATTTGATGAAGATCCCTTGATAGAATCAGGTAGCCCTATATTATTCTTTTTGAGAATTTTTTGTAGAACTTCAATTTTTTCTTCATGCATTGATGTTCATCATGTCCAAAAATTTTACAAAAGGTGCATGCAACTCTCTTTTTATCTTGAGAGTTCTTTTTGGATTTTTCATTTTTTCTTTCTTTCTTAACTTCCTTATCCTTTTTAGTGTTCTTCTTCTCCCCTTTTGAAGTTTGACATGTTTCATTCCCTGTAATTAGGGCTTGAGGTTTAGTAGACTTCAAAGTACCCATTTGAATTAACTTTTTTGGCTCCATTGTGAGGTCAACAATAAAGTTATCAAGTGTGGGCATTGACCATGAGGCTCCAAGAGCCCTTTTCATAGAGTAGAAAGTTGATACAAACACATAAAATTTTGGACCTAGCTTGGAAAGTATAGAAAGCATTAATTGATCCTCTTTCTTATCAATTCCACAATATTTTAAGTGCAACTTCAAGGATTTAAACTTACTAAAAAATTCTTGTAAAGTTGAGAAATTCCTAGGACTAGGACCTAAGAGTTGATTTTCCAAATCATGGCTTCTAAGTTCATCTATATTCCCAAATAGTTTTTCAAGACCTTCCCAAACTTGGTTGGGCGTTTTCAAGTTCTCAACATGGAACAACAAATCAGCAGATAAATTTAGACATAGGAAGCCAAATGCTTGATCACACTTATTGAAAAAAAATTCATTGTCTTTAGCTGTAGTACGTTCTTTTTTTGTTCCCATAGTTACCCTATATAAGCCTTTGTTCTTAAGTACAAGAATTACTTTCATCTTCCAATCATGATAATTGAAAGGTGTTAAGGGCACTATAATAACATTAGATTCCATACTACTTTGACTTAGATAGTTGCTTGTAGAAATGTGGAAATGAAGAACTTGGAAATGTGTGTAGAAGTGAAAAAACACAACAAACACAAGCACTTCTCAAGGAAGTGTGAAAATGAACCACACAACACCCCCCTTGATTATTTGTTTTCCCCCCCAATTTGGAACTTTATAAGAGTGCTTATAAATCATACAAAAAGGCCATAAACAAGAACTTTATAGGATGAGTGCGATAATATGTTTTTTGGATTTGTGGTGAAAAAATATGCACTTTTGCAAAAAAAAAAGAACTCAAATCTTGAGATATGATGCAAAAATTATCACAAATTGAAATTTCCACCCTTTAAAAAATATTTGACCCTCCTTACAAAAATACAATTTCAGATGTTTTGAAAAAAATTGCAGTGCACTTATCAACTTGAAAAAGCTATCTCCCTTGGACTAGAAGGAATGAGGAGCTTAAAAGACATAAACCAGGGGCTTAAAAAAGCAACAGCCCCTAAACCGTGCCTCCTTGCCTTTCACTCAAAAGGACATAGCCATTAGCATGAATAGTGCCTCCTCACAAAAAAAATTAAAATGTGTTAGAAAATTTTATGCGAAATTGCATAGTTAGGGTTTTCCCCATGAAATTGCATAAAAAAAACACCTCTATAATAAATTACGGCAGGGACAGGGGGCACTCGTGGTAGGAATAGGGGTCTCTCTCTAAGAATAAATCGTGCCCACCAACAAACAAATCGCTCCCCATAAATCATGCCCCATAGTAAACTTCTGTCCAACTGAAAATCGTTCCTCCCTTCTTGCCTCCACCTCGGGCCTCCTTAGAATAGAATCATGCCTCAAGAGCAGACATGATTGTTGTGCTCAACACAAGGATGCAAAAAAAAAAACAACGAACAACTTTATGAAGGAAACACGCCCTCAATGATGGATTGACCAAGCAAAGACTTGTGCCTCCTCAAACCCTTCATGCGTCCTGCAAATAATTAGCGGAGACAAAAACTCATTAAACAAACAAAACTTAATTTGATAGTTCACCTTACGGCCTGGACATATCTCAGACGACTCTGATACCATGAAGAAACCTACAATCATAAAGATATAAATCAAGCATAGTGAACACACCAAAAACTGTTTGCAATTAGCCTGATATATTAGACAAACAAGGGTCTACTATAAAGGAAAATATCCAAGCATGAGTTGTTGAAATGCATCAACACCTCTCCAATCTATAAATTAGTTGGGCAACTTATGAGGAAAATATCCAAGAATGTCAACGAGTTATATTGTCTGCACAATGAATGCCTAAGTAAGCTTAGGTCAGCCTATGTGTATGCAGGCATTAAAATATACACTAACAAAATGTTATGCATTAATCATTTAAAATAAAATTTTGTTGTGCAAAAAAAACTCTTTTTAAAAATAACTAGTTTCAATGTGGAAAGGAAAAAAAATCACTTTGATTTTAGGGGTTTGAGTTAAAAAAAATTTAGAAATAATTACTATTTTATTCACACTCTCTCCTCTCTTTCATTGTGTGAGCTACTATTATTAAAATAATTAATTGGAAATATTATTGTGGTTGGGATCTTGAATTAGAACCTTGAATATGATTTTCATGGATTGTGTTGGTTCCCCAACATTAATTCAATAATCACTAAGCGGTTGTGAATCTCTATAATCAAGATTGTTGAATGGTTGGCCAATGAATGAAAGGAATAGAGGTTATCACCTACACTATTAGGCTCTAGAAAACTTACGTGGTTAACCTTATCATTTACGCACTTGATTCAAATTATCTTTCAATATTTCATCTTAATGCAAATAAGATATGTAATTCACATTATCAAAAATGATGTGTGAGATTACGGGGAGTGAATAACCTGTTTCTTATATGTTTAACATTTTGGAACAAGTTCCAAATGAATTTATAGAAATAAGTCGATTATAGTATATATTTATCATTTCAACACTAATTGGGTTGGCAAGAATCCTCTCAACAACTATCAGTACCTATTTGAGAAAATACAAAATCAATTATTAACTATCTAAACTTATTTTGAAGAGAATATCCTTAATGGTTTCTAAACATAAACAATCTATTTTCTACTCAATAATCCTTTGTAATATTTAGATCCCCATTATTAATTATAAAATATTTATACTATTCCTTGAACAATGACTAGCACAAGAGAATAATTCAACATAGCAAATGTCTATGAAGAAACTCATAACCTTTAGTTCCTTGCTTTTAAAGCATACAAACATACCACAAGAGATGAAACTAAATGAAGAATGTTCATTCATATAATTTTAAATAGAGATTTTATTGTCAAGAAATCATTGATAGAGATAAATTTTCTTTATATTTGTTCAAGTTGGAATTACATGTGTTCTAGAGTCCTTCCCTCAATTATCCAACTTGGGATTTCAGTGTTGTTTTTAACTAGGTAGTTGTATGGAATTTTATTTGGGTAGTTTTATCTCATTTTTTTATAATTACCATTCAATGGTTTCATTTATCAATTATCGTATCTATAGGTTAATTGAGATGGAGGTATTGATAGAAAGATTCTAGGAGTACTATTATCCTACTAGAATTACTCCAAATGTCTCATTAGTAATACTTCTATAAAATGTTTATTTGCAAGTATATTGTAATTATATTTAGATTAATAAATTATATATTACACTTCTTTAAATTTTGAGGTTTTTCTCTTGAAATGGTTTTTCCCATATGCACCTATGTTGTGGTATTATTATTTATGTTTTATATATATTTCTCTTTCATATAACTACAAAGATATAAATTTGCATAATAATCTCCTCTAATATTAGTGTACAATGAATTTGTATGTAACTTGATTCCTTTAATTTGGTATAAATCATGCATACCTCATATTCTAGATGTTGAGTAGAGGGGTTATTGTATCACTCTTCATTTGAGCGAGATATTATGTAGAAGGTGTTGCGAGTCAATATTTTATCTTAAAAATATTTCATTCAGTCCCACTTAGTTTATTCACTTATTTTACTTCTACCCCTATTTATAATTGATCTAAGAAGTAATTGTATAGACCTTCATTTACATTTCTTTCCAAAGTATGAACATTTGTGTGTTTTGTTAAAGCTAAAAATATAATCAACTCTCTAATAATTTGGAGTATGAGGTGTTTGATGTGTTTTCATATGTGGTGTCAAGGTTGCAAACTTTCATGGTTATTTTCATGATATTCCTTTCACTTTTTTCACAACATTCTTGTCCATTTTCCTTAGGAAATAATTATCTCTGGGGTATCATACATATTTCTCTATTAAATTTACTCCCATCACATCCCTAATCCCTAATCATTTCCACTATAATACTGAAGTCCTTTATTTTCTACCATCATTGGGATTTCCTTTCCCAAAGTACTCCTTCCATCTTCACTCCACCATCTTAGTGTTTGATAAAAAAATACTAACTATTTTGGATACAGGAGTTAGATCATCCCTAACCAAGATATTATAGTTGGTTCCTCCTTGAGTACTAGTATCTAAGTTATTGTATTTGTTAGAGTTAGAGTTATGTACTTCAATTTCTTGTGTGTCCCTTTAATACCTTCCTTGATTCCCTAAAACCACACCAATCTCTTTTATTTTCCATTCAGACTCAAACTTCCACCCTTCCACCTCACCTCAATACCAATCATGAGGTATCCCTAAACACTAATACCCGATATTCTATAATATATTTTCTCATCAAAGTTGGACCTTTGAAGTTCCCTTCATTTGTGCACCCTAATTTTATGACATCCCCATCATTCCTAACACCTTGACCAAGGAGATAAGGTATGAGTTTCTCATGAACCCCAACAATTCAAAACACTCAATAGTTTTTCATCATATTTTCACCAACTTGTTGAAGTGGCTCAAATAAGCTACATGGTCACCCAAAAGGTACTAACAAAGACATAATTTTTCCATCCAATGGACTTTTCCACTATATTTTGCTATAGTTACAAGGGAAATTTCAATTTATTAATTTAGTATGCAGTAAGGGTTTCATCTAAATTTTTTTTGACCTTGAACATATCCACAATCATTTAAATGCCTATCTTGGTACTCTAAACTTATAGTGTAGATAAAAATAAATACTACAATAGCCATGTCAACATTACTATAGGTGTTTGAGATAGCAAGGATCAAGTTTTCATGTTGTTATTAACTAGAAATGATGATCTTTGGCTTAAATTCTTTTGTAAATTCTTAAAAGAAACCTCTACAAATGCCTAACATAATTTTCTCAACCGCTATGATGAAGATTTTATTTCACCAAGTGTGGATTTGAAGATGAGATGCAAGGTAAAATGTAAAAAGATAGGCTTATGTTTAATAAGGTTGCTAGGGTTTCTAAGCCTGATAAATTTGTGTCATGTCCTGCGAGATTCATTATGAATTTTATAGACTCATATTAACTTTGACACTCAAAATTTTCTATAATTATCATCTAAAGTAGAAAAAAGAAATGACAAATATTTTATTTCTATTTGAATTTTCTTATCAATATTAATGGTGTTGTTGTCATGTGTAATAATTAAAGGAAATGATGGAAATGATATGAGAGACTAGTAAAAAATATTCTATGATGTTTCCTTTCTCTATCCTAATTTTTGAGGGTGTATATTTGTATCTTTTCTTGTTTGTGAGGGTTGGATATTTTGGGTTTTCATTGTATTAGGTGTAGAATAATCTATGGTTTTGATTTCTAATAGTGTATCTACCACTAAAGATTCTCTATAATTTGCATGTGTGTAGCTACAATAACATGTTCTTGTAAATACTTCTCTCAGCTAGTCATTAGTGTTTTAGGAGTTTTTAGGGTTTTTAAGTGCAATATATACTATCCTTATAGATTATCTTCCACCATATTTATTGGTGTGATTGTAATGAATATTTGAGAAATATTACAACATTTTTTAATATATTACATTTTTCATATGTAATAATATTTTATCTATTATAGATTAATACTAATATTATAGATGGATTATTAAGTTGAATTGTTGATTTTGCATAAGTATCTATAAGTAAATCCATATTGATGTTTTCTTCTAATAGATAAACACTACTCTTTTACCTAATAAGATGTCAATCAGTAAAAATCTCAACCATCCATACTCATTTTTTTAAAAATCATTACTATTTTTATGACAATAAAAGTAAAAAATATAAATGTTGTCTATAATTTAGTGAAATAACCAAGGATAAATGTTAGGTGAAATGTGAATTTTCAATTGTTTGGTTAATCATGCACTACATTGTATACCTTGATATATGTAACATGGATTTAATACACTTTTGATTTTATGAACTATAAATCATTTTTATCTTAAAACATATGAGATAAGGTATAGAATCAACTATAATAGGTCTTATACATGTAACTTGTTTTGTCTTAACATAGTGACAAATTTTAGGGGTTAAGGGTGGAGCTAGGGATAGTTGTTGTGTAACTTATTAAATTTTCATATTTAAATAATATGTTAAGAAATTTTAATGCCCTGTAAGAACATCCTATTGGGTGCAAGATAAGAAGAAGAATATGTGAGTTTACCCACTCTCATAGTTGGCCTTTAACCTTCCTAAATCTATTGATGATCCTATATTTACCCTAAACCATATAGCAAATAGAATGAAATATTTGGATTGTTAGATCATATCAAAGAGAGATAAAGAGATATTAAGGTTTGAAAATACCTCTACAATAAGAAAAAAATTTAAAGGATGCTCATATGTAAAGTCAAAACCATTTTTTCTATAGTAGCATGCTAATTATTGTGTAAATATATGTTTTTCTTTTTCTAAAGTGTAGCATTAGAATATACCTAACCAAAAAGTAGTATTTGAAGGGAATAATAACATGAAAGTGGGTTAGAACATGAGAGTAAATGGGTAAACCCACAAAATTGGTTTACAATTTGATTGAGGAAGGGAAAGTTGAAAAAAATGACCCCATGCAAAAAAAATTGGTTTTTGGGGTTCGAACGAACTTATTGGTACAAGCGAACCAAAAGAGGGTTCGCTAGAACCCTGGTTCAAGCGAACCCTTTAAATGCAAGAGCCCGCCATTCCCACCAAAAAACAAAAATAAAAACCCTTTTTGAAAGGGGGTTCGCTTGAACCCTCTAGTTCGCCCGAACCCCCCTTTTCCCACCTTCTCACCCTCAAGCACCAAAAAAGTCTAGAATTTTTCACTTCGAAGGTCGGGTTGAGGATGAAAATGGAGGAGACTTCACAAACTCAATTGGATGATGTTAGTCCTTGGAATGAGCTATCCAACGAATATAATTTTAATATGTTTTGGTTTTATTATGTATTTGTATTTTTAGTTTTATTAAACATAGGTTTTTCACCGAAAATCAAGCTCTCTATTCTGCACATGTGGGAAAATAGAAAATTATCAAAAAAAATTTGAAAAATATGAGTGCACCAGATATTGAAGTCCTTGATCCAACAAAAATAAATTAAATTAAATTTTGATACATACAAAAAAAGTTACGCATTATATGGTTTACCTATGTCTTAATTGTAATTGGTTTGACATTGAAACTTGATTAAGGAAAAAATCAATAAAAAACTATCAAACCAATTCGAAGCACTAGATATCATAGTTACAAATCTAAATTCAAAAAAAGAGAATTTTATCCTTCATGGAAAAAAAATTGTGTTATACAGTGAGCGTCACTCCTTAAAATTGTTGTTTACTGAAAAAAACTAGTTTTCGAAGGAGATGGAAAAAGAAATGCAATCTGATTCCAATAAAATTGAAAAAATAATATTTAAAATTTCACAAATCACTAGTTTGCATCATCTTCAAATTCCTCACAGTTTAGCCGCTATAGGTGCTCGAAAGTGAAGATTTAGTTAGAAAAAATTATTTCAGTGTCCAGTTTGGCCAAAAATTGTAAACCAATATTGTGGGATCACCCAAACCATAGAAAAATGGCTTAAATGTTTCCCATAATTAGATAGCCTCTTGGGATTTTTCAGTATAAATAGAACTTGGATTTCTTTGGCATAGCTAGTTATCCTAACCCTATTCCAAATGAGATTAGAGGAAAAATCCAAATATTCCAAGGAAAGAATGTAATCAGTGGTGAGGAAAATATAAAACCGTTCATTAATATCATTAATAAGTATGAGGTGAAGATTATTTTATTTATTTAATATTTAGAGGAAAGTGAAAAAGAGTGGTATAAAATCCTCCCTAGTAGTAGAATTTGGACATGATAATAATACATGAGATTATTTGAATCATAGTATAGTCATAGGGTCAACCCTAAATTTTCTATCCTTACAAGATCATGACTATCAAAAATAATGTTAATTAAATTATTATTAAATTTAATAGTATATTTATAATATCAACAAAAAAAGTGCCACCAAAGTTTAGGCCAAATGACTGTAGATTTTGGTTAACTAATGTTAGTAGTAAAATAATAATACATCTCTAATTTTTAGGAGACTACCTTTATAGTCATTTTATATGCCTTGTAGACCTTCATACAAGGGAGAGGTTCTTCCTCCCTCTTCTAAATATTTGGATCTTGATCAAATCTTCTCAACTTCTTGTCTAGCTAGGGGTCTCAATTCAATATTCTCAACCATAGAAGAAAGTTTAGTTTCATCTTATTTTCCTTGTTTAGACTACAAGACAATAGAAGAAGACTTAGTTTCTCTAAAATTAACACTTATATTATATATATTATCTTTTGTGGAATAGGATCTCAAACATTATATCTTTTAACACCATAACTATAACCAATGAAAATACATTTAATAGCCTTGTTCCCCAGCTTTTTAACTTCTCCCTTAACATATATGCATATGTCTCACAACCAAAAAAAATGATATGTTTAAATGGTTGATTGAGACCTAACACACACCTCCATGAGAATTTTATCCACAAGAGCTAATATAGGAGACACATTAATTAGGTATCAATTAGTGGCTAATGGCGAATATTACATTGTAAGTAACTATTGGTAGTCAGTTAATGTTACTCAACAACTTCCTTGTTCAATCGCTTTGCTCTCAATTGGTTTGCTTCTTCTTATAAATGTAGATAATTGATCAATGAAATGTTTATGCATTTTACAACATATGGTATCAAAACCAGCATTGCTCCTATGCTTTGGAGTATGAAGATTGTTTGAGACGCGATGCAACTGTGTTCCACATATTGCATCGAAAGATCAGGGGTGTTGGAGAGATGTTACACTTGGTTTTCCTCCTGCCTACTAGTGGAATTAGAAAGAGAATGGTGAGGAATTTGAATCAGCGAGCAAGCACTCAATTGATAGAAAAATATTTTGACTCATTCTCAGAATATTATGATTGTGTAGAGATGGCCACACATATTATTTATCATGATTGGGTTCTTGGAGAGTGTGTAACTATGGTACATAGGGATATTGATAGAAACAATTACATGTTTGTAGTGGAAGCCGTGAAGTATGGGTTTATTGATGGAATGATTGATCAAACATCTTTTGTTGTGTGGAGATAGCCACACATATTATTTTTCTTGATTGGGTTCTTGGAGAGTGTGTACCTATGGTACATAAGGATATTGATAGAGACAATTACATGTTTGTAGTGAAAGCCTTTAAGTATGGGTTTATTGATGGAGTGATTGATCAAACGTCTATTATATATGTTATCCCTCTATCAAAGGTTGTAGTTCTTCCTCTAGTGTTGTTTTTGGTGGATTAGTACTTTGAACTATCATATTGGAGGTTGGTGGCACCAGAGGATGGAGGAATTTCCATCATCACAAGTTAGCTTCTCACTTTGAGATGATGCTTTGCATGAAGCATTTTTTCCTTTATTTTTTTATTTTCCTCGTTGTTGCTAACAGATTTTAAGGATACAAGTATTATGAAGCTTGATTTTTGGAGACAAGTAAGGGGTTTGGTGAAAAGCTCAATATGGATGGTTGTTTAGTGAGCACTCGAGGTTGTGATCTGAATTATACCCTTTCCAGGTTCATCAAACAACTTGATAGAGTCATGTTTTTGGAGAGCTCAATATGGATTATTGTCAAATAATTCAAATAATATCTAATTTGGGAGTTCATGAGAGGAATAATTCAGGAATTCAGCTAGGGGCTACACTTTTATGAGGGTTAAGAGATAGCTTGATGGAGCTCTACTTGATTCAGGATTTGTTTCTTTAAGGAAGATATTTACAAAGATGTATATACATTTTGTATTCAAAAAGTTTTATTATGTAAGCCTTAAGGGGGTCCCTTGGCAAAGTGAATAAGAGATTTTAGGAGGTACATTTATAGCAACAATGTAATAAGAGGGGAATGCTGGCAAATATTACATTATAAGTAACTATTGGTAGTCAGTTACTATTACTCAACCGCTTCCCTGTTCAATTGCTTTGCTCTCATCTACTTCACTTCTTCCTATAAATGTAGATATAACGCCAAATATCGATCAATGAAATTTTTATGTATTTTACAATAGTGGCTATAGCCCTGACCCATTTTTTTTCTAAGATAAGTCCACTAAGAATACTCTTAGCATTTTCCATCAATGTCATATTCATTCTTTCTATAGATCCATTATTTTTTGGAGAATGAAAAGTTGTTCTTTCTCTTTGAATTCCATAATATTTATAAAATCTATCAAAATCATTAGAAAAAAATTAAATCTATTGTTAGTTAAAAAAAGTCTACAACACAACTATTGCTTTCAATGATTTTAAATGATTAAAAATTTTAGATTTACTCTTTAGAAAATAAACCCATGCACTTCCATAATCATGTATAAATAAAATATAATAAGTAGAATTTGCAACCAAAATAATGTCAATGGGATCAAATAGATTTCAATGAATAATATCCAAAATACCACAAGATTTATGAGATTTTGAGTAATATTAAGCATATTTTTATTCTCCATAAATGAAAATGTCACAAAAATTAAAAAAAACAAGATTATAATAAGTCAAACCTTCAACAAGGTTTTGATTTTTATAGGTTCACTAGAGCCTTCTCTTTTATGTGACCCAATCTCTAGATCCATAACACAATATTTTCTATAGATATCTTAGATTTAGTAGAAAGAGGGCCTTTAGATGTACCTCAAACTACAAGCATCTACTAAAGAAGATGGCATATGTTTTCCCAAAAAGAAATAGTTGAAATATTTCTTTTCACATAGGTACTAATACAGTCAAATATACATTCATGAATCTAATTTTTTTTAATCTATTACCTCTATCACTCACCATAACATCTCTCACCATTTTAACATCTTCTTCATAAAATACCACATGTACACCTATATCTATTAGTTTTCTCAAAGATAATATCTATTGCATGTTAATCCTAAGATATATAAGACACCATCAAATATTCTAACTCTACCATCGAGAATTTATTTGAATACTATCATAACCAATAATATTTAAATAAGAATTATCACCCAAGTATGCCTTCTCTTTCATAATCTTTAGACTTAAAAATACTGATGTCTATTGATGGTCATTTAAAAAGATGCACCTAAGTCAAACAACCATGCATTCTCATTTGCACAAGTGACCAAAGATATAATGAATTCCTAACCATCTTCCTCCTCAAACTTATAATTAGAATCAATTTTATTCTTCTTTTTGTCCTTCTCTTATTTATCTAGACTTCTTATGAAAGTGACCAATTTTACCACAATTCCAAAAAATAGCCTTAGGTTTTCCATGATTTTAGATCTCCCATTATACTTGAATATAGATTTGTCATTTTTTTATTATTCTTCTTGTCTTTTTCATTTGATCTTCCATAAACATGCAAATCCTCTTTGTCACATAGAGAAACCTTCCTCCTCATCTCTTTAGAAAGAAAAGAGAAAATATATCCTCTACCTTCAAAGTGATAGAAGTGCTCTCAATGGAAATGATAGGGCTATCATATGAGTCTAGCAATTAACACAACAAAAATTGTAATCTTTCCTCCTCATCTATCTTTACACTCACATAGTTGTGTTGAGTCATCATGTTAAATTCTTCTAGGTGGTTTTCAATCCACTTACCTTCTTCCATCCTCAAGGAATAGTGAATAAAAATATTTTATTCCCTAAAGATTTGACTAAGCAATAGATCTGTCTTAATTTCATCGATATATATTGTGTATTGGGTTCTTCATGGACATTGATAAGAATAGAATTTATAAGAAAAAATTAGATAGACCCTTTGGTTTTTATTCCATTCCATTATATTGAAATGCTTGACAAACATCTATTGGTCTTTGAATATTTGCGTCAAAGACATCCCACTCATCATAATAAATTAACAAATCTTCCATTTTCAATTTTCATGTATATCAAATTTCATGCTTGAAAAAAAATCCACCTTAATCCTCCATAATGTGCTTGTCATAATAATTTCTTGTAACAAAGATCATAAGATTATCCTTTTGCACAAGCTTCCACTCAAATAATGATTAGTTTAAAAAAACCTCTACCCAACAACTAGAAGTAAAGGTGATGAGACTTTAATACCACTTATAATGACATAAGGTGTGTGAAAGTGTAACATACCATCTCATAATTACACAAGTAAACTCAAGAATTTACTAGAAGGTAAATCAACTTAGTAAACAAGAGAGAGAAATTTTTTTTTTTTCATTTGCATAAGCACAAGAATAAAGTATAACTTTTCCAGATAAAATTTTAAACTTGAATTCAAATATAATCATAACTAGAAACAAGATAATTCCTTACAATATTCATTTATATCACATAAGATACACTTAAAATAAAGAATAGTTTTACCTCATAGGTTTAGACTGTCATAAGCCAGAACATGGAGTTCACTACATCTGGAATGTTGATCTCTATCTTCACAAGCCTCAGAGAGTCTACTGCTACAGAGGGAGAGCATCATCCGAGTGCTTTTCCTGCAACCACGGACTCAAATGGTCCCCCGCGCACTTCCAAACTGGAAGTAACCCAGCCCTTCTCGAAGAGTATAGATATAAGGAACTGTCAAGTTTCTCCATCTCAGTCCTAGGGATATGTCCTACAAAACTCAATCGACCATACAACTCTAGATCCCTTCTAGCTAAGTATGATCATTCTGATTGGTCTTGCCATCTAGACACTCACCTCTAACTCATCTTGGAACTGTCTCATCCTATAGTTTACTTACTTTATTTAGAACTCTAGTCACAAACTAGTCTGTATAGAAAATCCATTCTAGCCAACCCGACTTAGATTTAATCCTTAATCTAGGATATTCATTCAATGTAAAAATTTAGGTATTTCAACCTTTTAAAAGTCCCTTATTGCATCCTTGCAATATCTAGGGTTTATGACGTCCTGTCATTTTACTCTCAAGATTCAATACCCATCATCTTTGATGTGTTAAATCAAGTTTTCGACATTATCGTAGAATCTCTTGATGTATTATAAAGACTTCCTGTCTTGTTCTATGGTTTCTCGACCTTTCATTGTCAATCAATATACATGTATATATACAATGTCATATCTGACATAAGCATTACCTATTTCCTTGTTCTCCAAAGATAATAGCATTAGTGAAGCAAAACAGAAGAGCAATTACTTCAAGTCTTACCCAGACGACTTAGCATTTCCCAAACTCACATTTCATATTCATGAATAAGCATGATATTCAAGGAATATTCTCATTGATATGTATATATATATATATATATCTTAATCAGTGTCGTTACTTCTCATGTAGTTAGTACTTCGACTAAGTTCAAACCTTCAACCTTAATAGGTTAGATTCGTAAGAGATAATAAATTGCTTCCAACTTCCTTGTCTTCTCAATTTTATTCACCTTCAAATAAGGATAGGGTATAAACTCATATGATTATCATCCTTTATATAAGTATATCGCATATACCTATAACAATAATCTCAAGTACAATAGACATGAAGGTTAAGTTTCGGTCTCCCAACATCCCCTTCTCAAGGTTGGTTACAACATTGATAACAAGTATTGGAATAACGAAATTCCTTTGTACACATAGTTCTAAAATAAGTTCAACAAAGGCTACAAGATCAACATCAATAAATTTCAAGATCTCTCCTTCTCTTGAGAACCATGACATAAGCAACCGATGCTATCAAAGGCTATCTAGGGTTCCACACTCGTGGGTCACCCATTTCCTTAACATGTAAATACAAAATTGACAAGAGGAATTCTATTTCCTACAAAGAAATCTTTTTCTATGTTGTAATCTCCTTACTTCAATATCATGATGATATTTTCTAATCTAAAAAGTCCCATGAGAGAACTAGCAAGGTTTCATCGATAGAGCTATCTTAGTCTTTAACAAAGACTAAAGGGTCTATTTCCATTTTTTTCTTAGTTACCCATTGCTATCTCGAAACCCAATTTCAATAATATATATAACAATACAACACAAGTATAAAGCACTCTGGTTTTCTCCAAACCTCTTAGGTGCTATGTAATCCCTCATTACTCTAGGAATATGAAAATGCTATAAAATAACCATTCTTTGATTAACGTCAGTCGAATAATTCCAAAGGTTCTATTCACATATCAATACTTACAATCCTATTGATAATCCAAGGTTCACTATCTTTCATCTTAAATGAATTATGAACTCATACCACTGGGGTTTCCTTAATACCTTGAATATTCTAAAACATAGTTGTTAAAATCCTTGAGTGTTATGATATCTCCTACCTTGGATATTCCAAAAGAGGTCAATATCTCTCTATTGCTCTAGATGAGGGTTTCTAGCACAAGCTAGATAACGTTTCCAACCTTATTCTCATGTTTGGAAAACATAACTTTTTTAATATCCCTGCTGTTGCATAGACACTCCACTGAGATATTAATCTCTATTTACTGTTAATCACGCTGGATATAATTTGATCGACTGCCTAATGAATTTAAATAGTAATGACAACAAACTTTGAGCTCAATCTATATACAAAATAACTATCAACTTTTCATTTATTTCATGACTTATGCTAGTCTTTAAGGCATCATTACCCACAGGAATTATATTTCCAAAGCGAAGCTTATGCAACCAGTAGCTATGATGAAACATACAAGGTAAGATGGTCTGACTCATACCTAAGTGATTCTACCAGTTATACCAAAATGTTATACCTTGCTGCCCTCTAGTGTTACAACCTCCCTGTAATATGACACAACAAAAAGTGTCTTCCCCACTGAGCTCGGGCTTCCTCCCTATCTAGCATCCATCCTTCTTGCGCTAATAAAAATGGAAGCCCCCGCCCTTGAAAATGTGCTATCCTCGTCTTTTAACCTCGACCCAAAGGCACAGCACACAGTGCCAGGAGAATTCCCTTACGTCCCCCCACCAAAAGAGGCTGAGAATATCTGAGGTCCCTCCTCAAAGCAAGGTCGTCCCACTTCAAAACGGTTGCCATATCTACCCCGACATCGGCTCATAAGATAATCCGTTATCAAAATTTGGTTACTTGAAAGTTGTAGTTGCCCACACCTCAAATTCTCCCCTCATAAATTTGCAGATACCACGTTAATACCAAGGAAAGAAATAGCTAAAAGAGATTTGGTTATTTCCTTATCTTACGTGGAGAAGGCCCAGATGATGAACGTGGAACTTTGAACCACCAATACGTTAGGGCCCGTGCCACTTTGTGGTAAGAAATATGTGGCCAAATGGTTTAAGGTTGGCACAAGAACATTTATATAACCATTTCTAGATATCACTCATCATGCTTCCATTAGCATGTAAGCATTTATATATTAATGATATTTTATATCATTATCATTATATATATATCGAATATATATAGATTTGTATGAGTAAATATACTATTCTATTTCAGTTTATATACACATATTTATATACACAAGTGGACATATAAATATTTATATCCAAATGTCGATGTGTACTCGTCATATACATTGTGAATATATATACATATATTTATATCCACATGAGCTTTTATATATGTATCCTTATGCCTTATAAGAGTAAATGGTTACCCATTTATTTCTAATCCATTTAAAATGAGGAGAACAAGACTTAATGACCTCACGGTCTATTTACCTTTGTGATGCCACTAACAATCCTAGACATGCATGGTTAAACGAGGTCAACTGCTTGACCTAAACAACTCTCAAATGGAATTTCTAGGGACTCTTAACTTACCCATCTCCCAGGTGATATTCCCCTACTTTCTCTGGAGGTAATATGGTTGATCCTTATATCTATATCCTTCTCTCTGATGATGCTCTCCCTCCTTTTCTCGGAGGGCGGAAACTGTTCCTTGAATGTGACTTGCATTCACCAACTCAAGATTAGTGTATTATTAATCATTTCATAATCCTTATATGAAATCTTCACACCTTGACAAATTTTGAACACATGTCAATTTCAGTCAAATAAACCTAACTCATGAAAACATTGATTTTTCCTAACATTAAATCATTGAGTCATGCATAAGAATCTACTATTTACTTCAAAAGTAAAAAGTAAAACATAGTTAAAGTGAGGGATGTAACATATCTCTCCCCATAAGAGTCATCGTCCTCGATGATCCAATGCATCTGAAACTTTAATAAGGTAAAAAAAAAAATTGTTTTATCCTGCAAAAGCATAAGCAATTTAGATAATCTTTCATATAAAATCATGGTAAACCTTCCATGTCATATTACCCTTTGGATATTGGTCCCACTGGACCTTGCATTTAAGAAACTCAATCGTGACCACACCTTGGTCTTGTACCTGTAAAACATTCTAAGAATATAATTATCATCTGTTATATACTTGTCAAATGTAATTCATATAAAGAATTTTACCTCCTAGTAATAGCTAATAATAGAATGATTCTTTAATCAATCGAATTGATAACTTCAAGAATTTTTGAAGATTCCTTTATTTCAAGGAGCTAATTTGGAAAACATTCCTTACTTTATGAAACTTTTCTATCTATTATCATCTTTCACCAATCTCTTTGATTAGTTTGATTTGTTTATCCATTTCTGACGACATTTATGGACTAATGCTAATCCTATCCTCTAGCTCACTTAGCTTATAGGAGTTCGATATCTTTTCCTGTCCAATGTCTCAAATGGAGTCACCTTGTTAACAAAATTATAGAAGTTATATCAAGCACCATAAAAGGTGGATATCTCTTTCTACATGTAGCAAACAACTACTTTAGCATAGATTCACCAAGAGAATTATACCAAAGATTAACAACATTAAGCATGTAAGGTACAACTATTCCTCATGTAAGATAGAAATAGTAACATCAACCTTCACTTTTCTAGCTGAAAAGGTTTTTCACCAAGTACCAATTTCATTTATTTCATGCATCATCAAAATAAGCTGATAAGTAAATACAAGAGAAAGGATTAGAATTCCTTTTCTAGTTCATCTGTCCTCCAAGACTCGGCATGCCACTGAAAAGAGAGAAAGCATCACTTGCCTATTTTCCTTCCAACCATAGACTTAAGTGATTCCTCCGCACACTTCCTCACTGGAAGCAGTCCTACCTTCTGATGAAGGATTGTGTCGGAAACCCTCACAATTTCCATCTGAGCTCTGGTGTGTACCCCCACTTAACCAACTCTGTCGCACTACTAAGGATACCCTCCTACTAAGTACAACAACTCTGGTTAGCTAAGTTCCTAGAGTACTGTGAACTGACGAGTGCACGCCGTGGCAACGACACTCACTATGGCCATAGTTTTATATACATACGCTTTGCAATCTGCGTAGTAATGTTCACCACCCTGCTCGACTTGGAGAGACTATTCACTTGGGCTTACTGGACTACCTGTCCACCCACATACCATAACACAAGGTTCAAAACTGATATCTACATAGGACCTCCTTTAGATAACTTACATATCAATTATATAACCCTAAAAGGGTTCGGAATCAATTCCTTTCCATTCAAGGTTTCTTCCATCTATAAAGCTAAGGGCATAACAGGTGCATTTCCACACTTTACTCCCTTGCACAATCCATCAGAGGCCCATCTAGGCCATGATGGAGAAGAGCATTACATCCAACATAGTGAACAACCAAAAGTTCTTGTATAGCCACCACAAAACTCAACTCAATATCAAAATATAAGAGGTTTGAATTTCAACAATAAATCAAAGAATGAGCTCTTCCAACAATAAATCAAATTTTGACCAACCGGTCATAAGATAAACAATCTTCAAAATTCGGTGGCTAGACCATTTCAAAATAAAGAATAAACAATGACAATCCTTGCCAGTATTAAAAGGAATTTCACCAAAAATCCAAGTATCAAAATCTAGAAGAACACTATTAATACACTGTGTGACTTGACTAAGTCACTATAAGGGAGTAGATTGCTGCACTGTATTTAGATTTTCCAAAAGCTTACAGTGGGTTAGAGATTGTGTTACAACCACTTCAAACAAATAAGTCTCTTAAGACTTACATCATGCTTAATCATTTTGCAAATAAAGGTGTTATATCAGATTCACTCTTATTTCTTGGAGTATCTATCATTCATTTGTCAGATGATATCATAAGATCATCTTATACAAAGATTACAATAGGAACACAACTTATTTCTTCATTCCTCTTTACAAAACTTTATTCCACTTGGCTCATCCCAAGCCATCTAAAACTTAGACTAAAACCCATCTTATCTAGGTGTCGTTGATATAGTTTCAAGGATTTCCAATGATCAAATGCTCCAACACTTGGTTGACTACTTCCAAGCCCTTCCATCCTTAATTCTTGAAAAAGAAGAGTATTATTAAATTCATTCAGAGACTGCTCTACCTGAGCTCTTAGTCTGCTTAGTAATTGACCAAGATTTTACCTTTCTAGTCAAAGTCTCAAAGTCTTTTAGAAAGTTTCCATGGTTTTTCTCTATGCCCTTCTGGCATCAAACCAACTCTATCCTTAGATAATATGCTAAATGTTTAATGATTTTTCTCGTAATGAGCTCATAGGTCCATGTGTTGAACCCGGTTTGCTCTGATACCATATGTAACATACCATCTCATAATTACACAAGTAAACTCAAGAATTTACTAGAAGGTAAATCAATTTAGTAAACAAGAGAGAGAATTTTTTTTTTTTTCATTTGCATAAGCACAAGAATAAAGTATAACTTTTCCAGATAAAATTTTAAACTTGAATTCAAATATAATCATAACTGGAATCAAGATAATTCCTTACAATATTCATTTATATCACATAAGATACACTTAACATAAAGAATAGTTTTACCTCATAGGTTTAGACTGTCATAAGCCAGAACATGGAGTTCACTACATCTGGAATGTTGATCTCTATCTTCACAAGCCTCAGAGAGTCTACTGCTACAGAGGGAGAGCATCATCCGAGTGCTTTTCCTCCAACCACGGACTCAAATGGTCCCCCGCGCACTTCCAAACTGGAAGTAACCCGGCCCTTCTCGAAGAGTATAGATATAAGGAACTGTCAAGTTTCTCCATCTCAGTCCTAGGGATATGTCCTACAAAACTCAATCGACCATACAACTCTAGATCCCTTCTAGCTAAGTATGATCATTCTGATTGGTCTTGCCATCTAGACACTCACCTCTAACTCGTCTTGGAACTGTCTCATCCTATAGTTTACTTACTTTATTTAGAACTCTAGTCACAAACTAGTCTGTATAGAAAATCCATTCTAGCCAACCCGACTTAGATTTAATCCTTAATCTAGGATATTCATTCAATGTAAAAATTTAGGTATTTCAAACCTTTTAAAAGTCCCTTATTGCATCCTTGCAATATCTAGGGTTTATGACGTCCTGTCATTTTACTCTCAAGATTCAATACCCATCATCTTTGATGTGTTAAATCAAGTTTTCGACATTATCGTAGAATCTCTTGATGTATTATAAAGACTTCTTGTCTTGTTCTATGGTTTCTCGACCTTTCATTGTCAATCAATATACATGTATATATACAATGTCATATCTGACATAAGCATTACCTATTTCCTTGTTCTCCAAAGATAATAGCATTAGTGAAGCAAAACATAAGAGCAATTACTTCAAGTCTTACCCAGATGACTTAGCATTTCCCAAACTCACATTTCATATTCATGAATAAGCATGATATTCAAGGAATATTCTCATTGATATGTATATATATATATATATATATCTTAATCAGTGTCGTTACTTCTCATGTAGTTAGTACTTCGACTAAGTTCAAACCTTCAACCTTAATAGGTTAGATTCGTAAGAGATAATAAATTGCTTCCAACATCCTTGTCTTCTCAATTTTATTCACCTTCAAATAAGGATAGGATATAAACTCATATGATTATCATCCTTTATATAAGTATATCGCATATACCTATAACAATAATCTCAAGTACAATAGACATGAAGGTTAAGTTTCGGTCTCCCAACATCCCCTTCTCAAGGTTGGTTACAACATTGATAACAAGTATTGGAATAACGAAATTCCTTTGTACACATAGTTCTAAAATAAGTTCAACAAAGGCTACAAGATCAACATCAATAAATTTCAAGATCTCTCCTCCTCTTGAGAACCATGACATAAGCAACCGATGCTATCAAAGGCTATCTAGGGTTCCACACTCGTGGGTCGCCCATTTCCTTAACATGTAAATACAAAATTGACAAGAGGAATTCTATTTCCTACAAAGAAATCTTTTTCTATGTTGCAATCTCCTTACTTCAATATCATGATGATATTTTCTAATCTAAAAAGTCCCATGAGAGAACTAGCAAGGTTTCATCGATAGAGCTATCTTAGTCTTTAACAAAGACTAAAGGGTCTATTTCCATTTTTTTCTTAGTTACCCATTGCTATCTTGAAACCCAATTTCAATAATATATATAACAATACAACACAAGTATAAAGCACTCTGGTTTTCTCCAAACCTCTTAGGTGCTATGTAATCCCTCATTACTCTAGGAATATGAAAATGCTATAAAATAACCATTCTTTGATTAACGTCAGTCGAATAATTCCAAAGGTTCTATTCACATATCAATACTTACAATCCTATTGATAATCCAAGGTTCACTATCTTTCATCTTAAATGAATTATGAACTCATACCACTGGGGTTTCCTTAATACCTTGAATATTCTAAAACATAGTTGTTAAAATCCTTGAGTGTTATGATATCTCCTACCTTGGATATTCCAAAAGAGGTCAATATCTCTCTATTGCTCTAGATGAGGGTTTCTAGCACAAGCTGGATAACGTTTCCAACCTTATTCTCATGTTTGGAAAACATAACTTTTTTAATATCCCTGTTGTTGCATAGACACTCCACTGAGATATTAATCTCTATTTACTGTTAATCACGCTGGATATAATTTGATTGACTACCTAATGAATTTAAATAGTAATGACAACAAACTTTGAGCTCAATCTATATACAAAAGAACTATCAACTTTTCATTTATTTCACGACTTATGCTAGTCTTTAAGGCATCATTACCAACAGGAATTCTATTTCCAAAGCGAAGCTTATGCAACCAGTAGCTATGATACCTTGCTGCCCTCTAGTGTTACAACCTCCCTGTGATATGACACAATGAAAAGTGTCTTCCCCACTGAGCTCGGGCTTCCTCCCTATCTAGCATCCATCCTTCTTGCGCTAATAAAAATGGAAGCCCCCACCCTTGAAAATGTGCTATCCTCATCTTTTAACCTCGACCCAAAGGCACAGCACACAGTGCCAGGAGAATTCCCTTACGTCCCCCCCCCAAAAGAGGCCGAGAATATCTGAGGTCCCTCCTCAAAGCAAGGTCGTCCCACTTCAAAACGGTTGCCATCTCTACCCCGACGTCGGCTCATAAGATAATCCGTTATCAAAAGTTGGTTACTTGAAAGTTGTAGTTGCCCACACCTCAAATTCTCCCCTCATAAATTCACAGATACCACGTTAATACCAAGGAAAGAAATAGCTAAAAGAGATTTGGTTATTTCCTTATCTTACGTGGAGAAGGCCCAGATGATGAACGTGGAACTTTGAACCACCAATACATTAGGGCCCGTGCCACTTTGTGGTAAGAAATATGTGGCCAAATGGTTTAAGGTTGGCACAAGAACATTTATATAACCATTTCTAGATATCACTCATCATGCTTCCATTAGCATGTAAGCATTTATATATTAATGATATTTTATATCATTATCATTATATATATATCGAATATATATAGATTTGTATGAGTAAATATACTATTCTATTTCAGTTTATATACACATATTTATATACACAAGTGGACATATAAATATTTATATCCAAATGTCGATGTGTACTCGTCATATACATTGTGAATATATATACATATATTTATATCCACATGAGCTTTTATATATGTATCCTTATGCCTTATAAGAGTAAATGGTTACCCATTTATTTCTAATCCATTTAAAATGAGGAGAACAAGACTTAATGACCTCACGGTCTATTTACCTTTGTGATGCCACTAACAATCCTAGACATGCATGGTTAAACGAGGTCAACTGCTTGACATAAACAACTCTCAAATGGAATTTCTAGGGACTCTTAACTTACCCATCTCCCAGGTGATATTCCCCTACTTTCTTTGGAGGTAATATGGTTGATCCTTATATCTATATCCTTATCTCTGATGATGCTCTCCCTCCTTTTCTCGGAGGGCGGAAACTGTTCCTTGAATGTGACTTGCATTCACCAACTCAAGATTAGTGTATTATTAATCATTTCATAATCCTTATATGAAATCTTCACACCTTGACAAATTTTGAACACATGTCAATTTCAGTCAAATAAACCTAACTCATGAAAACATTGATTTTTCCTAACATTAAATCATTGAGTCATGCATAAGAATCTACTATTTACTTCAAAAGTAAAAAGTAAAACATAGTTAAAGTGAGGGATGTAACAGAAAGAAACTTCTTCTATTAATCTTGAAAGGATTGTTGTACAAAAAAATTAAGAAATAATCCAAACTTATTACAAAAAGTAGAGAAAAATACTCATAAATAGATAAATAATAATACTATAACACAATGATGTGTGAGAAAAATCCTTTCAAGAGAAAACTCACACTCCAAAACTTGCACAATGATTATAAAATATGAAAGGAGATTACTTGACACACTTACAATGAAAGTATTTATAAAATTATTTTAGTAGCAATACAATTGGAAGAATTTCAACAACATTTCAACAATATCTATGTACAAGTGCAAATTATTATACTCAAACTACTCCCTCAAAAACTAATTCATAGAAAAATGAGCGAGATGGAAACCACAAATAGTCTTCAAAACTATTTTCCAAAAACTCCAAAAGGACGACATCCAACTTGGACACAATTTGCAATGTCACCCTTGAGGATTCCTTACATGTAAAAATTAGTAAACCATTATTGCATAAGTAACCTCCAATTTTACCCACTCAACATGGATGCCCAACTTGTCATCATTCCATGTCTTAAAATAGCCATTCTAAGACAAATAATAAATCCTATCATATGTCAGTTAAAATCTCAAAGCAACTCCTTATATTTTTGGCTTTTACACATTATAAGTATCTTGTCATAAGATGTCATAGAATCTCCCAAAAATGGAAAACCCAAAATAGCCAAAATAAATAATATTATAACACCTTTCGAAACACAAACATATAACAAATGATGTCGCAGCAAAATCTCATGTTTCATTTCTAAATGAGAGTGATTTAAGTAATATAAAAATGAAAATATGTAATTAATTTGTGAAATATGTCAAATAATAAATAAATACAATCAAGAACTTGCAAAGGTTAAGACAACTTAATCCTCAACATAACAAGTGGAAATTAAGATACGTGCAAAAAAATGGGTATCAAAAAGATCATAGGATGCCACTTTTTCATTGAAAACAATAAAATCTTAACTTCAACAAATAATTGAAAATATCTATAACCACAATTTTAAAATATTTTAAGAACAAAAATTATGACATTTTGAATCTAATTTCCAAACAACCATTATTATTAGTAGTGAAATTTAAATACTTAAATAATAAGAACACACCAAAATAATTTTATTTATACTAATACAATCCAACATAACATGAACATATTAATTCTTTTTTTAATTCTATTAAATATATATTTAAATAATATATTAAAAATATATAAAATTATATATTATAATATATTTTTCTATAATTTTTTAATCAATATATTTTTGTTTAAAATATATATTTAGCATATCCTAAAGCATTACAACAAACCAGCATTGAAAGTGCAGAATGAAAATTAAATAAAGCAATAATAACGTGGGATTTTCTTCCATTCCCATTATTTAGGAAAAAAAAGATAGCAATACATTCAAATAACCTCGATAGAAATGGGTGGAATCAGGCTCTCTTTATTCTGAATGTAACAAACTTATTCAGATTGAAAAGAAACATAACTTAGCAAACACAAGCATATGCAGATTGCAAAGGAAAACAACTTTCCAAGTAGGGGAAATGACCAAGAAAATAAACAACCTCTAGCAAACTTCAGAGCTTAATCAAAAACATGTATTCTGAACTCCCAACTTCTCCTTTTCCATGGATTTTAGCAAAGGGGAGTTTGACTTCCACTCTGGGTATTGGTCTTGAAACTTTATGTATTCTTTCCACCATATCATGAAACTACTCTCCTCCAAGAAAACCTCAAGAGAAATGCTTTTAACCTCAATCATCTTCGACACATAAACTTCAAAATTTTCCAGGATTTCCTTGAGATGGGCATTGAAAGTTTGGTGTTTCTTTTGCTCTAGCTAGAGATTTGCCAAGTCTTTAGCAGCTTCTTCTACATGAGCCCAAAAGTGAGAGTCCTCAGTTAAGGATGCAAACATTGTGCAAGCCTTTTATCCCCTATTACCTCTATCAATGCGAGTTTGGTTTTATCATCCAACCATTTTTCCAGAACCCTATAACGGAGCGACATGTTCTCAATAGAGAGATAGCTTCCTCTATTGATGTGCAAATGATAGAAGTCTACAATGTCCAGAGGTTTTACAAGTTTTCTGTATGCAATTCTAGCATTAATCCATTTTTTTTGGTATCGGAAGTCACTGGGCAATTGATTATTCTTCACCATATTAATAATGTTATCAAAGAAATCTTGTAGATTCATCCTTTTTTTGATTGGCATCATAATCTTTCAATTGGCCTAGGTCTTTGAAAACATCATAGGAGCCATGGTTGTGGCCTTGACAGAATCTTCTAATGTACCATTCCAATTTTGTCATTAGACTTTGGTTCTTGCTCAACTCCACATTTAGTTTTTCAATGTCAATGTCATTGGGTTAAACTAGCTCTTTGGGTTAGACTTAGTGGATTAACCATATGTGGTTTTGAGCCCATGATTTTGCATGTATGGAAGTCTATATAATGGCTTGGTGACTCCATTGTATGTGTCGCTCGTTGAAGTCTCTAGGCTCACCCCGGTTGGGGCTTCTTATGCCTTGCATAACCACCCCATTTTATTCTAGAATAAAATGGGTCCCCCTTTCTCTTTCTGGATTCTTTTGCTTTTGGTTACTTGCTTTCCTCTTGGGGGTCCCTTTGTTTTCTGCCCAAACTTGTCTTCTGTTCTACCTTATTTAAATCTTGGTTATGTCTCAACTTGAATTGGTTTCCTTCTTGCCAAGTATTCAATGAAATAATCATAAGAAGCAGGATAGTTTATTTTAATATATTTTATATGCTTTGGGGACTAATGGAAGCATTTCTTTTGCAGGATTAAATCCTAAACTTGATGATATTTGTCAAGGGAGCTCAGTTGGAATGCATTCCTCAGTCCAGCTGGTCCTAATTTTCCTCTAAGAAGAAAGTCGGCAAAACCTTGCAGATATCTTGCTGACTACCAGTGCATTTTGTCGATAAGCGTTTGTGTTGCCTATCGGCAAGACCTCGGGGAGGTCACGGTGATCCGAGTTCACATGGATAGGCATAAGAATATCCTTCAGAAAAAGGTCTTGGTGAGATCTTTGTGTCTCACTGACCAGCGGTAGTGGAATCTATACGTTGGCGGGAGATTTTCTCTTCGCCATGAAGTCTTGGTGAATGCATTGGGTCTCGCTGATGGGGAAAAATAGGATGTCTTCAGCAAAATTTCTCAGCGAAGGGATTATGTCTCGCTGAAATAAAATAGGACTGCCAAAAATATAAAGCCCTCGCCAAAGAATTCTGAGGTTGGCGTAACATCTTGCCGAAAAGAAGTGTCTCACCAACAGGGGTGTGGTGTCGGCAGGAAGTCTTATTGATCAAACAAGCTGTGAGATGGGGTTAGAGAATCAAATAGAATAGGTAAAGTGATAGCCAACACTCCTAAACTATTAAACCACATCTAAACAAGAGAATACAAACAAATGGAGATTTCAAAGTGAAAGAAAATAAAATAAAGTACTCCCCATATTGTAGTTAATTCCTTCTCTTGCTCTCCTTCTTCTTGTTATGCAACTTTTCCCTTAGATTTGTTGAAATACTTGTGCAAGACCTACAAATGGTAGCAAGAAAGTTGGAGAAGAATAGCTGTTAAGCTAAAAATGGATAAGAAATGTTGCTTTTATAGATAACCATTTGAATGGACGGTTGAGATTAATCTTCTAGAAATATTTCAAGATCAATGGATGAGAATTCATGAGAGGGATGTTATGAAATGGATGGTTGAGATTAAGCCTCAGAAAAGATGCCAAGATCAATAGTCCAGAATTGATGCACCAAGAATAAGCTATTCTTGGAGGAATCATGACAGGAAGACATGCAAAGACATGCAGGTCATGACAGACATGCAGGCTAGGATAGGCATGCAAGGACATGCAAGGACATGCAAGCTATGATAGGAAATGGATGTTATGACAAGGGATTATGACAGGGTATCTTTGACCAAGTGGTGCATAAATAATTTATTTTAAATTATTTATTGAGAAATGGAGAGACAGAGTGGAAAATAAATAGGTTATTTAAATTATTTATTTATTTGAAATAGAGGGGAAATGGACAAATGGAAAATAAATTATTTATTCAAATTGTTGTGTGTGTTGAAAATAGAGAAGCAGGACAAGTGGAAAATAAATAATTTATTTCTATTTATTTAAGAAGGAGCATTTAATTAAATTTGTTAATTTAATTAAATGGAGAGATAAATGAGACCTTAAATGGTGGTGGGTGGTTATTTAATAGGGAGGAAGTGGCAGGATAGTTAAATGATTTTAATAATTATTTAACTATGGAAGAATTAAAGGACCATGAATAGATAAATAATTAATGGTAACTATTTAACTATAGATGAAAGATGACAAAATAATTAAATAAATAATAATTATTTAACTATTGAAGAAGAGGAAGAAATTAGTGACGCAATTAGTTTATTTAATCGGTCAGGATAGAATAAATATTAGAAAGTGAATTAATTAAATAATTATTAAAAATTATTTAATTAATAGAGGAATGTCATCAAACATAATTGAATAACTAAAATTATCCAATTATCAAAGGACGAGGATGAAGAAAAATGACGCTCGAAGGCTTAGGACATTTTTATGTGTCTACACATCCAATCTTTGTAACTATAATAGGGTCTGACATACTCCATCAATTCAATAACTTTGTCGTAACAAAATTTTATGTCATCCATGCAAAATAAGCCCAAATGATGTAATGATGATGGTGTTATGTGATATATCCTCTCATTGACACAAAAGTCAGTGTTTATTGGAGGAAGTTCCTTGGGTACCCATTGTTTCCATAGATGTTTGTAACTCAAGGGCACCTCGATTTCGTCTATGTTGTCATCATCATAAGAACATGACCCCCCTTTAGTAAGAAAAAATTTCATGCATTTATGAAATTTTCTTCTAATCTTTTGACCTCTAGTTGATCTCACTCTTTTAGACCTACTACATGTCTCACTTTCCTCTTCTCTTCCTGAATATCCCTCACTTGAGGAAGACACATCTGAAAAATACCTATTTGGTGGTACCTACACTCATAAGGATGTTGGATGAAATTCTTTCATGGTGATGTGATCCCAAGGTGACATTATGATAAATCTATCATTTCATCGCTAGAATTTGACAGGTTATAAGGTAATCAAGTCTTGATAGATTGCAAGTTATTGTTAC
>VDFB02193867.1:553108930-553276707 GCA_007258455.2 Sequoia sempervirens
CTTTTTTACCTTGTTTAAACCAAGTAAGATATGCTCAAAATACGGATGATACAAAACTATGTCTATGAATGATCTATTATTTTAGTCTATGTTTTTTGGATTTTTTAGATATAAGGAATGAATACACCATATTTTTTATTTTTTTGGAAAATAAGGGATGTTAAATTTAAAGTGCTACTTAATGCCTAAAATGATGGTGTCCTAAAATGACTATGTCTAAGTATGCAAAAGTGTAGGAAAGATTTTAAAGGTAATCAACATTGGGAGATTTGAGAAGAGATTACTAACCATCTAAAGTTTAGCCAACGCTTCAATTTAGTTTTTAAAAGGACCTTTTTAAGACCAAGACCAAGAGGAAAAGTGAGTTGCCAAACTGGACTGACAAGCTAGAAAAAACTCACCAAGATAACAAAAGACAACAAGTGTGACAAGTGATTTGGTCCAATGACAATTTTCCTTGAAGGAAATTTTTATCCAAAGTATGGAAAGTTGGCCTATTTTAAAATCTGTAAAGATGATTGTCCTAAAAGTTTGATTGATATTAAGGTAACAAGGACTCCTAAAATGTAACTAAGGTTTGCAATTGGTATGCCTATTTCTATGGCTAAATGATACTAAAAGGTGCAATGGTTAAGAGTGTGAGAAAATCTTTCTAGTTCTTGTTTAGAGATAACTATGAAAGGATAATCAGAGATAGGTCTTGACCGTTTGACCTTAGACTGTGAAAGTGGAATTTTTTTTTCTTCTGATTGTCAGAAAATTGCAATTCAGATGTTTCATTTTATAGTTAGTTGTATTTTATGATATCATATGCAGTTTACAGTAGAAAATGTGGTTCATAATAGCATATGTGGTTCATAATGGTAGATGCAGTTCTCAATAGCAGATGTGGTTTACTATAAATAGGATCTATTTTTGTGTAATTTTTGGAAAAGTTAAAGGTTTGTTTCAGTCTAATTTTTTTGGAAAAATAGAAGATCGTTAGAAAACACTTTGTTTTGGTTTGGTTTTGATGTGAAAATGTTTGATTTCAAAAAAGATAAGTACGATCCTATGGTCAGCTAGGACAATATTTGTTGAGTTCCCACCTGGATTTCTCCAGCTACACTTATTCAGAGCGGATGGCTTGGGATATTGATAGCACAAGCTCCCCCTTATAGTACACTCACTTCTTGGGCTTACCAAGATTTGGATTCCTAGGTAGTAACATCCCAATAATTTATCATCTCTACTAAGAACCGCAAATATGTGGGATGACTTTAGAGGTTTGACCTCATGTACCAATAAATAGAAGGATTTTGGCAATCTAAACAAATGGTTTTAATTAGGACGCCTGTTCAGGTGGATATACACGAGGAAAGATTAGCTCTAATAAGGAGGTTTCCCAACCTATAGATGTTACATTCTACAAGTTTTAACGTACCACATGGGTAATAAGGGAATCACTTGTCTGTATAACACATCTGCACCTGTAATACTAAGTTTTCCATTAGCATTCACATTTATATACTGGTCAAGAGTAGCTTGGATTTAGCTCATTGTTGGTTTGAGTCATCTTGGGGTGAGTATTTTTTCCCACCAAGATAGGCCCTCTAGAGTTAATAACAATTTCACTTACACCCAGGATTGCACAAGTGTGCAAGGGGAGAGGATACTTTTGTTATTAAATCAGGATTTAATCTAGACAAAAGTGTGCAAAAGCACCAAGCATAGTAAGCAATTGTTTATTTTAGGCACAAAATAAAATGTGATCCAAGATAATACAGACAATCAATTTCAAAATCCATTCTTCAACAAATGTCTTACACTAGATTTCATTAGTAGTTTCAATTGTATCCTTCAACAAATGAGAGTTGTAGCTTTAGATCTTGGCCAAATGAAGCTATAAAATAAATATAAAATTTCTCTTGCCACATGCTATCAATAGATTATTAGTAATCAAAAAATCCTAACCTACTGAATGGAAAATGTAGAAAACTAAAAATTACTTGCAGAAATTTAAAACAAACCCAAATCCAAGTAGTTGTGTCATGGAATTATAGATGCATTGTATGGGATGGATCAAATGCTTTACAGAAATATCAATTGTGGCTGACAGGATGGCAATATTGGTGTAGTACAGTGGATTTGGCTCGTGTTGTTGGAAGTTGTGGAAAAAAATACTGGAGGATATGTCACTTTGTCTTTGTGATTGCATTGAATCGTATAGAAAACCATACGAAATTTGAAAAAACTTTTTCCTAGGCGTAAGGTTTTCCAGATGTGGCATAGGGAAAATTCCAGGGTTAGTAATACAAAGCATAAATAAAACTAAACCCAAGCTAATAATGAAGAACAATGGAAGATAAAACATCCATAAACAAAATATCTCACCAAACATACATGCAATTCCATGATTCACCTCAATTACCCTTCTCCATCATGATGTAGCATAGTACTTGCCCTCAGATTTTAATTAAGTATGCAAATATGGCCTCGTGACAATAATATTAGAAAAATATTGAATATTTCTAAAGTTGCTTCCAAAACTCATCAAATTTTGAGAGGAGTAAAAATGGTATAGATAAAGCCATTTTATAGAAGATGTAATATTTGAATGACAGCTTGATATTGAGAGATAATTAATCAAAAATCGAGATTAAAAAATATGACATGGAATAGGGTTAGGGTTAAATTAGTGTAACTAATAAAGCTTGAATGGTGAAGATTAAATTAAAAAGTAATTTAATCATTGGTGGAAATTGGTTGAGACGTAGAGCGATAAGGATTGCATGTAGAAGATAAGATTGACATAGATAAAACTATTTGATCTTGTCTAGATAACGAAGTGATCAACACAGAAAGACTATTCGTTAGAGAAAATTGGATATTATTGCACCAGCTAACTAAATGATCAAATTTTATCTAGACTTAAGTGATAAATGACTAATTAGATAACAAAGAGATTATCTAATTATAGAGGAATATGATATGGATAAATCCTTTTGAATTAAATGATTTCAATTCACCATTCAAGATTTTGGGATTAAATTAAATAAATAGAGATTTATTTAATATTAGAGAGAAAAGGTTAAGGAATAATTAAATAATTAAAGCGATTATTTAATTATAGTTGAAAGTGTCACAGAAATTAATTATTTATAATAGTTTATTTAATTTTAGAAAAAAGATAGATTAAATTAGCGACATAATTAAATAAATAATATTTATTTAATTAATCAAGGAAGAATAAAGGTAAGAATGATTTAATTAATTAATTAAAGTTATTTAATTAATACAGGACATATGACTTTAGAAAATAATTAAATAATTAACATTGTTTAATTATGACAAAATGAAGATGAACGAAATATGAAGAAATTAAGGGTCGAAGGCCTAGGACAATTTTTAGTGTCTACATTTTGCCCCTCTTTGATACAATGTTTTTTATCACGTTGCATCAAAGAAAAAGATATGCCCTGGTGAAAGTAGGATGAGGAAGGATAATGTCAAATTAAATTTATAATATATAAACTACATGCAGATACATATATATTTACAACTTGATGATTGTCTATATACTAACTATGTTTTTTATTACTCTTCCAACTAAGTAGATAATATTCAATTTTCTCCATTACTTACACTCTTCTTAATTCAATTATAAAACCCACAAAACTTGCAATAACTTGTACAAGAACCCATTTTCTAATATAGGTCTATTATACTTTTTTCATTAGCACAATTCAACATTTCTCTTTCAAAGTCTAATCACAAAGATAAGATGCTTTCCATATTTCCTTTCAACACAAGGTTATAAACACATCTCTCCTTCCTTTTCATATCACAACATAGTTTCCAAGACAAAGGTAATAAGAAGTTAACTACAACAAATATGCTTCAAGAATTTATAAAAGATATATGCCAATGGAAAAACATTTCTCTCTATTCCATATTGCTCTTCAACAAATGAAACAATGAAAATATGGTTGATCACAATGGACTGATGAACCATGGATCTATTTCCCTAGTTTCATTCAAAATGTATGTTATAGAAGACAGATCTGAAAACAAAAAGAAATAACCATCAAAATAACTGACATCCCTAACTTCTCCTCTCTATCTCCCATCTCCAAGTCATCTATTGTCACAGCAAATAACTGACATCCCTGATGAACACATCTTCTCAATTGCATAGCTGAGATCATCCTCAATGATATAGGTCTCTAAACCCCTACTATCTCCACCTCACTACCAGATGCATCAATGCATCGTATCAACTTGCATCGACAATCAATCATGGAACTATGAGCCTTGAGCCAATCCATCCCTAAGAAAATTTTATATGACCCCAACGATATACTGCAGAGGTCAACGGTAGTTTGGAAGGTCCACATTATCCTAGAGTTCCAAGTGCTTAAACTTAGGCTCTGGCACCAAGTGTAAAACCCCGCCACATAACCTAGAGGATGATGCAACACTGCAGAAGTGCAACTAAGTTTTTTTAAAAAAATAGAGTAACAATACAAGTAAAGTAATCCACTCTAAACACATACATCCTCTAGGCCATGCAACGCATCTACATGTTAACCCCAAAACTTACAAAATTAATCTAACCATAGCAAATGAAATTAACTCATGATTAACAACATACATCAAAGCATTAACCCATTGCATAATATACAAGTACAATAAATAAATTCTTCCAAATATTACATTAAGTCAATATAACATTACAAATCTTATCTCCAAGGTGAGATAGATAGTACAAAATGATACAATTACAATATACACAGACCCTCCTCGATTACAAATGAGAAGTATAAATACACAGTGTCCCACTAATACAATGAACATAAGAGAAGTAACATATCCATATATACACATGAGCTCTTCGAACTAGAAGATCTCGCCATCATGAACAAGCTGAGAAAGCCCATCAGTGTAAAGTGCATGATCCACCTATCCATGTGGTACCCATAGGCCCAACCCCTCTCCTAGGAGATAGTAAAAGGAAACCAAGACAAACCTACCACCTCTACAAATAGGAAACATACAAAAAAACACTATACCAGTGAACACATAACATAAGGTTACATTGCTTCTAGAGCCCCTTAATCAAGTAAAACCACTGTACATACAAAATGACTGTTGTTATAGGAGGAGTTTCATCACAAAGTTTACATTGGTTATCCCTAGGAGATCTTCCTAGGTCTCGACCCCAATCTTGGGTTAAATTGGTAACCTCTCACGAACTCCAACCCCACATGCATACCAGTGTGGAGTTGATTATCTTTTGAGAATACAAGATAACAATCTTGCCATTCCATGCCTTCTCGACTCATCTCAAGTCTAATACAAGCCCTTGAGCCATAGAGAGAGGCTAAATTATCAAGTTAAATGTATTAAGCTATCATTTCCCCTAATATAGGTTATTTAATTTCCACTAATTAAATTGACTCTCATATGAGTTATCCTAGCACCACTTTGTGTGCTAGCCCCTGTTGAAAGCCACTCCCCTATTGACAACACAATAACTCATTCCACAACCCAAGGGTAGACAATGCACTAAAACCTATAACAAATAAACACCACCACTCAAGAGGTAACACATCCCTATGGATTTCAAATATTGAATCCCAACTACATGCACTACCCAAGGAAATTTCAAAGGGTAAACCAAAGACACAACAAACCTTTCTCAATTTTACAACCTCTAGAAGACTTATATTTTCACCATAACAAATATCCCCCCAATACACCAATACAAAAGAATACATAATTAAAAACAAGCAAATCATGTAATTTAAATGAGCTACCATTAGGATTTCCTAAATCCAAATAAATCAATAACTCATATTTAAAATACATAATCAAAATATAATTCCAATTTAAAAATCAACAATGAATTAAACTAGATCTTTTAACTTTTAGTTTCATAACTACTCATAAAAATTAACTCAATTTACTCAATTAAAGTAATCAATCATTTAAAGTTATCTATTCGTGCTTCCATGCACCTATTGCAATAACAACCATTAAATAAATATATTTAATATGTATATATATATAATTAAATATAATTATATATACATATAAAAATATATCTTATTTAATTATAAAAACAATTATAGTTTTTCAATTAACATTTTAAAATATCAACTCATGCATTTTAAATTAACCAGATATAAATATATTTATTATATATATACATTATGCATATAATATATATATATAAATTATTTAATATATATATTATACATATAATATATATATATATATTAAATATATAATATATTAAAAAAATACATGCAATTATAAACATACATATTATATATATATTATAATATATATAATAATAAAATACAAATCACACTCTATAGAATCACAGGGTTTAACCCTCCTATGGGTTGGGCTGCTACGCAGCCCTCCCCACAGGGGTTGTGGCTTGTGTGGCAGCGCTGGGCAACTAATTATTCAAGCAATTGCTCTAGATGGGCAATTAATTTTCACAAATGCGTTTATCTACAGAAGAATATTTCCAACTTTCACAGAAAGAAGTTTTCTACAGTTTTGATTTAAATTCAATAGAGCTTCAACAATTTAGCTATAATTTCCCTTTGTATAAATCAATTTCTAAAGCTCAATTTTAATAGAGGATATTTTCTAGAGAGGCTGTAAATATTCTTGGCAATCTTTTAAAAACAAAAGCTTCTACAAATAATGAAATCCTCTTCTACAGGAAACCTTTCCAATTTGCAAAACAATAATAATTTAAATAACCTTTTCAAATTGAATTTACAAGAACAATAAAGAACCTGTTCTAGAAGATTTGTTGATTTGAAGTTTGATGTAGAGCTTCACTTTAATTTCCAACTTTGCTAAATCCTTTTCCTAGAAGAATTACCACTTTCCAAAGAACAGAAAATAATCCAGAACCAAAAAGGAATGCAACAAAACTAGATCCCCAAACTTTTTGAGAGATTCTATTTCCAAAATTTTAACAACCCAAAAAAAATTAAACAACCCAGAATAATCCTTTCCTTTTGTGAAATAACCTCTTTTCCCCAATTCCAATAATTTTCTCTAGGAATCAATTTCCAACTACCGTAGTAAAATCTTCTAACTTCCAGTTACAAAACAAATATCTCTTCTACAACAACCATAGATATTTCTAAAGATCTTTTACAGATATTATGAATTTGAAAATTAAATAATTTATTTATTTCAAATCAAATTAATCTAATAATAAAATCACTTTATAACATAAATTAAATTAATTAATTTACCAATTCTAAAGTCTCAACATCAATAATCCAGATTAATTAAATAACCAATCATAACATTTCTAAATTAATTCTCACAAATAAACCTTGCACAATAAATAAAATAAGAAGGAAAACATGGATATAGAATACAACCAATACATGGACTAACAACACACTATACTAGGGTAAAGGTTTGACTAGGTAACCCGTTACTATCTCCCAATCAACATTACTGTTGGGTAGGGGACACGCTCAGACCTATGAATCCAGGTGAAGTCATTGTCATGTACCTGCAAACCTGCAACAAAGCATATGTCGTACATGTATCTAGATAATAAATAATACACACCGTGAAGAGAGAATCATGGAATCGTAGGGCACCCGCATGCGAATGATGTAATCTCGTCCTCTTCACCAATATAGTATCATAATAAACTGACGAACTATAACATCCATTAAAATATAGATGAGCATATATCAATCACTCAAATAATAACTTAAAACAAACATAAAGCATATCATAAACCATCAATATAGTGTATCATCTAATCAATATAGATCTATCATCACTCCACTATCAACAATCGAATAACAATAACATAAAATATGGTCTATCAAAGTATCTGAACTATCAGAGAAAACATAACAAATCAGAGGGGTGTTACATCCTCCCCCCTATGATCAGGCTTACTCTTGGAAACCTGTGAACAAATAAGGGTAGAGCTCCCTCATCCTAGTAGCATCCTCCCATGTTGCAAAAGTGTCATCGCTAGGATCCCACTAGACTCTCACCTGCTCAATATCTCGACCCCTGAGGGCTTGTCTCATGTGTTGTGTGACAGCCACAGGCTCCAAAGCTATCTGCACATCCTCTACCTATAAGGCAGTCCAGCCAAGGGTGTCAGAAATGTCAAGGTGGTAAGGTCTAAGTATAGAAAAATGGAACACATCATGGATGTGCAAGAGACTAGGTAGAAAAGCAAGGCGGTAAGCAACTAGCCCAATCTTCTCTAGAATCTCAAAAGGCCTGACAAAGCGAGGTGGAAGCTTAGAATCCTTTCCATAATAGATCGAACTCTTTCTCGGACGCACTCACAAAAAGACTCAGTCACCTACCACAAACTAGTGATCCACACAATGTGCATCAGCATACTTCTTTTTCCTATCTTGTGTAGCTACCAAATGCTCTCTAATCCGAACCACCTACTGCTCCATATCCTGAAGCATATCAGGACCCAATAAAATCCTATCCTCCAACATGTCCCAACTTAAAGGAGTCTGATGTGGTCATCCATACAAAGCCTAAAAGGGTGCCATGCCAATAGAACTCTAAAACTCATTGTTATATGCACACTCTACAAGATAGATATAATCCTCCCATTGTGTTTTTTGGTCCATGACATACATGTGTAGCATATCCTCAAGGATCTGATTGACCCTCTCAGTTTTTCCATCCATCTTAGGGTGATATGCTAAACTAAATTTAAACTGTTTCCCCATAGCATGTTGTAATGATGTCTAAAGATCTGAAGTAAACATAAGATCCCTATCAGAAATAATCCAATGAGGAATACCATGCAACCTCACAATGTCCTCCATGAAAACTCTAGCAACTGATGAAGCATTATAGGAGGAACGAATAGGTGAGAAGTGTGCTACATTTGTCAACCTATCTATCGTCACCATAATAGCATCGTGTCGTCATGAAGAGTTGGGTAACCCAAAAATAAAACTCAATGAAATGATATCCCATTTCCACTCAAGAACCAAATGAGGCTATAGAAGACCAGCCAGATGTTGGTGTTTAGCCCTAACTCATTAACACTGCAATACATAATCAATGATATCTCACTTCATACCTGCTTAGAAATAAAGTGGTCACAAATTGGCATACATCTTCTTCACTCCTATTTGAGCGAAATAAGGTGCCCGATGTGCCTCTGTCAAAATTAAGGTATGAAGACCTTTAGAAGATGGAACATATATACATCCCATGTATTTTAGTAACTCATCTGTCTCTAGAGAATATCCTGAGTACCTACCCTCCAAGGTCTTGCCTGAATTAGTCTCGGATCTTACCTCCTGGTACCAGCTTTCTGTAGGAAGTGCATTAAGAATTTGGCTCCTCAAATCCACAATAAGAGTCATCTCAAAATAGTTCATGCCTTCATCTGCTAAGAGCATTGGCCACTACATTCTCCTTCCCCTGGATGTCCTTCACCTCAAAATCATACTCGCAGAGGAACTCCATCCATTGCCTTTGCCTAGCATTAAGGTTAGGTTGCATGATGAGGTACTATAGACTTTGATGGTCACTGTGACCCAATAAGAAATGTCTCCATTGAGTCAAAGCATGTACCACTGTAGCTAACTCATTATCATGTGTGGGGTAGTTCAACTCATGATCCTTGAGCTTGTGTGACTCGTACACAATGACTCAACTATTCTGCATCAATACTGCTCCTAACCCCTCCAAAGATGCATCTAAACATATAACAAAGTCTCTTGTAGGGTCATGTATCGCAAGGATTGGTGTGTTGGTCAACCTCTCCTTCAATGTCTCAAATGCATCCTCGCTCTGCTCTGACCAATCAAACTTCTTCCCTTTCCTCTAAAGAGAAGTGATAGGATGTCCTAACCTAGAAAAGTCCTAAACAAAACCCCTGTAGTAGCCTGCTAGTCCCATGAAACTACATATCTCTGCCACATTTGTGGGTGCAAGACAATCTATGATCACCTTGATCTTCATAGGATCCACTGCAATGCCCTCTCCTGATATAACATGTCCAAGGTACTTGACCTCAGACTTGAAGAACTCGCGTTTGTACAAGTTGGCATACAACTGTTTATCCCTCAAACACTGCAAAACCTACCTCAAATGTTTCTCATTCTCTTCAAATTTCCTAGAGTAGAAACATGTCATCAAGGAATAAAACTACAAACTTATCTAGGTATGTGCAAAAGACTCCATTCATTAGGCTCATGAATATAGATGGTGAATTCGTCAACCCAAACAATACCACTATAAACTCATAGTGACCGTAGCATGTGTGAAACATCATCTTATGAATTATATCAGACTCCACAATATGCAGTTGATGGTAGCCTAACTTAAGATTGATCTTAGAAAAAACTGTAGCACCCTTGACCTAATCAAACAAATCATCGATCCTAGGTAGGGGATATCAGTTCCTGATGGTGACCTTATTTAGCTAATGGTAGTCTATCCACAAATGAAGAGAACCATCTTTCTTCTTCACAAAAATCACAGATGCTCCCCAAGCTGAAACACTAGGGTGAATGAAAACCTTCTCTAACAACTCCTCAAGATGTAAGAAGAGTTCCTTAAGCTCCTAAGTCATCATACAGTATGGGGCTCACAAAATGGGTTCAGAACTAGGTAAAGGATCAACCTTGAAGTCCATGTCATGCTGAGGTGGCATCCCTAGAATATCATTAGGGAAAATATCTACATATTGCTAAAGTATGGGGTGGCTATCTATAGGCACCTTCTCCTCTCTATCTCCTATCTACAATTCATCTACTATCATAGCAAATGACTGACATCCCTAATGAACACATCTTCTCAGCTGCATAGTCGAGATCATCCTCAATGATATAGGTCTCTGAACCCCAACAATTTCCACCTCACTGCTAAATGCATCAATGCATCGTATCGACTTGTGTCGACAATCAATCATGGACCTATGAGCCTCGAGTCAATCCATCCCTAAGAAAATTTCATATGACCCCAATGGTATAATGCAGAGGTCAACAGTAGTATGGAAGGTCCCCATTATCCCAGAGTTCCCAGTGCTTAAACCTAGGCTCTGATACCAAGTGTAAAACCCTACCACATAACCTAGAGTACGATTCAACACTGTAGAAGTGAAAATAATTTTTTTTAAAAAAAGAGTAACAATACATGTAAAGTAATCTACTATAAACACATACATCCTCTAGGCCATGCAACGTGTCTATATGTGAATCCCAAAACTTACCAAATTAATCTAACCATAACAAATGAAATTAACTCATGATAAACAACATACATCAAAGCATTAACCCATTGTATAATATACAAGTACAATAAATAAATTCTTCCAAAGATTACATTAAGTCAATATACCATTACAAAGCTCATCTCCAAGGTGAGATAGATCATACAAAATGATACAATTACAATATACACAGACCCTCCTTTATTACAAATGAGGAGTATAAATACATAGTGTCCCACTAATACAATGAACATAAGAGAAGTAAAATATCCATAGATACACATGAGCTCTCTGAATTGGAAGATCATGCCATCACAGACAAGCTAAGAAATCCTGACAGTGTAAGGTGCATGATCCACCCAGCCATGTGGTACCTATAGGCCCAACCCCTGTGCTAGGAGATAGTAAAAGGAAACTAAGACAAACCTACTACCTCTAGGCATAGGCAACATACAAAACAACATTGTACCAGTGAACACATAACATAAGGTTGCATTGCTTCTAGAACCACTGAATCAAGTACAACCACTATACATACAAAATGACTGTTGTCATAGGAGGAGTGTCATCACATAGTTTACATTGGTTATCCTTAGGAGATCTTCCTAGGTCCCAGCCCCCATCCTGGGTTATCTTGGTAACCTCTCATGAACTCCAGCCCCACATGCATACCAGTGTGGAATCGATTATCTTTCGAAAAGACAAGATAATGATCTTGCCATTCTAGGCATTCTCAACTCATCTCAAGTCTAATACAAGCCCTTGAGTGAATGAGTGAGGCTAAATTCTCAAGTTAAATGTATTAAGCTACCCTTTCCCCTAATATAGGTTATTTAATTTCCATTGATTAAAATGACTCTCATACGAGATATCCTGGCACCACTTTGTGTGCTGGCCCCCATTGAAAACTACTCCCCTATTGACAACACAATAACTCATTCCACAACCCAAGGGTAGATAGTGCACTAAAACTGATAACAAATAACCACCACCACTCAAGAGGTAACACATCCCTATGGATGTCAAATATTGAATCCCAATTGTGTGCACTACCCAAAGAAATCTAAAAGGGTAAACCAAAGACACAACAAACCTTTCTCAATTTTACAACCTCTAGAAGACTTATATTTTCACCATAACAAATATCCCCCCAATACACCAATACAAAAGAATACGTAATTAAAAACAAGCAACTCATGTAATTTAAATGAACTACCATTAGGATTTCCTAAATCTAAATAAATCAATAACTCATATTTAAAATACATCATCTAAACATAATTCCAATTTATAAATCAACAACGAATTAAACTAGATGTTTTAAATTTCAGTTTCGTAACTACTCATAAAAATTAACTCAATTTCCTCAATTAAAGTAATCAATCATTTAAAGTTAACTATTCATGCTTGCATGCACCTATTGCAATAACAACCATTAAATAAATATATTTAATATATATATATAATTATATATAATTATATATACATATAAAAATATATCTTATTTAATTATAAAAACTATTATAGTTTTTCAATTAACATTTTAAAATATCAAGTCATGCATTTTAAATTAACCAGATATAAATATATTTATTATATATATGCATTATACATATAATATATATATATATATTAATTATTTAATATATATATTGTACATAATATATATATATATTAAATAATTAATATATATATAAATCACATGCAATTATGAACATGCATATTATATATATATAATACTAAAATATGAATCGCACTCTACAGAATCGTAGGGTTTAACCCTGTCATGGGTTTGGCTGGTACATAGCCCTCCCCACAAGGGTCACGGCCTTTGTGGCAGTGTTGGGTGTTGACTCACAGTCTATCTCCCCTAGTGGGGATGGTTGTGGTAGCCCCAGCCCAACCCAAAGTTTTTAAAACTAATTTTTTAAAAATACATTTGTCGTACGGCGATTTTCATAAAAGAAATTCAAAATGAATTTTTACAGGAAATTTACAGTACCCAAAATATAATTAAATATTTATATATAACATATATTTATATGTACATATATATTTCAATATATATGTATATATATATATATATGGATGTCAAAATCTGCAAATGGTTAGCATTTTAAAACCAAGCTAATAATCGAGCATCTATATGAAATAATAAATCATGTTTCTAAATGCAATACAATAACAAGTTAACTAAAACATCTATAGAAAAGAATAAAATCAATCTATCCCATATTGGATTGGTGCTATTGTTGAAAATAGCCCTTTCCCAACCCTTGCTAAGATAAGCTAAATGATATAATGCCAATGATGATGATGGAGTAAGATGGGAAAAATCAGTTCTCAAGGAGAGTGACTTTGCATAGGATTGTGGAGGATTTGATCAAGGATAAATCTTTTGATTTATAGATTTTTCTTGATGAGAGATTGGCCAAATGGGTGAATGTGGGACTAAAGATCCACCAATGAGAAAAGGCCACTTGTCAAGTTGTGATAGGCTGAAGGATGTGCAAGATTTGGTAAATGTGCCCATGAGAGGGAGTTTCAAATTCAAATTTGTGCCATAAATTTTTAGAGGGGGACATGAAAATGGGAAATTAATGCCATGTTGGAGGGGACAAGTCAACTTGTCTTCATTTTTCAAACTTGAGGGAATATTCCCCATAAATGCCATGTTGAAAGAAAATAAGGGATTTAATAAATCAATAAATTGATTTATTTGTGCAAGTGGCATTATTTAGAGGATGTGATGGGTGGTTAGGTTAGGCTAATTAGGATTAGGTTAGCTTAATGATGATTAGGATGATTTTGACTTTTAGGACTTAAATATTTGATTTATTTAAATCAAAAAAGGATGGGAAATGACTTTGGATTTAATTAAATGAATGTTTGATTTATTTGATTAAAGGAACAATCTTATGAATGAACTTAATGAGTTTAATTTATCTAATGAATGGATGAAGGTGAACTTGATTAATTAAATGAGTGGATGCATGTGAAGCCTGGTTTACTTGATCAATGCATAATTCCAATTCTGCATGTCTACATTTTTCCCCTCTTTGAAGCAATGTACTTGTTGTGTTGGTTCAAAGAATAGACTTGCCGCGATCAAAATTCAAAAAAAAAAAAAAATTCGGATGCCCCAGTGGAAAGTACACTAGTACAATGCCCCCTCGAGAGATCGAGCGAAAAGATTTGATTTGAGGGTCGATCTCATGATAAAGAGGTTCAAAATAGATGGTTATGGATGATGATGCAAATGATATGGTTTTAAGATGCTTAGAATAACAAATATATATTATCCTAAACTTAAATGATGATATGATGTGATGATGGATTAGATGGATGATGTGATATGCTATGATTATGCAATGGATGATTTATGCAGATGCTTAGACTAACAGATCTATATTATGATGATGATTATGCATGTGAGATGATATGCAGAATACTGATGATTTATGGATGTAGGATGGATGCACTGGTGATGATGATTAATGATTCATGTTGTGATGTTAGTGCGGAAAAGAAGAAATTAGATGATGACAAGAGGATCCAACAAGCCAATTTTATGAGAGATGATGATGATGAAATGATGATGAGAAATGAATGATGATAGATGGATGATTTGCTTATCAGGGATTGGGATTTTAAAAGGGCTACTTGCCTTATGTTTGATAACACACATAGATGTGATGCATCAAGGTATAGAGAACTAGGATGGCATTGTACCTAGTGCGATGGACTTTGACTCGACAAGCAGATAGAAGTATTCTTGTTCACACTTGACATAAGTAAACCTTGCTAGGACGTACCTAACAAAGCAAGTATTTCCCAAGTTATTTTACAAGAATGTCCAGCAAGCACAACAGACAAAGATAATGATCGTTGCCCCATTCCTATCTCTCTAAATCCTTCGTTCGGATATCATTGAGAGGTCCTTGGAATGAGCGCAATAAGATAAATCAAAAGAAAAGATCAAGTATGCAAACAAGGCAATGTTCTTCATACCTTTAGCCAAAGGGATTTGTTTTGATAGGATAAGAATCTAAACTGATCCAAAATGATGCCCATTATTGGAACGATATATCCTAGGTCATGCATTGTATAGGATGATGATCGTTTGATAAGTTGATTGATAGGCTATTGATATAAGGTCAATTGACATGTATGCGAATGATCAAGAGTTTGATTTTGTTTTAATTGTTTGTTGTTTCAATTTTGATTTTACAATTGAAGATTGATTTTGCTGACTGCTATGATTGCTTCTATTTTTTTTGCCAAAGGATGAAGGTGACGATCAATTTATTATGGATGATTGATTATTTCAAGTGAAAGCGAGATGGGATAGATGGATTTTTTCAAATATTTGGATGTTTTTTATGTTTTCTAGAATGTTTTGAGGCTATTTTTGGTATTTTCAAGATTTTACAAATGTTTTGATTTTTTATTTTTTCAAAAGTTTTGGGGGTTTTTGAGATTTTATGAATGTTTTGATTTTTCTTTTTTTTTGAATGTTTTTTATTTTATTTTGATGTTTCTTGGATGTTTTTGTGATTTTTATTTTTTTTTAATGTTTTTGGATTTTGATGTCTCGGGGGCTAATTAAATATTAGCCTTGGCTACATTTAAGCTCAGAGACGATGTAGTTCGGATTCCAATGTTTTTGATATTTTCTATTTTATGGATGTTTTTGGATTTTGATGTGTTTTGAATGTTTTTGGATTTTCTAATTTTCTGATGTTTCTAGATTTTCGCATGATTTTGATGATTTCGATATGGATGTGTGTGATGATATCAGTGATTTGTTTGAGATTTTGTTGAAGACCAAGCTAAGGTAGATTGATCGAATCGATGGGTTGATGATGATGATAACATTGTTGAGGATACACAACAATGCAAGGATTGGATTGATCAGGATTGAGTAGGATTGATAATGATAACATTGTTGAGGATGCACAACAATGCAAGGATAGGATTGATGATGATAACATTGTTGAGGATGCACAACAATGCAAGGATAGTGTTAAGCAACACAAGGATATCCTAAGATGATGATTTTTTGATTGGATTTGATTGATCATGATTGATGAAGCTTGATTTGGAACAAAATTTGTTTGAAGGGTGTGACTTAGATGCGACTGATATCGATTGCTTGGATCAATGTTTGACGAAAGATGAAGACTGATAAAGACCATCTTTTCATCAAAATATGCCATGGGCTAGTGATTTGGATTCTGGATCACAGATGCTTGACCAATTTGGTTTCATGTGTGCCAATGTTCGGATCACCACATAAGTTGGAGGATATAGACCAAGATCTATTCTCAAAGCAAGATGTACATATCTACCCCCAGTGTCTAGCAATGTATGGAATGTCATGGATAGATGCCTGGATAGGTGTATGGATGGATGGATATGGTAAGTACGCAAAGGATGCCAAGGATTATCTTGCGATAAGATAAGGTGTTCGGATAACGAATGCTCATTTGGATAATGCTTCAAGGCTCAGATAATGTTGGATAGGACAGGACCAATGAAAATGACCCATGTCAAGATGTTTACCATAAGCAAGTGTAAAGTATGCCCTAAAATTTCATCAAGATCAAGATAACTCAGATGATGGATGCAGGCAGATAAAGATGGATTGGATAAATGGTTTATGGATGAATGGATTTATTATGGATGGATGGAATACTGGATTTATTATGGATGGGATGAGATGCTTTCACCTGAACTAGTGCACATAGATGCTCGATTCTACACATGATGCCTATTTGATAGGTTTTCATCATGTTACCTGTCCAAAGCACCGCCCATGCAGTTTTCACTAGAGGATGATTTTTTTCTTTACTGTTTTCAATCTTTTTTCTAATTTTTTTGGATTTTCATATTTTTTTGAAAGATTTTAAGCTCATGTTGAATCACAAGGTGTCATTGATGTAGATGCTTTTGTCATAATGATCCATCGGCTTCCCGAAGAAGTTGCTTTGGTAAGATATGTGCACTTGAATACAACTTTTGAGATTCTTGATCTGCTTCGTCGATACCAGAGTTGACTTTTTCTTTGTGCGCACATCATGATAGAGTGCCTTCTAAATCCTTATGATGAAGGGTCATTACCAATACATGGTCAATGTGAGAATTAGATATCATGCGTGGAGGTGTGGATGGAGTGTGATTAGGGATAAAAGATGGATTGGTTGACAGTTTGGAACCTTTGACTCTCAAAACTTGGGAAGATGAGAAATGATGTGTGGATATGGAAGTTTTCGTGGAATTAGGACCAACTGCTTGATATACCTTATACGTTGCTTGAGAAATCTATTTTTCTTTTGTGGACATCTTTGATGGATACTTTTCCCTCTTTTATTTTTCCCCATAGTTTCTTTGACTGATGGAGTTTGATAGGGATAATCTTTCTTTGTATGTTTTGGTATCCATGCATATTTTATTTATCCATTATGCTTCTTAGCTTCTTTTTCTTTGATAACATTCTTTTTACTTTGATTCAATTCTTTCTTTTGACGTTGGTCCCAATTTGTGGATGGGGTGATGGGTGGATGAAGATTCATGACCTGACTGGTTATAGTATTGGCATCGGTTTCATCATAAGGACTCTTTGTGCTCCCTATGTTGACATTTGCTTGAGACGAAGTTGCCCCTAGTATAGTGGAAGTAATACCTTCATGCTTTTATTCTGGTTGTTTTGATATTTCTTGTTCAGTAAGCATGCTCTGACAAATGACCACTGTAGATGATGTTATTTCAATTGGATGCTTTGTCAACTTCAGAATATACTATTCTATCTGATCTGATTCCTTGAGTGGATAATGTTGGATATCTTCATACATGATGTCTTCAATCTAGATTTTGGATATATCTAATATTATTTTTGACAACTCTATTTGACTGTAGGAATTGATAACCTGCTCTTTTTGTGTAACAGAATCCTGTTTAAGATGAAGATCATCTATGTGTCCATCCAAAAAAAGCATCTCATGGGTAGATGGAGGAGTATGTGCTATATGGATATGATCATCTTACATAGATAAGAGAGTGTCCATTGGATTATTGTAGTATCTTGAAGATACAAATTCTTGATCTTGAATGATTTCGAAGTTGCTATTGACATGATTTGGACCAAGTTCTTGACATGAGTCAGTTTCAAAGGATGGATTACTTACAAATGGTTCTTGGATATCTTCATTAGGCATGGGAAGTGACTTAATATCCTCTTGATCTTTGAGTGGACTTGGATCAGGTGTTGAGTTGAATATTCCTTCAATATTAGAAATCATGAGGTTGAAGGATGTCAATATGTCTTGAAAAGGACCTTTGCTAGACTTTGGTGAGAGATATTGATCATGATTTAGAATAAATTCTTGAGATATGTCCCCTAACTCATAAGGCGATGTAGAGACATTTTCAACATGATCATAGGTCAACAGATCATGCATTATGCCAATAGGATCAAATAATCCTAACACTCCTTGAAATAGATCACTAAAAAGTGGCTCTTGATGTATGGTGAGTTGATCATCAGATGGGGTGGAAACATCTTCAAGGTACTCATCGATGGAGAGATCTTGATCATTGTTTTCAACAATTGTGATGAAGGGATTTCCAATGCCTTGAACCATAGGGTCAAACGATGTTGGCATTTCTTGAATTGAATCATTGTTGGGTATTGTTAGGGGATTTTGATCATGATTGAAAAGTGACTCTTGATATATGTTGATTTGATCATTGGATGGAGTACACATAGCTTCAAGGTGCTCAATGATGGATTGGTCTTGCTCCTTGTTCTCAATAGTTGTCATTTTTTATGTTTGTTCTTGTTGGGTATCTTGAGAGGCTTGGGTAGCTTGGGTAGCTTTAGCAGCTTGGGTAGCTTGAGCAGTGTGGGTAGCTTGAATGATTTGTTACACTTGTTGAGATTGTCTTTCTTGTTGCATGGCTAGATATCGTTGGATGGCCTTTTGGTAGGCTTGGTGAGCTTTTAGCGCAATGTCATATTGTCTTTCTGTGTTTGGTTTTGGTGGTAGTGGCAGTGGATTTGGAATTGTGTTGGATGTAGTGACAAGTGGTTGAGATAAGCTTGGAGTAATCGTGATGGTTTGAGATGTGATGGGCATGATAGTGGTGGTTGGAATGATAGAAGTGATAGGGATGGTTGGAATGACCAAGGTGATAGGCCCTTGGGAGACCATGTTTTTTATTTTTTTGGATCAACATTGTTGTTTGATTGAATACCATATGTTGGTGCAATGTCGATGGTATATTCAAAGGATTTGATGTGATGGCTTGATTGGTGTTAGGTGGATTGATTGGGATGGAGTGATTGGTGCTAGGTAGAGGGGGAATCCCTAAACCAAGGAATGATGTTGATATGGGTAATCGTGGTGGAGATGTCTCTTGGTGCAATGACTCAACTATTTTGGTAAGTGTAGCAATTTGATCTCACCAAATTTGTTCTTGATTTCGATCTTGACTCCCTTGATATAGTTGATTTGGTTTTTGTTCAAGCAGATTTGGGATGCATACTTGTGACTTTTGAATGGGATCATGGACAAATTGATTTTGGAGATTGTTCTAATTTGGGATGATGTTCAGATTTGGCATGATACGTTGAAATTGACCATTGTTCATGTTTGGAATATCCATATGATTTGCAACTATATCCATCCCAAATTTTTCTAGATTCATGTTTCGAAAACTTGTACTTGGTACATTTTCATTTGGCATGTAGGGATTTGGTGGGATGACATTGTTCACTTGAAGGCTCATGCTTTGATTGTTCGGTTGACAGACTTGTAGGTTTGGATTTAGATTTACCATCGATAAATGTGTTCCAATATTTGATTTGGGAATACTCACACTTGTTGTACCATTGATGTTTGTTGAAGGTAATGATCTCATGTACAGTTTGTATAGATGTGAGTGTTGATAATCAACTGTTGTTGTAAGGCTTTGATAGCTTAGTTGACTTGGATTACTCATGATGTATGGATCAAGTTTATATTCCATTTTCTCCTTGTGTTTTGACCTTGTTGCAAAAGTGACCTCTAAGGTTCTTAGGACAAATGATGAGATGAATGATGAAAGGTGTAAATGATATGAGTGTTGAACATTTAGGGACTTTAGATCACTGCTAGACTTAGGGTTTGATTTTGATTGGTTTGATTTGGATAATGAACTTGTAAACCCTAAAATGTTAGACGTTATCTTAGGATGAACTTGCTCAAAGGATTTCTAATTCAATGAAATGTATGAGAAATGATGCATTCCCCTACACCTAACTATACAAGGTGATTTTGGTTTTGATGACTTACCCAAGTCTAGAATGATGTTTCCAAAGCTCTAAAGTTGTTTTGGGGGGATGGATTTTGATAAGTGTTTGGATGGATGAAGTGTTTGATTTGATCCTAAATTAACCTAGGAAGGACTTGTTTACAAGACCAAGATAGTGAAGAACTTTCTTTTCTCTAAGATTAATTCAAAAATAAAAGGACCAATGTTTGCATGAAGACCATATGACCAAAAGATGCCAAGCACGTATGTGGGGTCCAATTGATTCAATATTTGCTTAATGGATTCTTTTTACCACAAAAACACTCTTGATTAGATTTTGAATCTAGATGTCTAATGTCTCAACTTTCCCCTTATCCCACAAAGTGTATTATGTGGAAACCAAGGAAATTTGAGGCAAGAGTTACCCAAAGTTGACTTTAGTAGAAGCAAATTGATATGAAATCCAAATTTTTAGATGCCTCTAAAGACATGAATCCCAAGGGAAAGCAATAACATGTGAATTTGTTCAAGGATATTTGCCTCTCCTAAAGGGCTCGCAATTTTGATGATTCGTTGAATGTTGGTTTTCCAATGTTTTTGATTAAAGTACTATGTTTTCAAACTAACTCACATGCAATATAACATCCTAGCTCAATTGGTACATTTTTCTTGGTGGGCTTGCCTCATGCCCTTTGTAGTAGAAGAGATGATTTTACATGCAACCAAGGACAAAATATAAAGGTATGTTAAGAATGAAGTCTTAACCTCTATATTTCAACCAAGATCAGACATGGCAAGCAACTTCTTGGAATCTAAGTTCCAATCCACCACTTTGATAAACTTGTTGGATGGACTGATTGGCTGCTACAAACAAGGTTCTTAATGACATAACATCGGGGACATGGCACCTTGTGATCGTCCAGCAAGCCACTAAAGGCTTTAATCAATCTTACTAGGGGCTCTTGTACGTTTTACGGCAGTACCCCATTCTAAAAGACACTATACTGCTAAGGCCTACATACCATGAGGACTTGACAATTTAGTTTTATCCATTTATATACCAGCCTGAATGAAAAACTAGTTGGAGTCACCTTTGAGTTTTCCTTTCAGATGTATCTCTTAGGCAGGCCACCTCTAAAGGTGACTCAAAGCAATAAAATTCATTTTGAGTGTTTCTCTTGCACCCTAGATCGTACAAAGCACAAGGAGAGAGGATACGCACTCAAAATGCACCAAAGACAAAATCACACAATTCAGACACTTGTTCGTTTTAGCCTCAAAGCAATGATGAGTTCATTTTAATGCACCAAGATAAAGTGTGAAATTTGTCTTTTTAAATTTTAGAACCCAAATTGAAGCTAGTAAGTGTCTAATGTTCTTGTTAATTCCATCTTTTGAAAAGAAAATGATAGTCTAGCTGACTTAGAACATAAAACAAAAGTAGGCAATGTACGCTCCAGATTATTTCAATAAGCATTTAAAAATGCATTTGCAAATTTCAAATTTAATTTTCAAGGCCCACTTTCAATTCAATTCAAAAAAAAATTCTCCAAAGATTGTTTCCTTCGCTTCGAATTTGCAAGTTCTTTCTATAAACAAAATCCCTTTCACCTATAAACATCACAAATAAGAGTTGTGCTTACATCACAAAATGATGAAAATAGATACAAGACGTGTTGACTATTTGGAAAAAAGAATTGACAAGGTACATGAGTTCTACTCAATGGAAATAATAAATGTCAAGACATTATCTATTCGCAGCCATAAGAACTACCATACAAAGTCTCAGTGAGAATAGAATTGCATGGTGTTGACTAGTGAATTCATGTACCCGATATCATCTTCCTGAAAGTTTATAGAATAGCTTTAATCACATCAAACACTATTTCAAGCAATGTCAGAGCATTGAAATCAACACAATGAATGCAATATTCTAGGCTATACTCATACAGAGAAAATTAAGGGTATTTGCCAATAGTTGGAGAAAATGCCAGAAAGAAATGTTAGAGCATTAAAAGTACATGTCAAAGCATTTAAAAGCTTAATCAACAAAGTGAATGTAATTATGTCAGGTTATGCTCAGATGAGAAAATCAAAGGTATGCGCCAACTAGGTCAGCACCTACTTGCAAGTGGTGATCTTACTCTTCTTTTTCTCTTCAAAATTTGCACTTACCCACCGCACAGCTGGTAAATGTTGTCATATCTTCCACCAAGTATTTAAGGTCAGCTTAATCATGTTATGGACTATCACTGCATTCTTTACCACTTCATATCTAGTGGGAAATGCCTTCTACAGTTTGAATATGGTAGGGACTTTACAAACGTTGCAGCATAGAAAGTCTTTAATGACAGAAGGGACAGTTTAAAGAGCCGTCGACATCAACACCAATACATCCATGGGCACCCTCAAACTAATAAATCTTCATTCAAATTTGCAGTAGGATCGATTCTACTCTTAGCACATTAATCAAAATTGATAAAATAGAGATCATCTATAATGTCGTATGCCAAATAAATGTGAATTCACCATGACTAAAATAGATGATTTGATATTATAAGGTAAGCATTGAAAAAAATTGTCTCTGATGAACTCCTTTTGAAATGATATGTTAGTCAAATGCTTTGAATGATATCATAAGATTAGATGGCTATTATGTGTACGATATGATAAACGCAATCAAGAATGACAAGATTGAAATCAAGAGATTTTGAGGGCTCACTTTCCAACACGTCTAATAAGCAAATATGCCAAAGATCAGTAGCTAGTAGATAGTGCATGTCCTCTCAATGGCTTCTCCAACAAAGATTTTTAAGCTTTGAAACATAAACAAAGATCTACACAAGGAATTCTCTTGATATTAAATAAATATTCTCAATCTAATGCTTCAAATCGAATAGAAACAAGACTTCATAATCCTAGTGGTATTTAGCACTTAAGAAAGCACATTGATTTTGTAGTAGTCACTGCTGATAGTATATACTCCAAGAGTCTATTTATGAAGCATTCAAAAAGGATACAACAGAATATTATCTAACTCCTTGGGTCTTGCATCTAACCAAGCTCATTGAATGCAGAATATGTGGTGCCAGTGCAGAATTCCGCCTTTATTACCTTTCACCTGCTACCCATCTACATCAACAAGACCCACCACCAACTTCTCAAAACACACTACCTATAAAAAGAAGATTGAAGCTGACAACGCAGCTAATGCAGTAACTTATTCCACCTCTACATACTACAGTAATTCATAGAAAAGCAAGTGTTGAACATGAGAATGCAATTTACACTCTTGCTAAAACAGCGTTGGGTGATGCATGCAAGCTAGTTTCCACTTGGAGGACAGACCTAGGAAAGGATGTTGAAAATGAGAACTTGGCCTTAAGGCAGCTTCAGAAACATACAAAGTTCAAAGGAAAGCCTTTGCAAATAGTAGAAGCATTTAGGGATAGAGCAAATCATTTGGATGACGACTTCTTGAGGTTGGACGCTTCACTTTCGATAACTGAGCTAAGGAATGCAACACAAGATTTGGATAGATTGGCTATCACAAACAGACTGGTCAGACATCCTGGAAGAAGCTTTCCCATAGAACCTGCTAAAACTATTACAGAAGAGAGAGATTCCTCTTCTGAATATCCTCAAAAATATGTCACAGCAGTCCCCATGCCAAAAATCTTCCAGATGGGGGGCAAAGAGCAAGTTGTTGTGTGTTGTTATAAAGGATGCAAGGAAAAGAGCAGCTGTCATTTTTTTTTCTTTGGAGCTTTCTAAGTGGGACAAGAATTCGGGCTACTCCAGGGCCATTTCCAACCCTATTATTGCTCAAATGATCATGTAACAACTTGATCACTATGAGTATGTCAATGTTTTAGACTTTGTGGCAGATGTACGATTGTTGCTTGAAAATGCTATTTGGTATCATAACAATTTTGAAGAGATGCAGGCAGAAGCAACAAGACTGTAGGAGCAGGAGCAACAAGACTGTAGGAGCTATTTTTTCAACAAATGGCCCACACCTTTCTAGATCTGAATATTGGCTCTATAAAATGCCAGAGTTCATATGTGCATGCTCACTCAAGTCCTCTTTCTGCACAGTTTCAAGGTAGATCAATGAAACAATATCCTAATTTAGTTTTTGATTCTAGTTATGTGAAACCATTGGGAAGAACCTATTTCATTGATCACAATGACTTGAATGAAATAGAAATTCAAAAATAAATTGTGTCAGAAAATAGGATGGAAAGGAAAGCTAGTGAAGCTAGAGAGGTCCCTTCTATGAAAAAGCTTGTTACTGGTAAAAGGAAGAAAAAACAAATATAACAGTGTTGATTAATTTTATTTTATTTTTGTCAATTATTTGCATGCAGAGATCAACTAGCAACAAACGGAGATTTAAGAAATGCCATAGTTTGAACATACAAAGACATTAATATTTACAGCAATGTATGCTATAACAAAACTATAAATTTTTAGAGGATTTTTAAAACAAAAACAATGAATGACTGAAATATATGCCTCCCTAACATTTCTACTTTGGAAATAGTGAATATAAAATAATAAAGCAATTCATGTGATGCAAAAAAGCTACAGGTATTATTCCTTTCAGAAACTATTACTATGAGACAATAAATCAATTCCTATCTTCAATATCGAATAAAGCATGATGAAATTTCCAAAGTAGTGGTGAAGTAGATTTAGCAGTGAAGTAGATATGAATGTGTAATGAGAAATAAAACCCGGATGCTAGGGCTCAAACAAAATTCCTAATGAAATAGAAATATGGTTGGCCCTCCTTCTAGCACCATAATGTGGATGTCAAAATCTACAAATGGTTAGCATTTTAAAACCAAGCTAATAATCGAGCATCCATATGAAATAATAAATCATGTTTCTAAATGCAATACAATAACAAGTTAACTAAAACATCTATAGAAAAACATGAAATCAATCTATCCCATATTGGATTGGTGCTATTTTTGAAAATAGACCTTTCCCAACCCTTGCTAAGATAAGCTAAATGATATAATGCCAATGATGATGATGGAGTAAGATGGGAAAAATCAGTTCTCAAGGAGAGTGACTTTACATAGGATTGTGGAGGATTTGATCAAGGATTAAGCTTTTGATTTATAGATTTTCTTGATGAGAGATTGGCCAAATGGGTGAATGTGGGACTAAAGATCCACCAATGAAAAAAGGCCACTTGTCAAGTTGTGATAGGCTGAAGGATGTGCACTATTTGGGAATTGTGCCCATGAGAGGGAATTTCAAATTCAAATTTGTGCCATAAATTTTAAGAGGGGGACATGAAATGGGAAATTAATGCCATGTTGGAGGGGACAAGTCAACTTGTCTTCATTTTTCAAACTTGAGGAAATATTCCCCATAAATGCCATGTTGAAAGAAAATAAGGGATTTAATAAATCAATAAATTGATTTATTTGTGCAAGTGGCATTATCTAGAGGATGTGATGGGTGGTTAGGTTAGGCTAATTAGGATTAGGTTAGCTTAGTGATGATTAGGATTATTTTGACTTTTAGGACTTAAATATTTGATTTATTTAAATCAGAAAAGGATGGGAAATGACTTTGGATTTAATTAAATGAATGTTTGATTTATTTGATTAACAGGAACAACCTTATGAATGAACTTAATGAGTTTAATTTATCTGATGAATGGATGAAGGTGAACTTGATTAATTAAATGAGTGGATGCATGTGAAGCCTAGTTTACTTGATGAATGCATAATGCTAATTTTGCATGTCTACAATATATATATAAATTATTCAAGCAATTTCTCTAGATGGGCAATTAATTTTCACAAATACGTTTATCTATAGAAGAATATTTCCAACTTTCACAGAAAGAATTTTTCTATAGTTTTGATTTCAATTCAACAGAGGTTCAACAATTTAACTATAATTTCCCTCTGTATAAATCCATTTCTAAAACTCAATTTTAACAGAGGATATTTTTTACAGAGGCTATAAATATTCTCGGCAATCTTTTAAAAATAAAAGCTTCTACAAATAATGAAATCCTCTTCTACATGAAACCTTTCCAATTTGTAAAACAATAATAATTTAAATAACCTTTTCAAATTGAATTTACAAAAAACAATAAAGAAATTGTTCTAGAAGATTTGTTGATTTGAATTTTGATGTAGAGCTTCCCTTTAATTTCCCACTTTGCTAAAGCCTTTTCCCAGAAGAATTGCCACTTTCCATATAACATAAAATAATTGAAAACCAAAAAGGAATACAACAAAACTAGATCCCCAAAATTTTCAAGAGCTTCTATTTCCAAAATTTTAACAACCTAGAATAATCCTTTAATTCCGTGAAATAACCTCTTTTCCCCAATTCCAATAATTTTCTCTGGGAATCAATTTTCAACTACCATAACTTAAAATCTTCTAACTTTCAGTTACAAAACAAATATCTTTTCTACAACAACCATAGATATTTCTAAAGATCTTTTCCAAATATTATGAATTTGAAAATTAAATAGCTTATTTATTTCAAATCAAATTAATCTAATAATAAAATCCCTTTATAACATAAATTTAATTAATTAATTTATCAATTCTAAAGTCTCAACATCAATAATCCAGATTAATTAAATAACCAATCATAACATTTATAAATTAATTCTCACAAATAAACCTTGCACAATAAATAAAATAAGAAGGAAAATGTGGATATAGAATACGACCAATACATGGACTAAAGGCACACTGTACTAGGGTAAAGGTTTGACTAGGTAACCCGTTACTATCTCCCAATCAACATTATTGTTGGGTAGGGGACATGCTTAGACTTGTGAATCTAGGTGAAGTTGTTGTCCTATACCTGCAAACCTGCAACAAAGCATATGTCATACATGTATCCAGATAATAAATCATACACACCATGAAGAGAGAATCGTGGAATCATAGGGCACTCGCATGTGAGTGATGTAATCCCATCCTCTTCACCAATACAGTATCATAATAAATTGAAGAACTATAACATCCATTAAAATACAAATGAGCATATCTCAATCACTCAAATAATCACTTAAAACTAACATAAAGCATATCATAAACCATCAATATAGTGTATCATCTCATCAATATAGATCTATCATTCCTCCACTATCAGCGATCGAATAACAATAATAGAAAATATGGTCTATCAAAGTATCTGAACTGTCAAAGAAAAATTAACAAATCGAAGGGGTGTTACACAAGCTAACATTGAATTATAGATTTGAAACCATTAAAATACTACCAAAAACATATTCTAAAGAGGGTTCCTAGGTCTAAGTGAGGACCCATTCACCATAGGGAGAATGGGTCCTAAACCACTTACCTAGGACACACATCGGGAAATGCTATGCGTTATCTAAAAATAGGGTGTTAGGCCTAGGTGAGGACTCATTCGCTCTATGGAAAATGGGTCCTAGGTCACTTACCTAGGATGCACATCTTCCAAAATTAAGTGTTGTAAAATGGAATTTATGAATGTTGATTTTTATCCCTTAAAATTTGCATTTAATTAGGCTTGGATTTGAGTTAAAGGGGAAAATTAAGGAAAATTAACCTCAATCAATTAATAAAGCAATAGATTAGTGTGAAAGTGTAAAGGTACACCTTACAACACCCTAATGCATAATTAAGTCTATTTAATTAGAAAGGGCCCTAAACTTAAAATGTGAATATGAAAGACATATTACAACACTAAATTAAGGCATAATTAGGCTCATTTTATTATTAATTATTCCCAAATTAAGTGTGAAAAAGGGATACTTTTTCCTACACTACATTTTTCCCCCACTTTAGTGAGAGGATGACCCCATGTCAAACTCACACTAAAGTAGACATTCAAGAAACTAATATATGCAATAATGACAAAGATACACAATCATAAAACATCAAAGATCAGAAAGATCAAACCTAGATGTACAATGCAATGTGGAACACATCTAAGTCATCAATTTTTGTTTTTGCATGCTCACTCCAGGGTAGTGGGACCTCTAGTTGTCCACTAGGTGAGTATCCCAAAAGGGTGGCAAATGAGAGAATCATATTAGGCTCTCATACCATATCAAAGCTATCCTCTTGAAAACTTCAATAGGGCACCACAATGCTAGGCAAGGCCCCATAGGCAAGCAAGGTTTGTTATGCTAGGTGGCCTTGAATTTAGTGTTTGAGCTCCATAGGTAGCTTAACAAGCTGTGTTATTCTAAAAACCTATGAACAAGTCAAGGCTCCACTGGAAATTAAGGTGTGTTATGTTTGGTGGCCTTGAATTTAAGTTATTGAGCTTCATAAGGCTAAAAAGTTGTGTTATGCTAACACTTATGAACAATAATGCTAGTAAAGGTTTTTGTTCAAAGGGATTTTACTTATTTCATGTAAGGTATTCTTCTTAGGGATCATTCTATCTAATGTCTCCAAGAGAGGAAGGGTCGAGAGTAAAATATTCACAACTTAGGGAATGTAGTGTGTTGCATCACCACTAAAAGGAAAGTAATACACTAAGAAATATTGCACTCTTGGAGGACATCAAACCCAATGACACCACCAAGAAAAGGATGCATCACAAGAAAAAATAAAATTGCACTATGAAACATGCAAAACATCGAAAGATATTGTTGATGTATACCCCCACTTCAAATCGGTTGCTAACACCATTATTGTGAAAAATTGCTTTAAACTAGCCAATGTTTAATCCTAAGACATGATAGCTTACTCGAAAATCCCTATGCCAAGTCATATGTTTTTGAAATGAAGCTACGTCATGAAAAAGGAATCAAGGGTTGCCCCCAAAAACATATCCTTTCTATGATGTGATTATATAGCTTGGAAATGTCATCATTTCCCAAATATTCATAGAACTAGAAGAATGACACAAATAGAGTAAAAGAAAAGAAAAATATTTTAGGGTCAACATGGAAGAGACCTAAATTTCTTGATGTCATGCATCATCCCCAAAAGGAAAACACAAGACAAGCAAAAAGGGTAAAATGAACTTACGACATATAGAAGAATGTAGGTACAAATAGAGGAATGCACAGAGAGAGGTACATCAAATGGAACAGTACAAGGGATCACATTATGTACATGTAATCACATAAAGAAACATGGAAAAGAAAACAATGCAATATACTAGTATGGAACATGCAAGTCAACCTATAGCAAGTCGTTTGCATCACAATCTTGATCAGTATGTATGGAAGGTGGACAACTAGCCAAAGGGACAAGGAAAAGTGCCAAAAATAGGACAAGGACCTATAGATAATCCCTTGTCTCCACTAACTACAAGACAAGGATGAGCCAAGATGGGTAATGAGAATGATCTCCTTGCGATAAAGAAAATGATTTGTGATGAATTTGAAACATGTAACAGTGAGCAAGCTATGACTCTACAACTATTACATGGCAAGGAGCAAAGTGAATGTTATGCAAGTATTTTATAAAAATCATCATCATCAAAGTAAAAATCACTCAATATCAATTTTAATGCATGACACTCGTCAATAATATGCCCAAGAGTTCTATGATATGCACAATAATTCATGTATTTCTTAGGTATATCACTTCTACTAGGAGGTGGAAATTTAATCCAACCTTTTTTAAGGAGGTGCTCCATATTTCATTCAATTTTTGTTTGAATATGTAAGAATGGTAATTTTTGAGTTTGTAAGGTTTTTGTTGCTTGCTTGATTCACTAATTTGTTGAGGTAGATGTTGAGGAGAAGGACCTAAGATGATCCTATCATCCTTGTGAGCCATTGGTTGTTCCTTTAGGAGGAAACTTATGTCAAGAGGAGGATCTTCATATCCTAATCCTTTGGTTTCTTCAATGGAAAGTTTCTCTAAAATTTTGTGAATTTAATGCTCATTAGTTATGTCGCATCCTTGTTAATTTAAAATCTTAAATCCTTGGCCATAAGTCTCTTCAAGGTTGATGGGAGTGTTGGTCACTTTGTTAACATAAGATGGATGGCTATGCATTTTATTAGAGGAGCTAGGCTGGCTTGTTAAAATTTTAGGCTTAGTTTGTGACTCAATTTCAAGATGTAAAAGACCAAACATCTCAAGTTGTGTTGGTTATTTCATGGAAGGCTAAAAGGATGCATTATTCTCAAGATTGTTAAGGAAACCGTTTATGAACTCATGGATGCTAGCATCATATTTTCCAGTGATGTCAACCTCACAAGGACACTCATTAGGAGTTGATTGATCATGTTAGAGTCAATTGCATTAGGATCATTGCCAAAAACATAACTTAAAATATCAACCAAGGAGAACAAGGACTTCAACACATTGCCAAAACACTTGACCATTTTTAGGTTTTTAGATTTTAAACAAGGTAGTTTTCTTATTACACTATGCAAAAATATAAAAATGAAGTGTTGTAAATGAAATTTTGAAATCACACAGTACACTAACTTTACCAAATTAAGCTAGATATGATCAAATTGATGAAACAATTTAAATTCTACAAACAGCAATAGAAATCTGAAAATAGCAAACAGGCATGCAGAAATGGATGCTTTAATGCACATAAAATCATAACATGAATTGATTAGTGTTGGAAAACATGCCTCAATATTACTAGCATGTAGACTCCTATAAGAGAAAAGTGGGTGTGACATTCTTACTATCTGGCCGACTAACATTTGTGTAACCTTGTTGAATGCTCATGTTGTTGAGACATTGTTGTTGTCTTCTCAACTGGTGTTATCGCTGTGACATTTCTATCACTGTGAGTTTTCTATCTCTCTCTTCTCAGGGAGATTTTTGTCCAACTGGTTATTCACTTGAAGTCATCGGGGTGACATAAAGGCTCGGTAAGAACTCTTTCCAATGGTTGGTTCTTTCGTTGATGGTATTCACTTGAAGTCATCAGGGTGACATGAAGGATCGGTAAGACCTCTTGGTGACGGATGATTGTCTCGCCGATGGTATGATCTATTGTTGGTATAACTCCTGTGAAGGGTGGACTCGGGGTGACTTGGAACCTGCGGGGTGACTCTTAGTGACAGAGTAAGTCTCGCCAATGGGAATGTTGATGTCGATGTGACTTTTGAATATTGGTATGACCTCTCACCGATAGCGGTAGTCTTGTCGATAGTGCTACATGTGTTGATTGTCGGTATGAAGTCTCAATGATATGGCTTGTCTCACCAACAACTTTGCTCAATGAATATCAGTATGACATAAAAGATCTATGAGACTCTTGGCAATAGGATAACTCTTGCCGATAAGTCTTCACAAGATGAATTTGTGTTCAGTATGACCTCTCACCGATAGCGATGGTCTAGCTGATGCTTCTGCTGTGGATATCGGTATGATGTCTTAGCAATAGGGGAAGTCTAAGTGACAATTTTGAATTCGGTGTAACCTCTTGCTGAAGGTGATGACTCTGGTTGATATCAACAGTTGGGCTTTGTGGCATTGGGGAGACACGGCTAGTGTCTCACTGACATGCGAATAATTTTTGAACACTTTTGACCGATTGGAAGACTTTCCTACATGGTGTGTCTTTGACCAATAAGAGAAGTAGAATGGGAACCGCTAGTAGTTGGAATGTTGTAGCCATTATTGTGAGGAAGATCGACAGACCATGAGCGACATGGATATGCTCAAAGATTGAAGATGATGATCTATTCTGCATACAGTTCGGTGTGAGATCAGTGTGTGAATTCAATCGAGAGTGCATTGTAAATGGGATGTTCTGTACTAGGTTGATCATTGTGAATGCTATTGTAAATTGACATCAAAGAGTGAAGCCCGTGCTTTGTATGTAATTTTTTTACTATAATAGAAAGGGGTTTTTCCTTGTGTTGTGGGTTTTTCTCCTGTAAGGGTTTTCCCACGTAAATCTGGTGTTCATCTGTGTATGTTAATTTCTTTGTTTCAGTTATTTTGTTCAAGCGTAACTTAATTGGACTATAATTGAAAATTTAAAGTCACCTCTACATTCTTTCCTGAGGTTTTGACGTTAGGAGAGTTAGTTCCACACCTTAGCTTTCCTTACAAGTGGTATTAGAGCCTGGCCAGTTGTGTTATCCTTGTGGGTATGTTGGGTTTTTTGTGTCAATTCTGTTCAGTGGGAGTCTTGTAAAATTTTTGGCAATTCAAATTACAAATTAAGATGGCAAGCACGTCAGGAAAGATTGAAATTGAGAAATTCAATGGCTGCAATTTTGAGTTGTGGAAACCCAAAATGGAAGATCTATTGGTTGATCATGATCTATGGTTTGTTGTGTCTAGAACGAAGGCTACAGGCATGAAGCAAGAGGATTGGGACCTTGTAGATAGAAAATCAAAGGGGCCGATAAGGCTCTATTTAGCAAATTTTATTCTTCTGAATGTTCATGAAGAAAAGACTGCATCTTCCTTTTGGAAAAGACTGGCAGCTATTTATCAGAGCAAGTCCTTAGTGAATAAATTGTTCTTGAGGAAGAAGTTGTACTCTTTGAGAATGTAGGAAGGAGGATTTGTTGTTGATCATTTGAACGCTTTCAACATGTTGATTGCACAGTTAACATCTATGGGTGTGAAGATTGATGAAGAAGATCATTATATGTTGTTATTATGTTCTTTGCCATATTCTTGGGATCACCTGGTGATGGCTATTGGGAGTATGACATCCACTTTTAAGATGGAAGATGTTGCTTCTTTGTTATCAGAAGAGATAAGAAGGAAATCTTCTGAGATGGCAAAGGAGGATATTGTTGTTAGAGGGGGATCAAAAGAAAAAGGCAACAAGAAGTCCAAATCCAAATCAGAAGGGAGATCAAAGTCTCCTGGAAAGAAGTCTAAGGTGAAGTGCTAGAATTGTGGGAAACCTAGTCATGTCTGAAAGGATTGTAAAGAGGAGAAAAAGAAGAAGAATAATAATTCTTCCGACAATGATTCTTTTCATAGTGATGTAGATTCCTTCATTGTAGCCTTGGCTACGTAGGCATCAGATGATGTCTAGTTGATTGATTCAAAAGCATCTTTCCACATGATTTCTCATAGAGACTGGTTCATGAAGTATGAAAAATACGATGGTGGAAAGGTGTATTCGGTAAGTGATTCATCTTTGGAAATAGTTAGTCGTGGAAGAGTCAGAATTCAATTCCCTGATGCAAGATTGAAGGGAATAAATGATGTAATGCATATACTAGGTCAGACTTGAAATCTACTTTTTGTTAGTAAGCTGAATGATATTAGAGTGCAAGTCACATTCTCTGGAAATGGCTGGAAGATGACTAGAGGCTCAATGGTGCTAGGAAGGGGTGCTCATATTGGTACCTTGTATAAGTTGGATGCACATGTCATGCAATGCAATAGTGTCTCTGTAAAATCACAGAAAACTACTCATGGAGGAAAAGAGGAAAAAGTTCCTAATAGTATAAAATCTATGGAAGTTAAAATTCTAGCAGAAAAGACTATGCTCTGGCATCATAGGCTAGGCCATATTGGAGAAAAAGGTTTAAAGAACTTGAAGAATAAAATCATGGTTGAAGGGTTTGAGGATTGTAACCTCGAATTCGAGTTTTGTGAACATTGTATATATGGTAAACAACACCATGTTTCATTTTACTCCAGTCCTCACAAATCTTTTGGTTTGCTTGATTATATACATTTTGATGTTTTTGGTCCAGTGAATGTTCCTTATTTGTCTAAGTCAAGGTACTATGTATCATTCATTGATGATTATTCAAAAAGAGCATTTGTTTATTTTTTGAAAAGTAAATCAGAAGTGTTCAGTTGGTTTAAGGAATTTAAGAATCTTGTAGAAAATCAAACTAAAAGAAAAATAAAAAGTTTAAGGACTGACAATGGCGATGAGTTTTGTTCTGATGATTTCGAGAGGTACTGTAAGATCATGGGATTAAAAGACATAAAACTACACCTTACACTCCGCAGCAAAATGGAGTTGCGGAAAGGTTTAAGAGGACAGTGATGGAAAGAGCATGAAGTATTCTGAGTAGTGTTGGATTGGAGGAGAAGTTTTGGGCTGAGGCAGTTGCAACAGCATGTTACTTGGGTATGTGCAAGATCATGATGGGCCAAAAAGTGGCAATATGATGGGTATGTGGCTGACAACTTTTTTTTACCCAAAATTGATGAAACGAAAAGGGGTTTTAAAGGAGATTCCCATCTTTCCACCAATATAAATTATTCTTTACTTTGAATTTAATAAGTAATTATTATTCATTTTCTATTCAAATTATGACTAAAGTGTTGATTGATAGACTGATTGAAAAACATCCATAGCTTTCAAACGTTATCACATTTTTTGAATCCAAAACATGTGTCACATTCTATGCTTCGCATACTATAGCATTAAAAAAATAAAAATTGAATTTCATGAAGTTTTGACCAAGTTAAGGTGGTCAGACATATGAGGTTTTTATATTTTTTAAAATTTGTAAAAAAATCATAATTAATTATTTACATTGAAAAAAAATTACAAAAAATATGCATCACATTGGGCCATGAGTTCTCTACTTATATCTAAAATCTTATAAAAATATTATTATTTTATTGTGGTTAGGGTGGTCGACACACACCTACTTTTATTTTTCCATGAAATTTAAGTACTCTTGTTGAAATTTCAAATTTTCACCAAATAGATTTCTTTATTTTTTAAACAAACCTAGTAGTTTAGAAACTGCATTCAATTTGCTACAGATTGTATTCTTACATATTTTTGAAATAATATAGATAACTTATTCAAATTTCTATGCCAAGTTTCCTAACTCTGATTTTTTTGATTTTTTTGCCACTTAAGGGCCTTTTTTTCCATGATGATCCTGCACATACCCACTTGATAAACTGTTCTCTAAATTCTGCTCTTGTTGAGAAAACACCTTTGGAAGCATGGTCTGGTAAGAAGCCCTCTCTTAGAAACATTCATGTTTTTGGCTGTGAGGCATATGCACATGTGTCGTATGAGAAAAGATCTAAATTGGAAAACAAGGTTGTCGAATATATTTTTATTGGTTATAGTGCTGGCATAAAAGGATACAAGATTTGGAATCCTGATACGGAGAAGGTTCTACACAAAAGAAGTGTTATCTTTCGTGAGTTGAAGCCTTCTACCCTGGATCTACAGTTAGAGATAAAATCATAAAACAAAAAGAATGTAGTTGAAATTCCTCCGACACTAAATAAAGAGGAATTGAAAATCCAAAATGTACCTAAAACTGAGGAGAGCTCAAGTAGTTCTGAGAGTTTTGAAGAAGAATAACAACCTCAGCCTCAACAAGTGAGGAGGTCAACTCGTGAAAGAAAGAGACCTGATAGGTATGGGTTTTCTTTGATAGATTCTACTTGTTCCTATGCTTTAATTTCTATCACTGATGAGCCTAGAACTGTAAAAGAGGCATTTAGAATGTCTGAATCAAACTCTTGGTTGGAAGCCATGAATGAAGAAATGGAATAATTAGAAAAGAATGATACTTGGAGTTTGGTTCCCTTGCCTGAAGGCAAAAAAGTTGTTGGCTACAAATGGGTATTTAAAAAGAAAATAGGTCTGGATAGTAGTGTGGAAAATTATAAGTTGAGGTTGGTTGCGAAGGGTTATTCCTAGGTAGAGGGAATTGATTATGGAGAAATTTTTTCTCCTGTAGCTAAGCTGACATCTATCAGATTTATTTTGTCACTTGCAGCAATGTATGACTTAGAGATTGAATAGATGGATGTGAAGATAGCATTTCTTCATGGTGATCTTGAAGAAGAAATTTATATGTCCCAGCCTGAGCACTTTGTGGAGAAAGGTAAAGAGAAATTGGTTTGAAAGTTAAAAAAATCTATGTATGGATTAAAGCAGTCTCCTAGAATGTGTTACCAGAAGTTTGACACTTATGTTTTGTCATTGGGATTTGTAAGATCAAAATCTGATCATTGTGTGTATTACAAAGCTGAGGGTGATTGAGTTCTTATTATTGCTCTCTATGTTGATGATATGTTGTTCATAGGCAATAGTAAGCTAATGATTTCTGATCTTAAGTCTCAGTTGTCTGCAAAGTTCAAAATGAAAGATCTTGGTGCAGCAAGGTATATTCTGGGAATGGAAATAACCAGGGACAAGAATAGTAGAAAACTTTGGCATAGTCAGAGTAAGTATATTAAGACTGTTCTAGAGATATTTTGTATGAATGATTGCAAGCAGCTAGTTGTTCTAGTTTTGCAGGGAATGAAGTTATCTATTGAAGACTATAGAAAATCTCCTATTGAGATGGAGGACATGACCAGTGTGCCTTATGATAGTGCGGTTGGTAGTCTTATGTATGCAATGGTTTGTACAAGGCCAGACATTTCCCAAGCAGTGGGAGTACTTAGTCGATTTATGGCTAATCTTGGAAGATCACATTGGGATGCTGTGAAAAGAGTATTCAGATATTTGAAGGGCACTTCAGAATATGCTTTGTGTTACCATGGAAATTTGGTTGAATCACAAAGGACTCTCAGCATTTGAGGCTATGTGGATTTTGATTGGGTAGGGGACATTGATAGCAGAAGATCCACAAGTGGATATATCTCCATGATGAATGGTGGTGCAGTGAGTTGGATGAGTAAGTGGCAGGCTATAGTCGCTTTGTCCACTACAGAGGCATAATTCATGGCAGCAACACATGCCTATAAAGAAGCAATTTGGTTAAAACATTTGTATTCTAACAATGGTTTTGATGCATGGAAAATAACAATTTATTGTGACAGCCAGAGTGCTATCTATTTGGCAAAGAATCCTACTTTCCATGCCAGGATGAAACATATAGATGTGCAGTATCATTTTGTACAAGATATGGTGGAGGATGGAAAGGTCTCTTTAGAAAAAGTGGATACTTTGGAGAATGTTGCAAATGCATTGACAAAGCCAGTGAGCACAAACAAGTTTAAGTGGTGTGCCAATTCGATGGGCCTTAGTTCCCATGAATTTCAGTAGTTTTGTTATGCTCTGGAGGTGTCAGTAAGATCTTCATTAAGTGGGAGATTGTTGGAAAACGTGTCTCAATCTTACTGGCATGTAAACTCCTGTAATCAGCAAAGTTGGTGTGACATTCTTACTGTCTGGCCGACTAGCAGTTGTGTAACCTTGTGGAATGCTCATGTCACCGAGACATTGTTGTTTTCTTGTCGACTGGTGTTATTGCTATGACATTTCTATCACTGTGAGTTTTCTATCTCTCTCCGCTCAGGGAGATCTCTAGCTGACTGGTTATTCAATTGAAGTCATCAAGGTGACATGAAGGCTTGGTAAGAACTCTTGCTGAATGTTGGTTCTCTCGTCGATGGTTATTCACTCGAAGTCATTGGGGTGACATGAAGGCTTGGTAAGACCTCTTGGCGATGAATGATTATCTCGCCGATGGTATGATCTGTTGTTGATATAACTCTTGGTGAAGGGTGGACTCGGGGTGACTTGGAACCTGCGGGGTGACTCTTAGCGACAAAGTAAGTCTCGCCGATGGGAATGCTGATGTCGATGTGACTTTTGAATATTGGTATGACCTCTCACTTATAGCAGTAGTCTTTCTGATAGCGCTACATGTGTTGATTGTCGGTATGAAGTCTCATCGATATGGCTTGTCTCGCCGACAGATTTGCTTGATGAATATCAGTATGACATAAAATATCTATGAGACTCTTGGCGATAGGAGAACTCTTGCCAAAATGTCTTCACAAGATGAATTTGTGTTTTATATGACCTCTCGCTGATAGCGATGGTTTGGTCGATGCTTCTGTAGTGGATATCGGTATGATGTCTTAGCGATAAGGGAAGTTTGAGCGACAGTTTTGAACTCGATGTAACCTCTTTCCGAAGGTGATGACTCTAGCCGATATCGATAGTTGGGCTTTGTGGCATTGGGGAGACACGGCTAGTGTCTCAACGACATGCGAATATTGTTTGAATGCTTTTGACCGATTGGAAGACTATCCTATGTGGTGTGTCTTCGACCAATTAGAGAAGTAGAATGGGAACCGCTAGCAGTTGGACTATTGTGGCCATTACTGTGAGGAAGATACACAAACCATGAGCGACATGGATATACTCAGAAATTGAAGATGATGATCTATTCTATGTATAGTTCGGTGTGAGATCAGTGTATGAATTCAATCGAGAGTGCATTGTAAATGGGATGTTCTGTACTAGGTTGATCATTGTGAATGTTTTTGTAAATTGACATCAGAGAGTGAAGCCCATACTTTATATGTAATTTTTTTACTGTAATACAAAGGGGTTTTTCTTGGTGTGGTGAGTTTTTCTTCCATAAGGGTTTTCCCACGTAAATCTGGTGTTCATCTGTGTATGTTAATTTCTCTGTTTCAGTTATTTCTTTCAAGTGTATCTTAATTGGACTGTAATTGAAAATTTAAAGTCACCTCTACATCATTTCCTGAGGTTTTGACGTTAGGAGAGTTATTTCCACACCTTAGCCTTCCTTACAATTAGGGACTCATTCACCCTATGGTGAATGGGTCCTAGATGAGGGTTTTGAAACAATATTTTACAGATTTTTGAGTTCTTTTCAGTAGTTTTTAGATTTTGTTTTATTACAACAAGTTTCAATTTGATTTTTCTATGAATTCAATGTGGAATGCAAGTGTAGAATGTGGCAAAATGACAACATATAAAATATAGTTTGATATGCAATTTTATTTTATTTCAATTTTCAAATGAAAATGAATGTTAAATGTAGAATGATATGCAAGATGACTGATTTTTTTTTTGTATTTTTCAGATTTAAAGAATGCAAAATATGTAATCCTAAAACCTTAAATGAAATGCAAAGACAAGACACCCTAAATGAGACCTAATTCAAAATAAATAAATGCAAATGAATGCAAGATCTAAATCTAGGATGAGAAAGGACTCCAAAATTAGAAAATGCAAGGATCAAACTCAGGTTCACCAAAATGAAACAATGAAAATCAAGTTGAACATAATGGAGTGATGAACCATGGATCCATTTCCCTAGTTTCATTCAAAATGTATTGGATAAAAGCACAAAACTATGTCACACTTTCAACCAACTTATCAACATAATTGAATTTAAGTATTTCTATCTAAAACTCAATTTTGGTCAAACAATGATCTAGTAAAATTCATTCTAGCTAAGTTAGATACTTCCACAACTTTTTCAACTAAAATTGTTGGCCAAAAATATATGGAGCACCACTGAGTCCAATCTACTAAAAAGATAAAATTATTTGAAAAAATTGAAGTTTCAATAACTCTTGCTAACGTAAACAACATTTTTTTAAAAGTATAAAAATACCTTTTTGTAGATCCATGAGTGTAGTTTTCAAAAATATATTTATTTTAATAGTTTAATTATTTTTTAATATTTTATTTTTTATTTTTACTAAAAGTAGGTTATCAGCACAAAATATTAGGTTGATTACTATGCCAAGGAAAAATACTAAAACTTATTAAAAATTTTGAAAATTTATGATGCATTAGATAAAAGAATCTATTTTAAGATGGTATTTTTTTTTTTCCATTTTAGACTAATATTTTATATGAGAGTTAACGTTTGATGAAAACTGTTATTTTTTTTTATTCATGCACATTTTAATATTTATTTAAAAATATATTTTTATCAAAATTGGAAAAAAAATATATCCATGCACTAAAATTTCAAGTTATAAATACACACAAAAAATTTGAAAGAAAAATAAATAAAATTTACTATAAAAAGTTTGATGTCCCATGCAACTTCTTTTTTTAGCATTTTATCAACAACTAAATTATAGTTTTAATTTATTAAAAGCTAGTTGAAAATAATTTTTAAATTTTTTTTAAAAATAACAAACATAAAATATACTATATATATATATATATATATATATATATATTACTAGTTTACATCATTTCAAAATTCAAAACATATATGCCACTTTTTAGTGATTCAAGTTTAAAAATTGGATCAGCGTTGGTCGTTTCCTTTATAAAGTATGACACAACTTTGTGCTTTTACCCTATTCTATAGAAGATAGATTTGAAAACTAACATAACTAACCATCAAAATGCATATTTACAAAGGTGAGAATGATGTGTACCTATCACCAAAGATGTTTTTTCAAGGCTCATTAAGGACTCATTCTCCCTATGGTGAATGGATCCTAGCTAGGGCTCTAGAAAATTAGTTTCTAGGTTTTGTTCTGCTAGTTGTACACTCCTAGATTCTAGTTGTCCACCATCAAAAAGCTGGAAATAAATCTTGTAGAGTATTTTCCGTGATTTGAAAATTTTTCTTACAACTTTGACAACTTTGCAACTTTCTTCAATTTTTCTCTCCAATTGATCTTCAACCTAGAATTTTCAATCACACATCAAAAAGACAAAAAAAATGTTAGGGAATGGGGGTTTTCCTTAGTCAAACCCCATTTTGGTAATTAAACCTTGAAATGAATAAAAGCATGAAGGAATGATGAATGAACAAAAATATGTAACAACTCATCAAACATTAATTGAAACCTTGGAGTACAAATATATAAACTTGCATGAAGTGGCCTCAATGAATGTAGATCTTGATCATGAAACTTGATTAGAGATAATTCATTTGAACATTCTTGAATTGATCTTGAACACTACATCAACATATGAGCTCAAAAAAATGCATGATACATAATACATCTTTGATCTATAACAATGGAATTTTGATTGTTGCAATAATATTCTATAAATCTACCCATGAATTCCTTAGAAATTACTCTTGAATGCTCTCTTGATCAAAAGTTTTCTATTAGGATGCTTGCATAAAAACTCTAGGATAAACTTAGTGAAATGAACTTACATTTATACATATCTTAAGATTAATTCCCGAAATTCAAATATCACAAGCTGACATTGAATTATAGATTTGAAATCAATAAAATACTACCAGAACCATATTCTAAAGAGGGGTCCTAGGTCTAAGTGAGGAACCATTTTCTATAGGGTGAATGGGTCTTAGGCCAGTTACCTAGGACACACATTGGGAAATGTTAAACATTATGCAAAAATAGGGTCTTAGGCCTAAGTAAGTACCCATTTTCCCTATGGTGAATGGGTCCTAGGTCAGTTACCTAGGACACACATCTTCCAAAGTTAAGTGTTGTAAAATGGCATTTATGAATGTCGAGTTTTATCCATAAGAATTTTCATTTAATTAGGCTTGGATTTAAATTAAAGAGGCCAATCAAAGAAAATTAATCTCAATCAATTAATAAAGCCCTAGATTAGTGTGAAAGTGTAAAGGTACACCTTACAACACCCTAAGTATGGCACAATTAAGTCCATCTAATTAAAAAGGGCCCTAAACTTAATGTGAATATGAAAGACATATTACAACACTAAATTAAGGCATAAATAGACTCATTCTATTATTAATTATTCTCAAATTAAGTGTGAAAAGGGATACATTTTCCTACACTACAACAACAAAATACCAGCATTCAATATTACCATATAATGAGAAAACAAATAATTTACATTCCAATAAACAAGGAATTTCTCTCCACCCAACCATATTGGCATCGTGAAACCTCATGTGCTCTATCCAAACCCCTGAGCAAGAAGAAGATTACCAAATAAACTAGTATAAAAATTGAAAATAGTTTATCCATAATTCCTATATATATCCATTTCACCCAATAATTCTCAAGCTACATACTCAACCAATTTGAACTCTCCTCAACTTGTTTTCAAAATAATAACAAAAATAGCACAAGTTTTCTACTAAAAACTAACTTATCTCCAAGACTATGATTTCTTAACACCACCACCATGTGTGAGGGCTCCCTCCTTCTCTCCAACTTTCCTTCCTCTTCACTCTTAACTCAAAAATACAAGAATTATCCAAAAAGGAGAAGTGGGTAATAATAATTTTCATTTTACAAAGAAATTATAAAGGAATTCAACTTAAATATTTTTAAATGAGGGAGTGACACTTGTCACTCTCTCATTGAATCCTTAAGCACACTCTCCCACAAGTACTCACACATGTGTGAGAAAATTAAGGGAGATGGGAAGGGAAGGAGTGTACTCCACTACATGCAAAAAAGTCTTCTCCTTCATTAAGGAGAGGATGGAGTGCTTGGCCACTCTATTTTCAAAGTCTCATCTTAAAAATGAGTTTGGAGGTCAAAACACTCTTACCTTACCTGAAGGCCTTCCAAATTTGCGGCTTCCCTTAATGGGTAATTTAAATAAGGGTCATGTCTTGGATATGGCCCAAGATATGGCCATAAATAGGAACCCAACCCATAGGTACTAACCTTAAGGTACTAAAAAAGATAAAAAAAATTAAAATAAGTCTTTTAAGACCTCTTAAAAGATCATGAAAGAAGGCATCCAAAATTCAACTTAAATAAGGGCCCCCAAACCTATTTCCCCACTTACGCATTTAACCACATGGTTTAACACTTAATTACCCCACAAAAACACCTCACACCTAACCAAAACAATGAACCCTTAAAATGTTCACAATTAACCAACAATTTGCACCTTATTACTTTTTGAGTCTACAAGGATTAAAATTATAACTTCTTAAAGAAGTATCTGATTCGGTATGGATTTTTTCTCCTTTGTCCTATAGGTGTACTTACTTTCCTACACAATTCAATTATAGTTAGACCACAATAATAAATCACATTAGTTCTAAAGTGAATCCTCATAACATTAATCATGAACCATTTACATAGCTAGTTACTCATCAAACTATAATATGACAGAACAATTCCTCTTATAATTTTAAGTCATATCCAATACCTCTTATAATTTTAAGTCATATCCAATAATTTATATGTGCATACATCTTCATTAAATAGAATAATGATGATAAAAAATAAAGTGAAAATAAAAAACAAAATTGTTGCCACACAATCACCTTATTTATCACCTACAATATATTTAACCATATATTTAGGAAAATTATATAGCCAATTAGGGTTGTAGTAGTCATATGCAAGGTGAGGCCTTATAGGTGATGAGAGAAGGATAGACCCTCCTAATCTTGGAAATTATTATTTGAGCCCATTGTTCATAAATCCACTCAGAACCTTGTTTCTAGAATTAGTTTAATACCTTTCATTTGTTGCTAGTGTGGTGTAGGGTACAATATCATGCACATAGTTACTCACCATATACTTTCTCTTGTCGAGGTGATAAATATCTTCTAGTAGGACCTTCTCCTTCTAAGGTAAGGGATGCAAAGGTGGTACATGACCTTTGTATAACCTATTTAGCCACACATTTGAAGCTATCCTTTGGCTAGTGGACCCACATTAAGCTATCACGCCTTCTTGACTAAATATAATGTTGTACTGTAGTTCTTGGCATGTTTTCACGTATAAAAACAATGAAGCCAATTATCCTTAAAACCATGAAAGTCAATTCAGTGACTGTGTCTTCTTGTTTGATTTTATCTTTCCAAAAGTCATTAAAATCTATCTTAGACTATCAAACTACACTTTTACAGTATCATCCCCCAATGCATGTGCATCATATTGAGGCACCTTTGTGTAATTTTATATGAAATTATTCCTTTATTCCATAGAAAGGAACCTATATTTCATAGAGCTACACCTCTACTCTATGGAGTGGCACCTCTATCACTTGAAGCTACACCTTTTATCATTTCACTTTCATTTGGCCACCTTGAGACCTAAATTTTCAAGTATCGACCTTTGCAGCCCTAGTGCAAACCTGAGAGACCCATCCTCAATGATCATCTCACTTGAAACATCAACCATTTACATCCAAAATATCTCACATTTTCCTCATATTATCATTTTCATCAATTATCATAATCTAGCTATATCCCAACCATCATCATTAGAACTTGGTTTTATCAACCATCACCATATATTTATCATCCTATTATTATCATCTTCTATCATTATTACTTTCATCTTTAGCCCTTCTTATCTTCCTATCAAATTTATATCTTATCATATCATATCCAATAGATCACCTATCATCATCAATCTATTTTATCTTTCATATGAGTTATATTTAATCATTCACCAATCATATCATCTAATCAAATCCTCATCATCTTCTACCTATCTCATCATCCAATCATAATCCATACCATATCCTATCAATATCAATCCTATCAGGAATCTAACTAGATCCTAACCATTTCTGTCAAAATCCCTATCAAAACCTTTCATAAGTGATTATCATATCTAAAGTAAGAATATCCAATCCTTTCCTAAGTAATAATCCAAGCTTAGGTAAGAAAAAAAATCCTTTATCCAAGCCTTTCTCAAGTAATTACACAATGTTGAGTGAGAGAATCCAAGCGTTGGCTAGCTGATTATCGAAGTATAGTGTAATAAAAATCATCATTATCAATCCAAGGATCTACATTATCTTGAGACACTATTGGTCTTGTATCACCTTTCCATCACTATCCCCTTTCCATCCATTCTATAATTATCACCTTTCAATGCATTCTATCATTATCCCATTTATATCCATTCTATCAGTATCCTCTTATCAGTCATCTCAAATAGAAGGTCTATCCAATCATTCTCATACCATTTCATAATTCTTAGGTCTCTCTCTCTAGGATACCTATGACAAGGTCCCAATTCCAAGATTTCCCTTCAACATCTCATGTGTCGCATTCTTTAAGGAGGTATTCCATTGAATCCCCATGGAGAAGCCATTGCCATCTCCATCCCACATTATACATGATCCCGATTCAAGAGACAAAGATTTTCCCATATCATTAGAGGAATTTTTTGAAGACACCTAAGCTATAGACTTAATGTATAGATATATCATGAAGCTTCCCAACCAATAAATCCTTATATTAGGAAATAAAGGTGCAAAATTACTGCATGATTTTCACACATCTCAAATCACCCAAAAACCTCCTCCTACACCCACACCTTCTATTCATCATGATCTTACCTATCATCCATATTCTAATCCTCGTGATCCTTCATCTCTCTCATATTTACAATAATTGTAACCATTATTGTACTGTTCATCATCTACACAAGATGTTGTGAAATGGTCATATTCGGCTCCAGCGTGAGAGCTCCTCTGTTGGCAGTAATCAATGAGCCTCACTTGAGGATGAACAGGAATGAGTTGCTGACTCCAACTGGAAATTTCACTAGAAATAATTTGATTGGCAAGGGTGCATTTAGCACGGTTTACAAGGAAATTCTTTCAAAAGGTTGTTGCACTGAAATGGATGAAGATAGATATGGAGACACTCTCACAGAAGAATTTTTTTGCAGAATTGAAGCTTCTGGGGAAGCTGAAGCATAGGAACCTACTGAAAATTCTTGGGTTTTTTAGTGATTCCCAAGAGATGGCTCTGATCTTGGAGTTCATGCCAAATGGTAGCTTGGAGAATTTGTTGCATGGGGAAGCCAGGTGTCCCTTGTAACGGAAGCAGAGGTTGAATATAGCTATTGGAGTGGCCCACGGGCTAGCCTGTTTGCACTATGAATCAAGGACAAGTGTTGTTCACTATGATTTGAAACCCAGCAATGTTCAAAAAGTCCTCTTCAAACTCCGGCCTAGACTTCAAGTAATCATCAAGGACATCCAAAACACAGCCTTCTTCGTCATCCTTGAGGACCCATTCCACTAATGTTAACCCTGATTCAATGTTTGAACATGTACGCCTCTGTCTAGTAATCAGTTCTAATAGCATGACGCCAAAACTGTACACTTCTGACTTTGTGGATGGTCGCAGACGATATCCTCTCTCTGTTCAAAAGGAAACAAAACACGATTTCAGTCATCATCTAGATATTTAAGATGCCAAATTTTTAATCTTCTGCTCAGAAATTCTTTTATCTTTTTGCGGGGCTAGGTAATTTTTTGTTGTTGGGAAAGCTATAAAACTTGGTGGAGGGAGGGTGAGGAGTTGATTACCAATAGCAAGGAAGATTCAAAGGATTTTACAGGAACCTACAAGAAAAACTAATGTAATTCAGTTACAAGTAACTAAAAAACCATTTGTGGAAAAAATTGAAAAACGTTTATCTCGATAGCGATTAACCTATAATGGGAACTTCACATGAAGTAGATGTAGCATCGAAGCCAACAAAACAACCATGATACAACTATAAGGACTGGCAACATTAAGCTGCAAACCAACAGTTGCAATCACAACATTAACAACCCAGAAACAGCTCACACAATGGAATAAAAACAAATAACATAGGACAAATTGCCCAGAATAAGACTAGTCAGTGGCTTAAATTCAAAGAGTTCAGAAGAAAACTCACATCAGTTCTACCCACTGAATTGCTGAAATGGATTTCTTTTCTAATTGGTCTCTCTCATCTTGGAGCCAAACCTGAATCAATGAATCAAAAGGTTTCGTAGGGCTTCTGGAAAACCTTTAACTACAAAGACTACCTGGGCTTTCATTATCCCTTTTACCTTTCTTTCTTGATTAAGAATGGTGAGCAAGCAAACAGAATCGGGACCCTCCTATCCATCCCACACTTCCCTCACAACACCACCCCAATTCATGCATTCTCAACTGAAACCAAGTTTTCTTCAAAGCAAAACCCACCCACCAAAGGACAATCTTCAATGCTGTTGTTTTCTGTGGAAGACACCACTTCATTAATTTGAGAAAGATCTTTTTTTTTTCCTTTTCCATAAATTTTTCTTTTATACTTCTCTACCATTATGCTTTTCTCCTATATGTACTCTTCTACTCTAAAATTCAGTCTGCATTGTACAATTAGGAAACTGCATTACTTTGAAAGACAAAGGAATTCAAGGATACAACAAAGATACTCTGCAAACTCTGCTCCTCCAAGAATGTGAAAATGGATATTACTAATGCAGGAGAACCAAAAAGAAAAGAACTTACTTCTGACCAACAGGCTATGTTTTAGCAAAAAATTGGTGTAACTGTCACCATGACTGGTATTTGCAGTCCAAATCAAACCTTCAGATTAACAATGAAACACCTTCTCTCCCTTTCTTTAATGGATTATTCACAACACACTCTTAACATATGCAAAATTAAAATTCTACTCTTAACCTGGAACGAAATGAGATATGCCACTCTAACAAATCACTTCGTAAATAAAATGCATCGCATACATAACAACCACAAGCTAAAGAGAAGCTATGACCTGGTTGATCCTGAAACCTTTTTCTATATTAGTACCCTGTAAAAGAGGATGCTATTATACCAACCACAGGCTAACATCAAAATTGGGGAGTTAGGGGACCAATGTAATGGCTGTGTTAGCAGGATAGATTCTCCCACCCTTTGCAGGCAAGTTAAGAAAGCATGTTCATACTTCATACTATTATAGGCTCTCAAGGACACTACTTCTGAAAGCATAGTACATACTAACCCCCAAAAAAAGTGAAGGAAAAAACAAGGCTTACCAGGTGCTGTATAGTCAATAGTCCAAGTAGGTCCGCATGAACTTTCTGGCATACTTAGGTTGAATTTCTTTACCACTCCAAAATATGTTATGTGGGGTTCAAAGTTCTCATCCAAAAGAACAGTGTTGGGTTTCAAATCACAGTGAACAACACTGGTCCTTGATTCATGGTGCAAATAGGCTAGCCTGTGGGACACTCCAATAGCTATATTCAACCTCTGCTTCCATTCCAAGGGACACCTAGCTTCCCATGCAACAAATTCTCTGGAAGCTACCATTTGGCATGAACTCCAAGATCAGAGCCATCTCTTGGGAATCACTAAAATACCCAAGAATTTTCAGCAGTTCCTTTCTCAGCTACCCCAGAATCTTCAATTATACAAAGAAGTTCTTCTGTGAGAGTGTCTCCTCATCTATCTACATCCATGTCACTGCAACAACCTTTCCAATTGGAAGAATTTCCTTTGTACACGGTGTTAAATCCACCCTTGCCAATCAAATTATTTCTATTGAAATTACCAGTTTGTCACATCCCCGTAAAAGATCTTTCACGTGACAGTTGAGGGCATAGAGAGTTAGACTCCACAACCTATGGCGACATCCTCTCTACTGGCAATCAAATAGATTGTTGAAAAGCTTAGGAACTTCAAGCGATTTCAGTGACAAGTGAAAAAATGAATTCGTCGATTGATATCATCATCTTCTTAGAGATAACAGATTTTCACAACAGTGAATGTTTCTGGTTTAGATTGTGTTTGTAATTTTTATTCCTTGTGCTCTCTGATATCTCAATGGATCACGGAGTGTGATCCAAAATGTTGATACAAAAATTACAAACACAATTTAAGCCAGAAACATTCACTGAAAATCATCATCCTCCCTGCCTGCGCAGACAGGGGAGTGCAAATCATGGCGTGAGGAAGAGGAATTTCGTAGAAAAAGCTAAAGCAATGGAGGAGACAGGAAGAAATTGTAAAAGTAGGACGTGCACAGATTGGGAGAGAAACATGATCTCATGAAATGCACAGACTGCAGGATATGAACGAAAGAGATTATTGAAGAGGCTTGAGAAACTCTCAGGCAAAACCAATTGGCATGTGAAAAGGTAGACTGCACAACCGTTGCACACATCAAAGTAGGACGTGCACAGATTGGGAGAGAAACATGGTCTCATGAAATGCAGACTGCAGGATATGAACGAAAGGGATTATTAAAGAGGCTTGAGAAACTCTCAGGCAAACCCAATTGGCATGTGAAAAGGTAGACTGCACAACCGTTGCCCACATCTTCTCTGGATATGCTAAAACGAGAGCTTTCGAGTAGGGAATACACATCTATCAAACATGAAAGATTAGAGGAATTATGTGAGAATGATAGCGTGCAGGGTGGAAGAGGTAACTGTTGACCTCTTTAAAAATGTGGTTTGGGAAATTTAAGGGCATCAAAAAACCAGAAAATGTGAGCAGAAGGGGTCGAACGTGATTGAAGGAGAGGAATGGAGAGTATGGCATGCGCAAGGAGGAGAGAGAGCATAAAATGGGGACGAAATGCCTTAATAAATTGGGTTTCTTAGTCTGCAATGGCGGCAGGATATTCACGAGATGGAGTTGTTGAAAATTCTCAAATAATTTTAAAGATAATACAGTACAGCCTGAGTTGGCCTAATGGTGGAGAACTTTTACTCTTGAAAGAGAGGTCAAAAGTTCAAATCCTGCAGGGGGGTAAGGTATGTACACCTCGTATTGTGGAGCACGAGTTAGGTGCCTCCCTCAATATTAGGAGTACGAGGAGTCCCATATTGCTGTAGGCTGTCTGTAGACCCAAAAACAGATTGCCGGGTATCGTGGAAATGAGCATTTATGACGGTTTGGTCATTTAAATATCTATCAAAAAAATTGTATAATTTATGATTTTTTGTATAAAATCTTTTATAAATGCAATATCTTGAAAAATTAGAAAACAATGATAATTATTAGTAATAAATATAAAAATCTACTGTTATAATTAACAACTAGCATACATATATTAAATATTAATATATATAAAATACGCACATGTAACACTAATTAAACATCAACAATAATTTAATACTAACAATAATTGATCCCTAACCTTAACCTCAACCCTAACCCGAATATTTGTCATAGAACCCTAACCCTATTGAAATTCAACCCTAATTGAACTCTGGCCCTAATTGAACCTTAACCCTAGCCCTAACTCTAAAATTGATCCCAAGATTTATTTTAGAACCCTAATCCTAATCCCAACCTTCACCCTAATGCTAACCCCAAGATTTATCTTAAGACCCAATTAAACCCTACCACTAATTGAACCCTAACCCTAATTGAAGTCTAATCTTAACCTTAAACCTAACCCTAACCCTTATCATAATTCTAACCCTAGCCCTAACTATAACCATAATTGTAATTCAAACCCTAACCATAATTTTAACTCTATTCATAATTCCAATTCTTACATGAACCCTAATTTTAATGAAAACCCTAATTCTAAGTGTATTACTAAATGAACCCTAACTCTAACCCTAATTAAAACTTAACTCTAGTTGAACCTAATTAAACATTAATTGAATTGTAACACTGATTAAACATTAACATTAATTTAATGCTAACAACAATTGATCCCTAACCTTAACTCAAACCCTAACCCTGATCTTAACTTGCAATTCGTAAGCCTAATCCTAACCCTAAGTATAATAGAAATACAACTCTAATTTTAACCCCAATTAAACACAAACCCTAACCTGAATATTTATCATAGAACCCTAACCCTATTGAAATTCAACCCTTATTGAACTCTAACCCTAATTGGTTCCTAACCCTAGCACTAACTCTAACAATAATCTCAAACTTTATTTTAGAACCCTAACCCTAATCTCAACCTTCACCCTAATGCTAAACCCAAGAATTATCCTAAAACCCTAATTAAACCTTGCCCATAATTGAACTCTAACCCTAATTGAACCCTAACCCTAATTGAAATATGATATTAACCTTAAGCCTAACCCTAGAAATCTAACCCTAATTGAGTTCTAACCCTAGCCCTAACTATAACCTTAATTATAATTATAATCCTAACCATAATTTTAATTCTAACATGAACCCTAATTCCAAGTGTACTTCTAAATGAACTCTAACCCTAACCCTAATTAAAACCTAACTCTAGTTGAACCTTTACTCTAACATTAGCCCTAATCCTAATAGTCATAACCCTAAAATAATCATATTCCTAACCCTAAGCCTACTTGAACCCTAATCTTAATCCTAACCTATTGCTATATAAAATTTAACCCTAATATTAACCTTGAGCCTAATTGAACCCTAAACCTAACCCTAACCCTAATTGAACCATAATTAAACTTTAAGTGAACTTTAACCCTAACCATAATTAAACTATAACCCTAATTAAACCTTAACAATAATTCAATACTAACACTAACCCTAACCCCAATAGTAATCCTAACCTTAAACCCTAACCCAAATATTTATCACATAACCCTAATCTAGCCTTAACTTTAACCTTAATTAGACTCTCACCCTTACCCTATCCCTAATTAAACCCTAACACTAATTGAACGTTGATCTTATTTCATCCCTAACATTAACCCTAACCCTAATTGAACCCTAATCCTAACTCTAAATCTAACCCTAATTGAACTCTAATCCTAACCCTAACTCTAATTAAACCCTAACTATAGTAGTATCCTAATTATAATTGGACCCTAATAAAATATAACCCTAATTATACCATAACCCTAACCCTAAACCCTAATTAAATTGTAATTCAAATTGAACCTTAACCCTAATACGAAGCCTTAGCCCAATTGAACCCTAATCTTAAACCTTACCCTAATTAAATCCTAGCCTAACCCTAGGTCTACTAATATGACATCACATGATTTTTTGTTTTTCATATCTAATGAATACATTTCATTCAATTATGAGTACTCATTATCAACACTAGCAACTTTAAAGTCACAAAAATTTATACAATGTTATTGAAAAATTTGGGCATCAAATAATTTTTTTTGTCATAACTATAGGAAGATGGTCAAGTATTAGATCATTTTCCTTATTAGATTATTTTTTTAAATTCTTGATTGATTGTGAAATTAGTTATTGAAAAGAAAACTCTACAAGAAGACTGGATGTTGCATAAAGCCTTAATGCCTCTTTAGATGTCCTTTAGTTATTTTTCAATTTTTTTTATTACAATTTATTTTTTCTAGTTGTCTTTTGACTAGACTTTTATTAACTTTTTATTTGTCTCTATTGGACCTATGTTGGATAAAAGACCTCAACTATTGTCTATGCTATTGTTTTCTTTGTTGACTTCATTAAAGATTATAAGACCTTTTGAAAATCTTTTCTTAAGTATCCTTATCAAAATTTATCAAGAAAAAAAAAATAAACTATATTGATGTGTAGTTTAATTATATATTCATTAGTTAATTGATAATAGATATCAATTCAAAATTTATTATAAATATTATTATATTATTAAAATAATCCTTGATAAATAAAATATTTCAACTATATTATATTAACAAAATCAAAACAAAATTTTAAATATTAAGAATAAGCTATGAATTCAAGGGAAAAACTGAAAAATGACAATTTAGGAAGAGATGTTAAGGTTAAAAGTAGTTTTAGAGATCTTCCCACCAATAAATTTCATTGCACTTCCCTTCACATCAAAGAAAGCTATCACCATTTCGGCTATGTCTCCAATTGGTATAAATGAACAGACAAGAAAACAATGTTCAATATGTAATAATATACACCAAATATTAAATTTCTAAGCCAAATGTGTCATCAATGCTTGCGAAGAATGAGTAAACCCATCTCATAATAATGCATAACTCAATGTTTTCTTCTGGCAGGACTCCTTGACCGATGTCCACGAGGAGACCTAGAAATTTTAATAAGGAACCAAAAGACAAAAACTTTGGTACAATTGTATTTTCCTCAATGGTCGCTACAAAGAAAATTGACCTTCACATAACTCCGTTGATTGTTTGGGCGTCGAAATGGGCCATTGTTGAAGGCTCGGTCAATAGATATGGTTTGAGTCAATAATTTAGCACCATTAATATTTCCTATTGTAGCTTGAGCTTCATTGAAAGTTTCATACTATATCAATGCATATCCCTGTAGCAGCACACCAAAATTGCAAACAATGACAAGAAATTTGAGAGTTGTTATGTAAAGAACTAAACCAGAGAACAATAGTACATAAATATACTAATAATTGGACAATTCAACATTAAAAAGGTAATTAACAAAAAAATGTTTGAAACTGCATCGTGATTAAGTTCCATTTAGCAAGCACTGGCTTCAAAAATGTATATTGTCACAATCATTACAACATTGTCAAAGCTTCATTACAACATTGAAAGTTTCATACTATCAATGCATATCCCTGTAGCAGCACACCAAAATTGCAAACAATGACAAGAAATTTGAGAGTTGTTATGTAAAGAACTAAACCAGAGAACAATAGTACATAAATATACTAATAATTGGACAATTCAACATTGTCAAAGCTTCATTACAACATTGGCTTCAAAAATGTATATTGTCACAATCATTACAACATTGAAAGTTTCATACTATATCAATGCATATCCCTGTAGCAGCACACCAAAATTGCAAACAATGACAAGAAATTTGAGAGTTGTTATGTAAAGAACTAAACCAGAGAACAATAGTACATAAATATACTAATAATTGGACAATTCAACATTAAAAAGGTAATTAACAAAAAAATGTTTGAAACTGCATCGTGATTAAGTTCCATTTAGCAAGCACTGGCTTCAAAAATGTATATTGTCACAATCATTACAACATTGTTATGTAAAGAACTAAACCAGAGAACAATAGTACATAAATATACTAATAATTGGACAATTCAACATTAAAAAGGTAATTAACAAAAAAATGTTTGAAACTGCATCGTGATTAAGTTCCATTTAGCAAGCACTGGCTTCAAAAATGTATATTGTCACAATCATTACAACATTGTCAAAGCTGCAATTCATTTATAGGTTTAATGATAATATCAACAAATAGTGACTGTTTGCAGTGAATTCGCTTGGGTTTGGCAATGTAATGAAATTCGTAGACAATATTTTAAAATGGTTTCACTTTTCAAATTTGTGTATCACAAGAAATTCCCTAAGAACCAATTAACCTGCACCATAACTTTTTTAAAAGTCATATCTTGGAGATCACAACATGCTCTGCTTGTACCCATCTCATTCTGTTGATTATTAATTCCTCCAAATCATGGTATAATAAGTGGGAAATATGTCCATCACTACACTTCTATTCAATTTACAAAGGCATTTCATTAATATCTATTTTCTCATTTGGAATGCACCCATTACGCTCATGACAAATTAAGAGAATGTTCAATCACAGAAGACAATAAACAAAAAGTTCTCCAATCAGCACTACTTCAATAATAATTGCAAGGTTAAAAAAAATTACTTGTTAGACAAGTGTGCATGTGCACCATGTCAACAATGAACACAAGGGTATACCCTGTATATTGCACAAGCAAAGTGGTTGTATACAAGATTATATAGTACAATGTACTTGAATGCATGATTTGATACACAATTGGTGTTAGCTCGTGTATGACGAACTGCTGCACTTATGGAATCGGCTTTCATGATCCCATTGTTTCTAACTTGATTTTTAAGATATTGCGATAGATATACAAATAAAAGGGTTCTTTCCTAGTATTTTGAAATGTGGAAGATAGAAAATAGATTGGGTGTGTTTGTTGCAGGAGGGTAGATAGGGTTCTTTCCACAAACCTCTGGGATTCTAGATCAAGCACCAATTGAATTATGCAGCTAACATATAAAATCATAAATATATAATAACATAAAAAATTTACATAGCCATTGCTTACAATGAGATGACATCTCTTGCAGGAACTTTTTCAACATAATACCTGTTCTTCATTAGGCCTTCCATACATCCCATGTGCGTTCCTACTTTTGGAATTCTAATGCATACTTTTTAACTGGCAAATGATAAAAAATCTTATGGGATTTCAAAAACTTCCTAAAGCTGCCACTCACTTCATCTCCAATGCAAACACAAACATGCTTGAGCTCTAAAGACCGTTATTTCCGAGTAGCACAATTGATATATAATCAGTTGAAGGGAAAAAGATATTTGAATGTTCTAGGAGTGGGAGTCAAAATTGCAGCAGTTAAAAGGGATAGAAAATGCAGAGGACTCCACCATAAAGAAGCTCAACTTAAGATGTGATTATCTTCTTTCCAGAGGACACACACATATCATTTTGGTCTCTTTGTAAATTGGAAACAGATATACAACAAGATTATATGATATATTTGTAAATGGCAGAAGGGTTTATTCCACAAGAAAAGGGAAGAGAACAATTTGATATTGGTTTGAATTACTTAAAGCAACTTGAGAATCTATATTTGCTGGAAGTGAATAGACTTGTGTTTAATTATATTCATTAATGATTTTTAATTATCTTAAAATGATTTTAATTAATTATGAATGTTATTTTTATTTTTAAGATTGCAGGGTTTTTATAGGGCCCCATCCCAATGAAAGTATACAATGGAAACTATAACAAACTACATCAACAGTCTTTAAAATAACACAACTACAACTTCACCAATAAACTTATAGGAATAGAGAAGAAAACATGCACAATAATGAACAAAATATTTTTGGAAAATTGTTCGTGGAAAAATCCTAAAGGGAAAACCACTACTGCAGATGAGGAATTTTATTAAACTTCAACAAATCAAGGAAATACATAAACTGCTTGCCTCTTACTGGTAGAGCTCCGGCAATATTCTTCTCCAGAAATTCTTCCCTATATTTCCCCTGCTGAAATTTCACAACTGCTATCCCCAACACTATCACTATGCCCTTGCTATCACTACAAGACTATTTTCTCTCACTGCAAATCTACTTGCTATCGCTACAAATCTTTCTCAAGTGTGTGTGTGTACTCCAAATGCCCATTGATCCCCTTTTATACTTTTCTCATTGAAAAACCAATGGCCATGATTTAATCTCAATCAATGGCTAAGATTAATTAGATTCTAACAACCCAGAACTAACTGGATTCTAGAAGTCTCTATAGGAATCAATTATTTAATTACATAATTATCTAGACAACTCAACCCTTCCTAGAAGTCTCTGGAAAATAATTAAATAATTAAATAAACATTTCTTGGGAATGGAGACACCTGTCCAAGCTACATAAATTAACACTCCCTCTGAGCGAGGAAGGTGTTCTACATGACACCCAACCTATCTCTGAAGAAGATGAATTTCTCCTTCCCCAAGGCCTTGGTCAAAATATCTGCTACCTGTTGATCTATAGGTATATACTGTAGTTGAACAATCCCGCATTGTACACAATCCCTGATGAAGTGATGTTTGATGTCTATATGCTTAGACTTGTCATGAAACACTGGATTTTCAGACAATTTTATGCAACTCTAATTGTCGCAGTGTATCATAGTAGTCTCAACCCTTTGTCCAAACAAGGCTACTAGCAACTTCTGAAGCCATATCACCTCACATGTCGCCATGCTAGCTGCTATGTATTCTGCCTCTACAGAACTCAAAGCCACGGACTTCTGCTTCTTGTTGTACCAAGAGACAACTCTTGATCCCAAATTGAAGCAACACCCTGAAATGTTTTTCCTGCCTATTGTACTGCCTATCCAATCTACGTCAGTATAGCCTATCAACCTGATACCATCACCTCGAGCATATCTAATCCCATACTCAATTGTACTACGCAAATACCGCAACACATGCTTTGTCGTTGTCCAATGCACTCTCTTCGGCTCCACCATGAACTGACTAAGAGAGTTTACTGCAAAGGATATATCTGGCCTGGTGTTGACCAAATACATGAGAGACCCAATCAACTTCCTATATAAGGTGGGGTCTACATCCTTCTCCCTAGATGTCTCTACCTTCTTCCAATTTGTGATCATAGGGGTAGACATGGCTCTACAATCTTCCATCTCGAACCTCCTCAAGATTTTGATGCAGTATTTCCCTTGTCCAAGGAAAATCTCTCCATCTTTCTGCCATACTCCATGCCTAAAAAGTAGTGCATAAGCCCCAAATCCTTCATCTCGAACTCTACTACAAGGTCCCTCTTGCACTCCTCTATGAGCCCCAGTGAACTTGTCAAAAACAAGTCATCCACATATAGAACGAGAATGAGAGCCTCACCCCCAACCACCAAGTAGTAGAAGTTAGCATTTGTTTCACTCTTCACGAAGCCCATTCCCTGCAAGTATCTATCAATGCGTGCATACCATGCCCTAGGAGCCTGGTTGAGTCCATACAAAGCTCTCTATAATCTGCACACGTGGGTTGTACTGTTGTGTTCCACAAAGCCCTTTAGTTGTTCTATGTATACCTCCTCTTTCAATTCACCATTAAGAAATGTTGTCTTGACATCCACTTGATGGATCTGCCATCCCATCTATGTTGCAAGTGAGATCACGGCTCGTATAGAAGTATACCTGGCCACTAGAGCAAATTTCTCCTCATAGTCAATTCCCTCTTTCTAAGAGAACCCCTTGGCCACAAACCTTGCCTTGTATTTCTCGATGCTACCATCTACACCATGCTTGATTTTATAAATTCAGCGTGATCCAACCATTGCCCAATCTATTGTTCTAGGAACAACCTCCCACACATCATTTTGCACTATTAAGGTATATTCCTCAACCATCGCATCTTACCACACCTGTTGTTGTGTGGCCTCCTGATAGCTAGAAGGCTCACTATCTACCAACTAACTAACTAATGCTATATAGTCATCATACCTGGTTAATTGTCTCCACTATCTACTACTCATCCTAGGAGCTCCCACAAACTCCTGAGTACCCCCATGTGATTGTTGGTTCCTACTACAAACTGTAGAGGATGAAGTATCAACCTCCATGTCTCCTTGATGCATCTCTTGGATCTGTTGCATTTGTTGCTCCATACTCTGTGAACTCTCAGCACCTAAGCTTGTGCTTGTACTAGTAACTGTACTCAAGCTTCATTGTCCTTGATCTGGTTGAACGATCCTTGGAGCTTTCATTGGCTGCTCACTCTGATCATCTACTAGAAAATCTCTAGACCTCCTAAATGCCTTGTCCCCCATGAACTTGACATCATGCCTGACTAGGATCCTTCTGGTCCCTGGGATAAATATCTAATATGCCTTTGAGGTTTCACTGTACCCCACAAAGTACCCTCTCTCTACAATCTGATCTAACTTGGAATGTGTAGGCCCTAGAATGTGACAATATGCCAAACTCCCAAATATCCTGAAGTGGTTGACATCTAGCTTCTTCCTTAAGAACACCTCCTCTAGTGTCATCTTTCCCAATACCTTATCTGGAACCCTATTTTGTATGTACACTGTCGTACTACATGCCTCTACCCAAAAGTAACATGGCATATCTTAGTCATGTAGCATAGCCCTTGTCGCCTTTGATATAGACCGATTCTCCCTCTTAGCAATCCTATTTTGTTGGGGATTGTAAGGAACAATCCACTCTCTCTTGATTCCTTCCCTAGTGCAGAACTCCTGGAACTCTTTCCCTTTGTACTCGCCTCCATTGTCTGACTGAAGAACCATTATCTTCCTTCCTGTTGAATTCTCCATAAGAGCTTTGAACTCTTGGAAGCAACTAAAAACCTCATCCTTGGTCTTCAAGAAGTATATCTAAGTCTTCCTAGAGAAATCATCAATAAAAGTAACAAAGTACTCGTAACCTCTGAGAGACTTCGTCGACATTGGTCCACATATATCTAAATGTACTAGATCAAGAACACCCTTGGATCTGGTGTCACTCCTTGGAAAAGCTGCTTTCACAAACTTCCCCAACACACATCCCTTACATACATCATCATGCTCTATGCTCACCTTTGGAACACCAGTCACTGTCTCACGAAGCAATTTAAGTGCTCCATGATGTATATGGCCCATTCTCCAATGCCATAGCTCTCCTTGATCTCTAGAATTATTGTTGCTCATCAATGCCTTATGAGTATCAAACTATAACCTATAAAGCCATCCGCTCCTAACTTCAATAGTTGTGGGTGATTTCCAATCCTTGTGCTTGATTAATACATTTTCCCCTCTAAAGAATTCACTTGAATGGGAATCTGATTGCCATTCTCCCTCTGAAATAGAACAGTCCCTTTCCCAAGTGGATTGAGTTTGGACATATTCCCCATAGAAATTTGTATTATGATGTCCTCCTCATAGCTGGAGAAGTACTCTCTAACTCCTGTCACATAAATTGATGCCCCATTGTCTATATACCAAACACCCTATGAGGTTGAGCTAGCCATACAAGCTATGAGAGTGAACTCATCCTCCATTCTACTAGAGAGCTCATCTGCACTTGTTGAAGCTACTATCTGCTTCTTACCCTTCTTTTCTTTCTTCTTCCTTTGTGGGAAATCACTGACATAGTGGCCAAAGTCGTGACAGCCATAACACTTGACTTTAGAAAAGTCCTTATTCTTCTTCTCAGTTTGTGGATTTGATCCTTTGCTAGACCCCTTCTTCGCTTTCCCTTTTCCTGCAAGGGAAATGTTTTCCTATTCTACCTCACTTTTCTGACTCTTGTTGTTGGTTCCATTGACAAGACTAAGTCTAAGCTCCTCCTGAGTGAAGTCACTCTAGAGTCGATCCCAACTCGGTAAGGTGTCTCATCCATTAATAACATGAACAAAGACATCCCACTGCTTAGTAAACCCATTTAGGGCTACTCATACTAGCTCGTGCTCATCTGGTTTATCTCCAACAGCTGCCAACTCATCCTTGACAAGTCTGAGTTTGGTGAGGTAACTTGTCACGTCTTCTCCCTTGTTCATCCGAGTATTCCTCAGCTTTTCTCTAAAAATCAACTTCTGATTAGTGGTAGCATTCTAGTACAGATTCAGAATGGCATCCCACATCTTCTTCGTTGTATCTAACTCTGCGACATGTATAACAATATGGTCCTTGACACCATCAAGAATCAACCTCCTCACCTTGGCATCTTCCTTCTTATGTGCTAAGAGTTGTGTTGGATCTATAGGTACAGGTACAACACTGGTCACATATTCCTTGATCCCATCCTCTTCCAATAAGAAAGAAATTATGGCTTTCCAGACACCAAAATTTGAGGCTCCATCCAATATGTCTTGATCCCTTAAACCTGTTGAGGCCATCTCAAAAGAAAATAATAATAATAATAATAAAAATAATTCTGAAGAGGTAGCACTGGGTTTTATAAACCCTCAATCTTTCTTTCTTGTGTTGAGCCTTGTCTGCCCTCAGATCAACTCAGATACCATGTAAAAATTCTAAAGTAGTTAGTGATTATTAATCTCCTATCTAATATAGATTATTTGACTCTAGACAATTAATTCACAACAAATATTGAAAAATAACACAACTGCAACTTCACCAATAAACTCACAGGAATAGAGAAGAAAACATGCACAATAATGAACACAATATTTTTGGACAAATTATCCATGGAAAAACCCTGAAGGGAAAACCACTACTGCAGATGTGGAATTTTATTAAACTTCAACAAATCAAGGAAATACATAAACTGCTTGCCTCTTACTAGCAGAGTTCCAACAATATTCTTCTCCAGAAATTCTTCCCTCAATTTCTCCTACTGAAATTTCACAGCTGCTATCCCCAATGCTATCATTGCGCCCTTGCTATTACTGCAAGACTATTTCTTCTCGCTACAAATCTACTTGCTATCACTGCAAGTCTTTCTCAAGTGTGTGTGTGTACTCCAAATGCCCATCGATCCCCTTTTATACTGTTCTCATTGGAAAACCAATAGCCATGATTTAATCTCAATCAATGGCTAAGATTAATTAGACTCTAACAACCCTAACTAACTGGATTATAGAAGTCTCTCTAGAGGAATCAATTATTTAATTACATAATTATTTGGACAACTCAACCCTTTCTAGAAGTCTCTAGAAAATAATTAAATAATTAAATAAACATTTCTTGGGAATGGAGACACCTGTCCAAGCTACAAAAGTTAACAAATACTACCTATACTAATCCTACATATAGAGCCATGGAACTATAACAATATGAACCTTACATCTGACAAGAGAAAACAAAACCCAATACAGAAGAGAAGCTACATACTATTTGCATTATATATAAAACAACTATCTACAATAGATTACTCAGACTTATAATTTTGCTACACCCCAATGGTTCAAGCCTTCATCCCTAGACAAAGTCTTCCACCATGCAAGTTGTTTGTGCCTTACTGAATCCAAGCACCTTGTCCTGCCAACATCTATGTCCCTTGTCGCCTTAGCCACTAACACAAATTAACTAAATGTTTTGACTATTAATAGGGTTTTCCAAAACAATTTAGATTTAAATGCACAAAATAGGTATTTTTTGTTTAAAATATATTGTTCACCATGTCTCAATTAGTTGCCAAATTCTAGATTATCTTTAACTTGCACTATTCTTCCAGTTTTATGCATAAAAACATAAAGCTTTAAAGAATAAATGTGTGTCGTGTATATCTTTGAGCAAATGTGTGATCTTTTCGTCATTTTTTATTTTTTTCTAGTAGTGGAAAAGAAATTCAATGTTATATATTCCCTACCAAAGCCCACAAAGTCCATCATTTCGCTCAATTCAATCCATTTTTTAGCTATTGCGAACCCTAATCTTGCAAAATATCATTTGGCTCACCAATTTGTACAAATCCCTATGGTTATTACAAATTTCTTTAAGCAGACAAGCATAAACTACATGGTTGAACTTACGACTAGACATATAAGATTTTCTTTGGTTGTTGCACTGGTGGATGCACAGGTCTCTTGCTCAGTGTGTGAGGTTTCTCATTCAATAGATCCTCATCTATACACGAATTCCCTTCACCATTTAAGCTCTGCTCCAACTCTTTATGAAAATCAATGGTGTCAAATACCTGTAGCGTGGTTAAGAACGTCTGACCATGAATGGGAGAAACCGTGGGCAAACACATATGGCGTTTAGGGGGAGAGATAAATCAATGGAATGCTTGATCTACTGTTACAACAAGAGTATTGGACTACCACCACCGATACTTTTCAGCTTCTTCTTGCTCGTAACCGCCACCGCCACCGTGACAGCCAATAAGAATGTCAAAAATTTTGATAAAGGGTTTTTGTTTACAGTGAAACATTCTTCCCTTTACAACTGAATATATTAACAAAAGTTTCTAATTTCATATTAAAAACAAATCTTGTTAAATATATTCTAAAAGTTAAAAATAATTATATTCTATTTTGAAAAGATTCTAAATTAATATATATTTTTATAATAATATTATAAATCACATATACTAATATAAAAAGTGATAATTATTACAAAAATGTCAAAAGTTTATAAATCCATATTAAAAAATATTCAAAAAAGTTATTTTTTATTCTAAATTAATTTATCATTTTATAATAGAAAATATAAAATGATATATATTATAAATTAAAATATTATATTATATTTTTCTTATAATATTAAAAACATTCAAATAGACCATCAAATTCCAAGCCTACATGGGATGACTTCGGGATCTATTTTGAAGGAGCAAGGGTCTCAAGCAAAAAAAAAAATGCTACAGGATTAATTATAATCTTTTCCTCCAAAAATAGCAGTCCCTACTTTTCAGCTCCAAAACATAAGTGGAGACAAAAGGGGTGGGACTAGAAATTACCCCACCAACTTAGGGTTTTTTTCTGCCACTTGTCAATGATATGAGGTTTTAAAATTCTCACATATTATTTTTTTTATTATTTTATAATTATTTAAGCCGTTGAATTAAATATGTAAAATAATAAATTTCACATACCACAACTTCCATAAATATAGGAGTTTAAACTTTTAAGCTTAAACTATCCTATAAAATTCATGGGAACACCCACTTTAAAATAATCCTAAAATATCTGGGCAACACCCACTAAATTTTTTTAGGAATCCCCCCTCCATGGGACTCCACCCTTTTATTTTCAATTCCTAAACAATAGTGAGACCACCAGCTTCCATAAATATAGGAGCTTTTAAGCTTAAACTATCCTATAAAATTCATGAGACCACCCACTTTAAAATAATCCTAAAAAATCTCAGCAACACCCACTAATGTTTTTTAGGAAGCCCCTCTCCATGGGACTCCACCCTTTTATTTTCAATTCCTAAACAATAGCCACTCAATTTAAATAGGCAAAATTTTAAAATTATCCTTTTCCCATAATTTTTTTTGCATGGGAACACTTAAGTGCTTAAATTTAAGTAGAAAACGGCTTTAAACAGCCGCATGGGGACAGGGGGTAAATAGTATTTAATACTAAATTATTCTCGTCTAGAAAAGGAGTTTGAGAGGGTCACGGTAGGCAGCTCACGTTGCTTAAAATGACACTAACTGGGCAAATATGTCATGATAACATTATTATTGTTACTGTTTAACTTACTCTATAATGTGTTATGAGGCATGTTCTTACATATTTTATAAAGTTCTTTTCTTTCCACTAGAATGTAGGTGTGATTTAGGGGATATCTCATTACACTCCAAGCTAATATAGAATTGATAGGTATATTCTATTCATATGAGGAACATGTAAATTTTATGTGATATATACATTATTTTGATAATATAGTGCTTTGTGGAAACGTGATACTTGAGTTCTCTTGATTGATTCAAGTATCAAGAAACATACTATTGTGCATGTTATAATAATCATTATGGCATGAAGATTATATTTTTTATGTAATATTACTAATGTGGTGAATTAATAATAGTCATATGAGGATATGGTGGAGTGCAACACCTTATCAAGCTATTGTAGGAAATGTTCATAATATCATAGTTCATATGAATGAAAAATGAAAATGAATGCATATGTCAAGCATAAATTTTATTACATTAAATAGCATAAGTGTAACAAATAAGTATGGATAGTTGTTTAGTCAATTGAATAAAATGATTTATTTTCCTTATAATAGGACATTTTGTGGATCCATATTGAGGCTTGCATAATAGTTGCATTATGAAGATATTTGGCTATAGTTAGCTTGTACTATAATATTCCCTTAGTTATAATACCTTGGTATATATGACAATATTATTATTAGTTCGGGCCAAGTGTGTTAACCCTAGATGTATGAACAATATTGAGAGACTTCCTATGGAAACATGAGTAGAAACTTGTTATATGGTATTGCATGCTACCATTGTTCATTTCATAATGATGAATAGGTGATCACTCTGATGGTATTAGCAATCATGTTTGTTATCCTTGTGCTTGGTAGTGTGAACATTGAATTTGGGTATGATATATTGAGTCTTGTCCTTTGATTATGTTTGTGCATTAAATAGGAAGTCCTAAATTTAAAAATATAAGCTACACATGTGCAAGAGACATATTATTACATGTTGTAGGGTGAGGTTTGAGAATCTATGCCATACTAAGTGGAAATACTTTAACTACTTTTATAAGTGAGGTATTCACAAGTAACCCTTTTGAAGCTAATGTTGTTAATGCCATTTTAGCCCACTTTCTTAATGCAATAATAAGACATGCTATATAAATTCTAGAATGGTATTGGGTATTGAGTAAAAGCCTTTTGATGACTACAAAATACATATTGACCCCTTGAGCATAAGAACCTCTACACGTTAAATTTGTTATGTGGATTTCAAATGAAGGTATGAGTTTGTGTGAACAAGGTAGTTTCATGTTGATTAATAAGCCTAACCCCTATCTGATAAAATAATCCTTGTAGATGTTCAAGCTAGTTTATGAGTATTAATGGGTGGAGTGGATCGATGACCTCGATATTCATGAAGGGGAGTGTTATTTTCACCATGACTGGTATTTGTAGTCCAAATCAAACCTTTAGACTAACAATAATCTCATAAAACACCTTCTCTCCCTTTTTTTAATAGATTATTCACAACTCACTCTGGCCAACATATGTAAAATTAAAATTCTACTATTAACTTGGAATGAAATGAGATATGCCACTCTAACAATTCACTTCATAAATAAAATGCATCACATACATAACAACCATAAGCTAAAGAGAGGGTATGACCTGGCTGATCATGAAACCTTGTTCTATATTAGTACCCTATAAAGGAGGATGCTATTATACCAACCACAGGCTAACATCAAAATTGGAGAGTTAGGGGACCAATGTAATGGGTATGCTAGTAGGATAGATACCCCCACCCTTGACAAGCAAGTTAAGAAAGGTTGTTCATACTTCATACTTTTATATTAGGCTCTCAAGGACACTACTTTTGAAAGCATAGTACATACTTTAACCAAAAAAGAAAACTGAAGAAAAAGAGGCTTACTAGGTGCTTTATAGCCAAAGGTCCAAGTAGGTCTGCATGGACTCTTTGTCATACTTACGTTGAATTCCTTTGCCACTCCAAAATCTGCTATGTGGGGTTCAAAGTTCTCATCCAAAAGAACATTGTTGGGTTTCAAATCACATTGAACAACACTGGTTCTTGATTCATGGTGCAAATAGGCTAGCTCATGGGCCACTCCAATAGCTATATTCAACCTTTTCTTTCATTCCAAGGGACACTTTGGCTTCCCGTGCAATAAATTCTCCAAGATACCATTTGGCATGAACTCCAAGATCAGAGCCATCTCTTGGGAACCACTAAAATACCCAAGAATTTTAAATAGGTTCTTGCCTCAGCTTCCTCAAAATCTTCAATTCTATAAAGAAATTATTTTGTGTGAGTGTCTCCTCATCTATCTTAATTCATTTCACTACAACCTTTCCAATTCGAAGAATTCCCTTGTACACGCTGTTAAATCCACCCTTTCCAATCAAATTATTTCTATTGAAATTACCAATTTGTCACATCCTCGTAAAAGAAGATCTTTCACATGAACATTGCGAGGATAATAAAATAACATGTCAGTCAAAAGCATGAGGAGATCAATATGGAAAAAGGTATGGGCATCGTGTGGTCAAAGAAAACAAGAAATTGAAGATACCACATACATTTAAGAAGAATGGCACAGGTATGGTGGGGATGGTTGCAGGCATGGCATCCCAATTTCCTGAACCATCCAAATGACAAGTTAGCAAAACAAAAAAAGGAGTTGCCTTGGCAATTTTAAAACACTAGCAACCCCATAATCTGCACTGGACCTCTAATTCGAAACAGTATGGGGGCGATTATGGGGGGTAGTTGGGGGATGTAGTTGTTTTGGACGCGTGACAGTTTAGGGAATAGAGAACTAGCCTTCGCAACCTATGACGACATACTCTCTATTGGCAATGGAATAGATTGTTGAAAATGCTTAGGAACTTTAAGAAAATGTAGTCTCAGGTGAAAAGATAAATTCCTCGATTGATATCATCATCCTCTCTACCTGCGTGGATAGGGGAGTGAAAATCATGGCGTGAGGAAGATGAATTTTGTGGAAGAGGGTAAAGCAATGAAGGAGAAAGGAAGAAATTGTAAAAGGACGTACACAGATTGGGAGAGAAACATGGTCTCATGGAATGCACAAACTATAGGATATGAGAAAAAGGGATTATTGAAGAGTCTTGAGAAACTCTTAGGCAAATGTAATTGGCATGTGAAAAGGTATATTCCACAACCGCTACCCACATCTTCCTTGTATATGCTAAAATGAGAGTTTTTGAATAGGGAATAAACCTCTTTCAAACCAGAAAGATTAAAGGAATTCTACAAGAATGATGGCGTGAGGGTGGAAGAGGTAAGCATCGACCTCATTAAAAATGTGGTTTGGGAAATTTAAGGTTATCGAAAAACCAAAAAACATGAGAAGAAAGGGTCAAACGTGATTGAAGGAGTAGAATGGAGAATATGGCATGTGCAAGGAGGGAGAGGGGGAGAGCATAAAATGGAGACAAAATGCCCTAAGAAATTGGGTTTCTTAGTCTGCAATGGCAGTAGGATATTCACAAGATGGAGTTGTCGAAAATGCTCAAATAACTTTGAAGAAAATGCAGTTGGCAGTCTGTAACCTTTGATGCCATCCTCCCCGCTTGTGTGTAAATGAGAATTTTGGGAAAGAGACTATTAGAGTCAATCGAATTAGTATTTGGCAGCTAGCAAACTTATGGTTGCAATATCTCTCTATGTCACAAGCTAATGGATTACCACGATAACATGACGAAGACTTCAGGGTCTACATTAGAACTGCTTTCAACATTGTTTGAAAGATAAGTACACTCCTCCATATTTCCCTATATAAATAGTATTTAATTTTGAATTATTCCCGTTTAAAGAAGGCATTTGAAAAGGTCATCCAGTAGGAAGCTCACACTACTTAAAATGACACTAATTTGGCAAAGATGTCATGATAAAACTATTATTGTTATTGTTTAACTTTATAATGCCTTGTGAGACATGTCCTTAGATATTTTATAGATTTCTCTTCTTTCAACCAAAATGTAGGTGTGATTAGGGGATATCTTGTTACACTCCAAGATAATATAGAATTGATAGGTATATTCTATTCATATGAGGATGTATGTAAATTGTATGTGATATATAAATTATTTTGATAATATCTAACACTTGGTGGAAACATGATAAGAGTTCTCTTGATTGACACAAGTATCAAGAAACCATACTATTGCACATGTTATAATAGACAATCATTTTGGCATCAAGATTATATTTTTTATGTAATATACTAGTGTGGTGAATTAAGAATAGTCATATGAAGATATGGTGGAGTGCAACACCTTATCAAGCTATTATAGAAAGTGTTCATAATATCATAGTTCATGTGAATTTAAAATGCAAATGAATGTGTATGTTAAGCACAAGTTATATTACATTAAGCAACGCAAGTGCAACACTTAAGTATGGACACTGGTTTGGTCAATTGAATAAAATGATTTCCTTTCCTTATAATAGGACATTTTGTGGACCCATATTGAGGCTTGCATAATGGTTGCATTGTGAAGATATTGGCATATAATTAGCTTGTACTATAATCTTCCCTTAGTTATAATATCTTGGTATATATGACAATATTATTATTAGTTCAAGCCAAGTGTGTTGACCCTCCTGGATGTATGAACAATATTGAAAGACTTCCTAGATAGATATATTTAAGATACATGTACTAGTTTTATTTATCAATCTTCATCATTTAGAGTAATTAATCTAGGTAAATTGTGCATATGCCTATGTGTATGCGTGTTAAGAGCTCAAACAAAGTTTATGAAAAAATTATTTTTCTTTACAACTATTTATTATATTATATTTATTTAGACAAAATATATAATTATACAATCTATTTCTCTAGTAATATAATAGCATTTTTATAAATTTATTTATATAATTAGATGGAATACCAAACAACTTATATTATTAGTTGTTTAATATTAATTATATTATACATAATAATAACTAAACGTCAAATGATTCATAATGTTTATATTCTAAAATTGATTAGGTCTAATCTTTTATTTTTTATAGTTTTTTTAAAACTTAAAAACTCTTATTTTTTTAATTTTTTAAATCTATAAGTAAATTCTTTATATTTTATAAAATTAATTTTTTTTTAATTCAAGAGTATTAATACAAATTATATCTTTTATTACAGTAATATAAATTATAATTAGATCTATACAAATGATTTATTTTCTTCAATGTTTATCAAAAACTACAATTTAACTCTTTCATAGTGCTCATATTAATTAGCATAATTAATTGGGAAAAATCTATTTTACCAACAAAAAAAATTTCAGTAATAAATTATACAACAGTTGTCAAAAAGAGCTCAATCATCCACCCAATTATCACCTGTCATTCTTTTTAAATATCTATTGAATTCTTGGTGGACAGTAAAGCGAATACTTCGTTAAGGTTTCATTTATTTAACCTTCATTACCATATTCTTCTCTTTCTCCTCCATGGCGTGCCAATTTTCTACCTTGCATTGGAGAATGTTTTGACTGCACCACACTCCACCTTGCATTGGACGCCACACACAAATAGAATAATCAATAGATAAGACTGCGACATCACTGTTACTAAAACTGAATCAATGGAAATTTGGCACATTCAGAAGACTCTAAAAAGCGAAGCCTTTTGAAAGATGGTAATGGGCCCGCTTGTCTGTTTCGTACAAATTAACTTCATCACGGTTTTGATTGTCATGTCTACATACAGACCTAATCAGTTCCCAAGTCTATCTGAAATGAGAAACCTGAAGACTATGATCACGATTTGACACATTGATGTGTCAAGGCACCTTCATTGATGATAGAATAGAATAGAAGACTTTTAACGTTCACGAGACCAAAAGAAGGTCTATGGGACAGTGACCCCTGCTATTTTAGCATTGTGAAGTGCTGTTCTCCTGCCATTAAGTTTGATAATGAGTTCTCCCATTCTGCCCAGCCATTCCATGCTAAATAAATCTTGAAAGTTTGCAGCTGTTAACCCACTTGTGTAGCTTCCTCTGATGTCACTGTAAGCTTTACAATCTAGGATAAAATGTTTTTCAGTTTCCACTTGCCCATCTGCACAAAAGATACAAACCCTCTCTTCCTAAACTTCTTTTGGTCTTTTCCATCTCCCCGTTTCACACCGAAGACGATGTGAGTTAGTCCTCAATTGTGCAATGAGAATCTAGTGTTGTTTTTTATTCTGGAAAATAAGGATTTGGAAAGGATTCAGTAAGGAAGATAAAGTAACAAAGTGGTTCTGATATTAGAAAAAAAAATTGGAATGAGATTTTTATACTTCATAAAATTGTTGCAAGTTTTTGGATTCAGTTATGCATATTTTTGTGTCAATATTTTGGATCACATTCAATGATCCGTTAGCAAAAAGAGGAACAATTGAAAAAAAGGAATGCAGATAGAGCCTAATAATTATGAGGTATCTTTCTATTTACAACACCAACTATTATTGTCATTGTTCTTAGGTTTTCTTAGCTTAATCTCTTCTCACCCTACCTTTTGCATTTTATTTTAAAATTGAATTAGTTTAGGAAGAAAAACATCATTTAGATTATCACTTTAGGTGAAAGTCTTTTCTTTTCAAATCTCAAATCTAGAAATATACTTAGAGTTTCACATCAATTTCAAATCTTTCAAATCCTCATTATTCAAAGTTCTAGCTAATTATTTGTATGGATCCTTATAAAAACAATAAATAATGAACCATTGGGTCATTATTAGGCTCTATTTGCATTCTTTTTTTTCAATTGTTCCTCTTCCTAATGATAGATTGTTGAGTGTGATCTGAAACATAGACATAAAAATATACACAATTGAATCCAAAAGCTTGTAAAAAAAAATGGGTTACCAAAGGAAAAATGGAATGAGTGGCAAATGATACTTAAATTTAAGGTGGTTTGAAGTCAAATTGTTTAATTTTTTTTTTAACTTCAACCAACTTATTATTAATGCTACAATATTATGGTATGAATTTCTCATTTTTGAGAAAACTAGGAAGATCCAATTGGACATAAGCAGTCCCATCTCCATCTCCCAGCCCCGATGCCCCTCTTTGAGAAGGGATCACAATGATGGTAGTGTTCATTGAATAAATTATTATGTTTTTCTTTGAAAATCTTCTTTCACATGCCACTATACTTGCAACAATGGCAAGGACCATTTTTCACAACTTTTTCATGTTTGGAAAACATGTATGTGAGCCCATGGATAAAAAAATTCATCCAAGCTTCCTTCATTGATAATCCCTTTCAACTAAGTTATAGTATCAACAAATATATGCAACACTTGTTTACAAGATTCAACTTCAAATAATGTTTCCTTTAATTTTGCTTCATCTAACCTTTGTTGCATGTTAAAAAGACTATCAAGTCAATGTTTTGAATTATCTTCTCTAGTATAGGCATCCTATAAATAAATGAAAGTGGATAAATAATTTAATAAAATTAAAAGAGGGAAAGATCAAAGGATCTTCCATTCAAAAAATCTGCAACTACTTAAACATTTATTTTTGTTTGTTATTTAAAATGAGCTATGACAAACCATCAAATGCATGGTTTTAATAAATATTTTGTGAATTAGCATAATCACCATGTGCATGTAAAATTGTCAAAAACCTCAATTCATGTCTATGGAGGAGACCCTATTTACTAGTAATCACTAAATAACTACGAATCAAATAAGTAACTTGTGTTATCTAAAAATGTCACTTCCAAAAATCTACCTGATTAAGTGTTGATAATAATATCAATAAAAGACCTTAAAGACGTAATATTAGCATGTACTCTTCTTGAAATTATTTACTTAACTTGTTTATCATAAGCATTATATTTGCAAATGTGTGTAATATAAAGTGAACTAAAATATTATTGTTTTATCATACCATGTATTCCTCTTTTCATTTTTTCTATACTTTCAATATGGGAGGCATCAATGGACCAAGCCTTTCAATAACTTGTCCTCTTGAAAGACACTAATCCCATGAGCTTAAAGAGCTTGAATAATTTCAATTTGGATTATTTCCTATAGATGAATAAGTTCCTTTATGATTTTAGAAGAATTTTGGACCCAACTATCAAAATTGTGAATAAACATGAGACGAAGATCAAACAAAAAAAACACTTTTCATGCAAAGAGAGTTACAAATAATGATTTTTAATATCCTCAACAAGAAAATACTTACAAAATGAACATCAAGAGTCTTCAAGGAGATCTTGAGATAGTACAATGAGGATGAGTACTTTTAGAACAATTTAACCTAAGACATGAGTAAGACAACTGAAGGAAACTTTACGAGCTTGATCAGTCACCAACGAATTAATAATGCTAGGGAATATAATCATGAGCCAAAGGCATTAGGTTATAATACTTTCAATAAACCATAAATTACTTTCACAATAAACCCTAGAAAAACTCAAGCTACAACACCTTCAACAAAGGAAACTTCAATAATGGAGGTTCATCCATTTTACTGTAATGCACTATAACAATCTGTAACAATCCTCTTCAAGATTCCAAGATAAGCTCTCAACCATAAGTAATTTTTCCAAATAATTATTATGAAAGAAAGAGCTCACATAATAGAGTAGTAGAGAGAGAATGAACAAAAGAACAAGTATTTGTGATATTCTTTCACTTTCGATTCAAACACCTAAACCCAAATGATTGTTTTCCTTTTCAAATTGAAATTAGGTGTTTTAAAAAAACATATTTTCTATAGAAGACATTTTCATTTCAAATGAAAAATGCATAACATTTCAATAAACTATTCAACCTTTTATGATTTGCTTATCAATAATATAATTTATTAAATTACATAACACTTTATTCGCTACATTATTTAATAATTGAAGTATATTTTTAAGCTTATAAAACATGGTTATTACTTCAAAAAAAAAATATGCACACATTAAAAACCAATTAAACTCAAAATGTGAAAACTAGAAAAATATAGATAGCACACTTACACATACTTCAGGAGTTTTCACATAGCACAAAAATCTAAAATTGATACTAACTCAACTAATAATTTTTTCACATAGCACAAAAATCTAGAATTAATACTAACTCAACTCATGATTCACATGGTATAATAAGACACATCACCTACTCACAACCAAAACAAATTAGAAAAATAAACATAAACACATTTACCCAAATTCTCCATCTTTAAATTAATTATCATTAAAAAACTTGTACCTACAGACTCAACTAAAATACTAATCAAATCTATACAATACAAGATAATTTAAACATAATATATAATCTCAAATAAGAACATGCTTCCATTTTACAATTACACCATAGTATAACCAGGACCCTCCTCCACCCCCTACTAACACTACTCTCTCGTTTAGTGTCTTTGTTTTTAAGTTCTTGTTTTTTGGGCTCTACCCATATGACTCTCAAGAGTGACCTTGTGTCCTATTTTTTTTAATGTATATTATATTTTGATTTTTAATTAATCGACATGCATAAACATTAAAAATATGATAGAAATAAAACCACATACAATCAAATCTTATAAAAGATCATTTATAATAAACACGACTATCGATATACTTATAATTAGCCGATATGCTATTATAGGTGGGAATTCCACCGGAAAAGTCTTACTGTCTAATGCCGGAAAGTTTTTCAGGGCTCTCCCTACCGGATTGTAGGCTATTATGGGTGAAATCGACCGGAATCGTCTCCTGTCTGATGCCGAGAAGTTTTCCTGCCGGTACTTACTGCATTTACTCCATTCACATGGGATGGTGGACGGAAATATGGGGGTGAGTAGGGGGTGCCATGCTTATTAACTACACGATCTTGTATGTGATTTGCCTGTGTGTAAGGGGTTTTCGCCTCGTACAATGCTCGATTTGGACGGGCACATCAATTTCCACAACACCCACGTCGCTGCTACTAATTTTGGGAACTGCAAGACAGTTCTTCCTGCTGGAGTCCTCTATCCTAGCTCAGTAGCAGACGTTGCTACTCTTGTAAATAATTAGCCGATAGGCTATTCTAGGTGGGAAATCCCACCGAATTTGTCTGATGTCTGACGCTGAGAAAATTGTCCGCTGCCAGAAAACGAACAGTGTTCCCTGCGCATTCAAAGCAACCACAAGTTAGATGGGGAGAGCACGCATTTAATAAGGCATGGTACTCATGCCATTTTTCATGTCAAGGTATGGCCACCCATTCTTCAGCATGAGAAGACTGCAGGATGTGGAAATGATATGGTGTGTAGAGAAAGATGAACCTGCAACCTCCATAAAGGCGCATTCAGGGGCAGTTGAGATGGACATTATTTCCTCAGGATGTGAGTAGATAAGGGAGAGGGAATGATTGAGCAAGTTGGGGAATGTGAAATATGGAAGCAGGGCTGAGAATGGCCAGGGAAAGGGAGAATTAAAATGTGGTTTTAAAAAAACTTTGAAGTGAAGGTGATTGAGAGGAGTAAGCGTGATTGCAAATCCACATCCCTCATCCTCCCTACGTCTGCCAAAAGGGGACTTTCTGTTCTCTATAAATCTGGAATTGGCCTCATCATTGTCTCATTGACAGGGAAGTTGTACGAGTTCCATTCAGTTGTCAGGCATGTTGACAAACATTACGATTTGGAGGCACAATCTTGAGGTAAGAAACTAGCCATGGTTTTAGAAAAAAAAAATTCGTTTGGTGCTGTCATTTTTCAATAGTTCATGTGCCTTGTCTAAGCCTCCACATTTTGCGTGCATGTCTACTCATGCTCTAATGAGTGCACATACTCTGCTCCAAAGCGCCCATGTTGGCATAGGCAGGACGCTGGCAAATGTGTTGGGATTTGGCCTTACACCTTCAAGTGCATCTACTCAAAAATTTCTAAAGCCTTTTCAACAAATACACTTCGTTCATATCCTGCAATCATCTAGGCCCCTGAGATCACATTTCTTTGAGGCATTCTGTCAAACAGTTCACACACCTTGTCTATGCTTCCGCATTCTGCATGCATGTCAACGAAGGCAGTTGCAACTACAACGCCTGACAAAATTTCCTCCAACTTTCATGATTTGAAGGATGTTCTTACCCTGCTCCTCAAAATACAAACACACTACATAAGCAACTAATGGTTTCCAGATCAAACAACTGACATAAGGAGCCATTGTAGGTTTCTAACATCCAAGATTAAATCCAGCGATTCTGCTTTCATAGTGTAGAAGCCCTGCACAGACATGCTTTTCTTAGAAATCCCCAACGGGGGAGGATTTTCTTTCGAGTGGAACTCAGAGCACTCCAACATCATGACCTCCCTAAAAATTCCATCAAGCTAGCCCTTACATCTGTTGCCTTGACAACTTAAACCAATTCAACTTCAATATGATCCAAGACTGATGCACACGAATGAAGGTGGTCATTATCCTCTATGTTGTCACTGCCCAGGATGGAATTGAACACTTTCAGCTTGGCCACACTAAAACAGTTAAATATATATTTTAACCTGTGATCAAAAACCCTTCTCGGGTAGACAGGATACCTTGACAATCCCAAACTCTTCTTGGCCATGAAGAAAAAGTCAGCAAACAACCACAAAAGCTAGATGGGAACCGCCCTAGGAAAGAAAAAAACAACATTCAAAAACAATAATGAGGGCCAGATGGAAAGAGGCCATATACCCTGGAACAATAAAAAGTAATAATAATAAAAAATTAACGAGTCTTCCTCCACTATAATATTGTGATATCCTTCAGAGTATGCCATGATCATATCCATTAAAAGAGCCTGTTTTAGGACTATAGATGAAGCATTGCTGAAAAAAACTTGTGTGAGAATTGCCTATCACGCATAGCCCCACAAGTTGAATTCCCTGTCCGTGAAACACATTTTTTTGGTTTAAGAGTGTTAATCCTGAAATCTTTTTGCAACAATAATACTGGTTTCATTTGAGAAAAACATATTTTGCTTATTTATACCAAGGGTTTCGCAATTTTGCTCAAAATTCTAAGTTTTCAGGAATTGTGATTGTAAATTCCATGGCAAAGCAAAAATGAAACCTGAAGTGAAGGGTCCATGAATGTTTTTGAACAATAATTACTTTTAGTTTCTATGACACATGGTACAGAATTGCAAACACTTAAATTTGGATGTATAATAATATCAATGCACGGGAAATGAAAATGTCTTGTGGTTTCAGAATTCATAGAGGATCATACATGGGGCTTTCACCAAAGCAAAAAGCTTTGTGTGAGCTCTTCCTCTTTTATAGTAAAATTGTTTGAATTCTATGGCTGGATAGCATTTGTTTTGGTTTATGTATGTGTGAGAGATTCTTGTCAATCACTTGCTTTAATAAGACATTTCACAGTGGGGAAACACATTTTTCTTGTGGACATTCAGGGTTTTGCAAGTTTTCTCAAACTTTTAAGCTCCTTGAATTTGTTCTTCTAAATAAATGACATCTTTGAAAAAATGACGGAGCAACAAGAAATGAAATATCTATGAAGGTTTTAGAATTGTGATATGATTTATAAGAAATAGTATGGAGAAAAATACAATTAAATTTATCCAAATAAGAAAATCATATTTCATTGGAAGTGCAAATGTCTTTTATCATCACTTTTCGTATTGTTTAAAAAAGTGTAGGGCAGAGTCCCATGGAAACGGCTACTGCTCAAATTTTATGTCCATAAAACGTGATAAATTTAGACTGCAAAATTTGGAATTTCTGGAGCATATCTATAGATCATCTTGTGGTTAGAGCTCTTTTTTTCTGAGAAATGTATCTTATATTGCATCATGGAATAGGAAATTATGTAAATGTAGCAAAAAGGTTACAAGGGAAATCTTCCCCTAAGAAGGCCAAAAGGGCTAACATCTGAGCTTGTGTTCCAAGAGGTAATGAATCAACATCTTATGAAGAAACTTGCTTTTTAATTTAGTAAGCAAAGGAAATTTCTATTTGTAAATTCTCAATTCTCCCAAACTAGAAATGAGGGATGCTTGTGAAAAGTCTTGCGTCTTGCTTTCCTTAGAGATCCAATATCACTTAGTTGTAACATATGTTGTAAACAATTACGACTTTTTGTACACATTTAGGTGTCTTCAAGGAGAAGTCCTTGCCAGGAGCAGTCATTAGAATAGTAATTAAATTGAGCTTGAAATAAAACTAGAAGGTCTTGGCAGAGGACATCTCCACAAAAATAATTGGCAGTTTCCTCTATTGCATAGCTTGCATATATAATATGTGACACTAACTTTGGGAACTCTTTCCAATCTAACTACAAAAATATCGATGCCAAGGGTAAGAAATAACCCACAAATTTGATGTACTAGGGGCTTATTTTTAGTTTTTTAATCACAAAAACTATTGTAAAAATATTCTAGAGTATCCCAACTACTCAAAATTAATAAATTAAAAAATATTATTTTACAAATTGCAGCTGTGGGTACCATAGCCACTTAAAATAAAACAACCTCATTTAAAGCCCGTGCCCTAAATAAAAACATCTAAAATTTAAAAACAAATAAAAGTAAAAGCATGGATGTTGCTGGCCAAAACTCTGGCAATGATCATTGAACTTGTAAGCTAATTTTCTTACAAAATTGGTATACTCAATAACCATTAAATATTAGCATGGAAATTGAAAATAAATAGTTACATAATACATATACTACAATATTCATACAAATCTTGTATAGTTAGCCAAACAACTGAATGTTATATTTGACATAATTGTGTTACGTTAGCCTGAGTTCATTGACCATTTTATCTTATTGGAATTTTGTATGTAGATTTTTTTTTCCCTTTAAAAAGCTTTGACACAACCTTTTAATTCATGTGCTCAGCCTGAATCACTTTATCTCTCCATCTTTCGATTCTGTTATATCCAATGCATCAATAGTTGTTCTGATTCAGGTCTTCTGTCACTGTAAAGCATGCACTAGGAAAATCAGTTCTATAACATCCTAATGGTGTCATACCAAAACTTCTTTTAGTGTTCCAAATAGGCACCCCTATTTTTTGCTTTTTGAAAATTTCAACTAAAATCAACTACAGTTATTCAGTTAGTTGAGTCATGTGAAGATGTTGGATATATCATTCTATTCAAGAATCTCAAAACTTCTTGACGGATTGGGTTGCTCAAATCTGGAGATGGTTTCAGATTGTAGGCAGTTGTCCTCTATATGCGTAGTGAATGCATCACATTGCTATCAAGTAGATGGCAAGGCAATTGTCCAATGCACTATTTTATGAAGAGAGAAAACATCTAGACTAAATTTTCCTTCAATTGAGATGAAAACCCACAAAAAGTTGTAGTTGAGTTGTTCTGAAAGCTTTTGGCATAGACTTATGAGATTTAGTTCCAAATGGAAGCTTGCATGTATCCTAAATTTTTAGATTACTTTTACTAAATACTAAACAACAGGTGTAAATGGAAACTTGTAAAAAAAAATTCAGTTGTACTAAAAATTTGAAGCACCCACTCATATGATTTAATTTCAAGAGCACCCTATATTTGTTTGATTTCTTATCAAAATATTTGATAATGAGTGCATATGGAAAGTTCCAAGAATTTGTGTCTAGCCTGAAATCCACATTTGTTACAAACGAATCCCAAAGTTCCCCTCCAATGGGATCACTATAATTTTAAAGTGTATGTAATTTAAAAAAGTTAAAAACAAGCAATGAACTATAACTTGATTTCCTTTTTGGGTGGGTACTCAGCATTGAAATCACCATTCCCAATTGTCTTGAATGTATTATATTCTTGCCTAAGTAATAAAAGCAACAGGGTTTTTATTCTTGTATTAGCTAATGATGGCCATCTATTTTCAGATACTTGCAGTGCCCTAAGTAGTCAACATTGAAATAACCATTGATAATTATCCAGAGTATGTCATTTTATTTGGTTAAGTCTTGTTATTGTTTTTACTGCAGTTGGTACAATTGCGAAGAGTATTGCCTGCAAAATTGATATTTTCAGCAGTTGATAAGATGTGTGACACAGGGTAGTTGAATGTGTTAATTGATATTCATCTTGAAGCACCAAAATTTGGAATGTAAATATTGAAGAATCTTTTTATCTTTTTATGTAACACTAATCATGGTGTTTTTCAATATGCAGCTGCCCAAAGAAAATCAACATTCCACCCAGGAAAAAAGCACACGTTTATGAGAGATACGAGAGATTAGATAAAGCAAAAATTTATTTTGTACCCCTGTATTCAAGAGAAAATCTCTCTGCAACTCCCAGAAATATACTTTGTACACAGGATTGATAAACTATGATTTATATTTGTAATTTGCTTCATGAAAGAAACATTTTGTATAGAGATGCAACCTTCTATCTTTCGTTTGCTATTGCCCAGAATTCACTTGTGCATGTTTGGCAATTTTTTGTACACATTATTATGTCTTTAACATACTGCATGGTTGTAGTTTACATGCATAGCAGACAACAATAGGCTTAGAAAACTTGAAAGAAGAAACGAATTTTGAAATCTATCTGAAGGAATTATATTCTAGAAAATGATATAGTGTAGGCGTAAAAATAAAACCCAGACCTAACGAATTGTAACTGAAGGTTTATTAATACTTAACAAGGGGAGATGATTATTCCTTGATGTTAATCATGTGTGATTTAGTGCCTCCTCATTGTGGGGTTATAAATTAAATAATTGGTATTTGCCTAAATGACAAGGCCTAAAAAAAAAATTGTTGGGATTTTTGCTAACCATTCCATTGCTTTTGTTTGTAGGTCTTGAAGACACATGGCATATATCATAGAACCTCATTGCCAACCACCAACAATTGTAGTATACATAACCAATCTCGAGTTACTGATTTTCATGTGTCATAAATTAATTTTTGTATTAAAAAAAATATTTTCCCGCAACATGCAGTTTTCCATTATGTTACATTTGGTCACAAGGTATATCATTAACAACTGTACTTAATCCAATTGACCTTTTAAGTTACAGGTTTTCTTTCATTGTACAAAAAATATTATGTTGTGAAACCATTTAGCATAGCATACCGATTTAAATAAAGTTTCATTTGTTCATATTCAAATCTTCTCGCATCCGATCAGTTAGTCTTAAGAAAAACAGTTTACATTTTCTTGCGATTTTTTACCCTACCCTTCAATATATTGCTAGAATATATCCTGCTATCAGCATATACATTGCACCTCGTTGAGGTGCAAGCGCTAGTAATAACCATTATTGTTGTAGTGTCGATATCAAGTTGACTAGTCATACGCGTGTTTTCCGTGTGGACAAAATCAATGAGAATTTTAGAGTAGATATCGACGAATCTTCACGACGTATGAGTATGACGTTCATGCCTTCTCTCGTCCTAAGTCTCGCGGACTTTTCTTAGAAGCTGTTTCCTGGTAGCTTCCTGTTTACGCAATAGCAATCTCGGAAACTTCTCTTGTTCTTGTTTACGCGGTTTCCTGATAACTTCCTGTTTACGTAAGCGCAGTTCCTCCAATTTTTCTTTGTTCCTGTACACCCCTACCACCTCCCACACCCATTACTTTCCTTATAAAAAGCCACTTTCTTGAGACTCAAAATAATCAAAGTAATCAGCGAAGACAAGCTTGGAAACAATGGATGAAGAGCCGAATCGCCCACAGTAAGTATAAGCTTGTTAACTATCATTTTGGGTTACAATTTTGACATAGTTTTTTGGCAACCAAAATTTGCTTCTGTTAGTTAACAAGAGATTGCTACAGCTAATAAAATTAGTTTGTAATGCATATTGAACACGATCATGATGCGGTTTTTTGTTGGGTGCTCAAAGGGAGTATAGAAATCTGAGCCTGAATTTTAAAATTTAAGTGGGTTTAACAAGAAATGTGTTCCTTTTTATAGATTTACAACTTTTCTTTTGAAAATTCTAGGGATAGATTTTTTTTGTAAGTGCCCAGTTTCGTTCTAATGGCTAGAAGTTTCGCTATAGGTTCACTGCTGGTGAAGAGCAAGCAATTTGTCTTTCTTCTTGTGAAATCCTGGAACGAGCTTGGAACGAGACACGCACTGTTGCAAATAACAATGAAAATACTTATTTTCGTCGGAGTGAGTATGAAGGTGTGGTATTTATCACATTCCCTTCATTTTTCATAGGAGATTTCACTGCCAGTGATAGCCCATATGAACAGTGCGACATCCAGAATGAGAATGAAGTCTTCTCTGCCAGCCTCAAGGGTGCTGATGATCAACTGGCTCGTGTTCACAAAGGAGCTCTCAATATGTTCTTGCACATTCTGACAAATTCAGACTTCGAAACCCAGGTATACTAACCCTTTCCTTCATCTTTTGTAGTTTCTCTGTAATGTAGGTCTGTAATCGCATTCCAAAGCCAAGTTCTCGTATTCCTCTGTAGCTTTTCCATCCAATGCAAATTTTGTTGAGTTATAGTTTATATGGATCAGTTAGGACTTGAACCTAGGATCTTCCATTTAATTTTGGAGTGCTTTACCAGTTGAGTTATTGGCCTCTCTTTGGTTGACCCATCATCAATGCAGGTATGACTTATTTCCAACACCCCTCCTTAAACCACTTTACAGATGTTTGGGGTTTCTAGCCTAACCCTGATACCACATATTGAGCTACCACTCATAATTTGAACCTAAGATCTTCCATTTGTTGCAAGAATGCTCTATCGAATGAACTATTAACCCCTCTTTGACCAATCCATCATAAATCCGAATGTGACTTCTTTTCAAGAAATTATATAATAGAAATTAATAATTGATGTGTTATGATGAATGCCTGCCTAATTATGATCTTATATTTTATACCATCTATTTAAGATTGTTAGTTCTTCTCAAATTAAGCTAACGATGAGTACTGAATTATAATTTTAATGTATCTTTGATAGCTTGTTTGATCTAACTCCCCTAGAATTATTGACCATAACCGTGAGGTTTCTGGATTCAACTACTTGGTATTTAAATTGGTGTATGTTTCCGATCTCTTTGCAGGATATATCATCAGGATTGAAACTTACTTGGTGATAGGTTCTATAGAGAAAAAAAATTAATACTATGCAGTTAATTTAGAAAAACTTGTTCATTTTTTTTAATTATTTATATTTTATGTATTGTTAGTTTGTTGATTTCAGGATTTGATTGTGTCTATTAAATTTTTATTACATTTTATGATCTATCAGCAGGATACGTATATTTCTATTTTTTCTTGTTATGTCATTCTATTGATATAATAGAAAATGATCTAAAACATTAAAAGAAAAAAATGTAAACAATAAAACTTAAAAATCAACAGACTAATAATATGGACTAGGAAAATTTCATTGTCTCTAATCTTTGTTTTGTGACAATACTTGAGATATTATGTGCTTAATTCAAGGCGAAATTTGGACTGTCTTTATTGTAAAAATGCTCTATTTTATCACTCAGTTACATGGGGCAGATGTTGCGCAAATATAAAGCAATATTGACCACCATTTAAAAGTTTGAAGATCTAAAAATATTGTTTGTTACTACAGATCCAAATTATTGTTGAAAGAACACATTTCATTTACTACAGATCCAAGTTATTGTTGAAAGAACACATTTCATTTACTGCATATTCAAAGTTTGAAGATCTAAAATAATGCTTTTTACTTGTTTGTTGCAATAGATGGCCACCTTTGCGAAGCAAAAGAAGGAACAAACCATCATATTTGTGGGTCATTCTATAGGAGCTGCAATTGCAACTCTTGCTACGATCTGGGTTCTGGGAAAAAGGCTGAGACTAATTTCTCCTAACTGCATTACATTTGGTTCTCCTTTGGTCGGAGATACTGTTCTTATGGAATCAATTGATTGCCAGGAATGGTCCGGAAAATTCTGTCATGTGGTTTCTAAACATGATATTGTTCCGCGGATGCTTCTAGCACCTTTTGAATGAATTGGAAAGCATTTGAATTCAGTTTTTCCTCAGAGAGGGAGCATATTGGGTAATGATCCTGTTAATTTAACACATCCCTCTACTCTAGATGCTTGCAGGAAACATCTTGACAATGTCAAGGACGTTGGAGAATCTAGCCCGTATAGACCCTTCGGTACTTACATGTTCTGCTCCATCTACGGCGCAGCTTGTATTGAGGACCCTCAAACCGTCTTGAAGATGCTAATTTTAACTTTGCAAAGCAGAGAAGAAAATGGTATTGCAGCTGCATTCGTTTCAGAACACATAAGTTATGGTGATAAGTTGAGACGTGTTATTGAAAGCGGATGCTCAACGAAGACCGCAAACATCGTCTCAGAATCCTCCATTGAGATGGGAATAGAATTGCAATTAAAAGCAATGGGTTTTCAGGCTCAGGTAACCTCATATTTTTCTTTTCACAATTTCTTAAAGTATATCACTCGCATGATTCTTAGTATTCAAAATGTACATACAATATTTGGAACTTTAATTATGATTCTTTCGAGTTTGCTTTCTTTTTGTGAGAGATTAGCCTAGTCAAGGCCAGTTCTTGCACAGTTCAATCTTGAAATTTCTTAGCTAGGAAAAGGGACTGGTAGATTATTAAGGTATTCATATTTCGATTTAAGCTATGATACTCGCTTTTTCAATAGAAATGGGATGGAAATGAAATCTTTTTATAGTCTACAATACAAGATGGTCTGTTTTTTAGTTTAGAGATGGCTTATAGTATATGAGGTTAACCCATACTCTTAGTATGTAGGAGGCACTTAACTGTGCTTCAAATGCATATCCTATCCCTTAAAAGATTTGAACTTGTCCCCTTTTTGTCAAGGGTACAAGTATTTCACCAATAGAACCAATCTATTTATCCCCTGCAAGATTTGAACTTGTCCTCTTTATGTCAAGGGTACAAGTATTTCACCAATAGAACCCATCTATTTATGTGATTTTAGATAAACCGCCTAAACAAATCAAAACTTAGAGTGTGTTGATTAAACCTAAAGAGATTAACCTTGTATTTTTCTTTTCATAATTTTTTAAAGTATATCACTCGCATGATTCTTAGTATTCAAAACATACCTACAATATTTGGAACTTTAATTTTACTTATTTCAAGTTTGCTCACATTTTGTGAGAGATTAGCATAGTCAAGGCATATTCTTGCACAGTTCAATCTTTTAGAAGTGAATACTTCTAAGTTGAAATTTTTTAGTCAGAAAAAGGGACATAAAAAAGCTGGTAGATTATTATGGTATATATATTCAGGTTTAAACAACACATTCTGAGCTTCGACTTGTTTAGATGGCTTATCTGAAACCATATTTGCTTCTTCAGTGGAAATGAGATGGAAATGAAATCTTTTTATAGTATAAGATATAGGGCAATCTGTTTTTGGGTTTGGAAATGGCTTATAGTATATGAGACTAGTCGGTACTCTTAGCATGTAGGAGGCACCTAACTATGTTTCAAATATTAAGAGTGCATATCCTATCATCTGTAGGATTTGAACTTGTCACATATCTCTCAAGAATACAAGTTTTTCACTAATAGAACCCATCTATTTATGTGATTTCAAATAAACCACCTAGACAAATCAAAGCATAAACCTTAAAAAACTCAAATAACCAGACAAATTCTATGAGCTTATCTTTTAACATCTTCGAAGCCATGGAAGAGGAGGGGAGCAAAGAGGAGATTGATTTTATTTCCATAGATAACATTTATTTCCCTAAATTCCTAAGCTTCTTAGGATGTTCTGTTTACAGTAATTATTTTCTCTCAATGTTGTTTACTGTATTTAGAAATTGAGACTGACGACTGTTATTGTTAAACAGAATGAATCTGCATTTGATGTCCTGAAAAAAGCTGAAGAATTGAAAAACAAGCAGGCCATGGACAATGCGAATCTAAATAAGGATTTGAGCAAGAGCCAAAGTAAATTGGCAGAGCTGGAATGGTACATTAAAACAGTGTGTAAAAGCAACAGCCGTAGCTCCTACGATGTTTTTAGAGACCTACAAGAAAGGAGAGATTTTCATGTCAATGAGATTAGGATATCTCTACAAATTTTCTGGGATGACATTATTGAAATGGTGAAGAATCATCAAGTGCCCAGTAACTTTCGATTCCAAAACAAATGGATCAATGCTGGCACTGCATACAGAAAACTTGTAGAGCCTCTGGATATTGCAGACTTCTATCACCGGCTAAACAATAATGAAAGCTATCTCTCAATTGAGAACAGGCCGCTCCGTCATGGGGTTCTAGAAAAATGGTTGTATGAGAAAAACCAAACTCGCACTGGTAGAGATAGGAAGCCCCGCACAGTGTTTGCGTCCTTAACTGAGGACTCTTGTTTTTGGGCTCACTTAGAAGAAGCTGCTAAAGACTTGACAAATCTCCAGCAAGAGCAAGAGCGACATCAAGTTATCAATGCCCATCTCATGGAAAGCCTGAAAAACTTTGAAGCTTATGTGTCGACGATGATCGGGGAGAAAAGTATTTCCGAGGAGGTTTTCTTGGAACAGAGCAGCTTCATGATATGGTGGAAAAAATACAAAGAATTTCAACTACAATACCCAGATTGGGTATTAAGCTCCCCTTTGCTCAGATCCATGGAAAATTTGAATTTGGGGGTTTAGAAGATATGTTTCAATTAAGTCATATAGTTTGTTACAGGTTGTTTATTTCCATGGTTTTTTCCCCTGCTTAAAAAGTTGATTTCCTTTTCAATATGCACAAGCCTTTGTTTTTTAAGTTCTCTTTCTTGTAAATCAGATTGCTACATTGCAAATAATGGGAGTCTCATTTGACCGTATGTCTAAGGAGCTTTCGGAAGATTTTATTATTATTTCTTGTATTTGTTATTTTCTAAAAGTGGAAATGGCAGAAACTTCTATTATTATTGCCTATATTCATGGATGGTGAAAGATTTGATTATCTATGTTATTTAATTTTAGATTCTTTCATTTTCAAATTAGGACATGTTTGTCTAGCAATAATGTTTTAAGATGTGTTATTTTTAATAACTATCTTTTATATAAATATTGATTAAAAAATTATAGAAAATTATTTAGGAATTTTATTTAACTCTTTGAAAATATTATCAATGAATTTAATAGAAATCATAAAATGTATTGTTATGTTTACATTATATTATATTTTACTAATATAAGTAAAATCATTTTGGTGTGTTTTTTTTTATTTGACTTTTCTAAATTTTACTATTAAAAAAATTATAGTTTGAAATTAGACTAAAAATGTTAGAATTCATGTCCTTAAAATATTTTAAAATTGTGAGCATACATATTTTGAATTTTTTGTTAGAGTGAAAGTTTCATTATTTACAAGAAATAACTATCCTCTTAAAACCTTTTATCTTTGTCTTTGTACACTTAACCTTAATTCTACTTAGTTGTTGCACTTGTTGCAATTTCTTTTTCAATGATCATGTGTCTTATAAACTATTCATTATAGGAATCCACATCTCATTCATTTCTTGTATATGTAATATTTCTAAAGTGTACTAAACAATATGGTGATTTCTTTTAATCAAATTATATAATTTATGTTACTAAAGATCAAATTTCTTGAAGATTTGTGTTTGAATTGTTTGTTGATGATATTCAAGTTCTTATATGGATAAGCATAAACTATGTCTCAAGAAGGGACTACAAATCATACCTTTAGTCAAAATAATATAAGTTAAATGGTTGATGTGATTGTAACCTATTATTTAATAAGGGATACACACGTATACCTTACACTTTCACATTTCTCTAGGCAGATTTCATAAATGCACTTAAGTAATCCCCAAATCAACCTATTTTATTCACAAATAAAATCTTACCCTAATGTTGGCACCCCACTTTAATGTGTCTCATTGTTATATGTTACATTCCCATTTATGTGTTTAACCTTAGTACCTTACCTACCCACTATTGATAACAATTTTAGAAATATTCCATTAGGTTCGCCACACGAGGATTCACATAAGGATGCTCAATTAGTGTATTCTTGATAAAAATAATAATTAGTGAATTTTGTTCGGAGATGTTTACAAGGTCAAAGTTTTGTAAATGCTAAAGTGGTGGTGTGTTCATTCTTCCTTCATGGGTTCTTAGACCTTTGTGGAACTTGTGCACCTCTACATTAGGTCTTAGGGTTCCATTTCTCTCAAAAAATTCTCCCATGACCTTTTAACTTGTGTGTTCCCTTTTCCCTAGCTAGACCTTGAGCCCATGGATGGACCATGGACCTTGGCACCCAATCCCTTAGTTCCAAGTTCGCCTAACACTATGTCTCCCATGTCCTCTCTTGATTATGTTCCTTACCTTTCATTATTAGCTATAGACCCTTGAGTGAAACTAAGAGCTTTGAACCTAGTTCCAAGATCTTGATTTCAGTTGCCTCCCCACTCCCCACATTCCCTTTTTTCCTTTCTCCTATGTCCCATTTGAATGGTGTTTCCCACATCTTTTTTGTTGAAATCATCCAAAATAAAGATGTGTCAAATCAAGGCTAAGTCAAAATCTTGGTACTTTCCATGGTTCACAAACCTCATGAACCTCTAGCAAAGGCATAAAAATGTCCATGTTTAAGATGTTGGCATGTTCTTCAAATCTCAAGAGGTAGGGAAGTCGAGACGTGTGTTAGGGAGTTCAATGGTTCAAGAACACTCCAAATTCTTGACAAAGTTTAAAAGATGGCCAAAATGTCAATGAGCTAAGGAAATACAAAAGAAAGGATTAGGTGATAGGAAGTTCCAAAGTTCCTAAACTATTGAACCTTCAACATAGTTTAACAACAAGAGCCAAAAGCTCCAATCAATGCAAAGGTGATATGTTGTCATAGTTCTATGTTTGACTCCTAGCTAATTCATGAAAACTTTAACATGATATCAGAGAAAATTGGTCAATAGAGACAAGCCAATATAGGAGCCCTAAACACCTACAATGTGGCTCAATGCCGGTTGTTGGAAAATGAGCCATCCCTAAACCAATGATGGACTGGTGAGAAAAGGAGTTGATACTTTAGTGACACAGCACCCTAACAACAAATAAAAAGTTCCAAATTTGAATCCTAACCAATCCTTGAAAAATTTAACATATTCCTAAGATCAACATCATAAAATGTAATATTTTTTCTATAGTGTAAGTTTCAAGCCTTGATAATATGTGCTACAAAAAGTATCTAAAACATAAGAACAATTTAAATATTGAGCAATTAAATCCAGAAAATTCACACTCAAGGTCAATAATTCTAGCGAATTGTCTACTTACAGTTTTGTTCAAAAGTACTTCCAAGATTAGTAAAAAAGATAATTTAGCATAGATATTTACCTTCATTTGACATGAACTAGAAATTTTAAATAATTAAGAGGGTATAATACATAAGATCATAGTAAAGTGGGCATGATACAAATTGGCAAAATCTTTTTAAAAAATGGGGCTCCCGGTGGAGGATTTAAGTTCCACATTAAGCAGAGGCATCACCACAGCTAAAATTGCATTGGGTAGAAAAATTGTAGGTGATTATGCGATCTAGGTTTTGGAATGCAATAGCATTCATCCTAGATCAAAGATCAAGTATAAAAGAGAAAAGCGTTTTTCATACCTGGGTTTACAATTCATAATCCTTCAGAATATGAAGGAATACATTGAGAGCTCCTTTGTGAAGAAGAGTTAGTTGTTCATCACCACCCTTGAGATGATCAGAGAAAACTTCATTTTCATCCTTGATATCACACTCTTCATATGGGCTATCCATGATATTGATATCTTTGGTAGAAAATGAAGGGAATGCCACGAATTTTAAACCTTTGAAATCATTACGACGAAAACAATGATTCGCATTGTTCATATAAATGTTATGTGTCTCATCCAAAGCTCATTCAATGATTTCACAAGAAGAAATAAAAAATTCTTGCTCTTGACCAACAGTGAACCTATAAAAACATTCTAGCAATGAGCACCAACTTGGCACTTAAAAAATAAATGTCTTCGTACTAATTTCAAAAGGAAAGTTGACATTCAATTAGAGTCAATACTTTTATGGTTAAAGCCACTTGAATTTTTCATCTTAGATTATTTTAGTTCTTTTGAACACCCAACCAAAAATCATATAATAATCATGTTTAACATTCATTAGAAACTAATTTTTAATTAGGTTTTATTGATCCCTTGTTAACTAACAAAAGAAAATTATGTTTACCAAACGATTATGTTAAAAATAATAATCCAAAATGATAATTAACAAGCTTATACTTATTATGGGCTAGTAAGTTGTAAGTCATCATTCATGATTTCCAAGTTCGTAATTGTAACCAATGAAGATATATTTAACAAAAAATTTCTCCAACTTTGTTGTATTCTCCTTTTGTAAAGATGCATATGTCTCACAATCAAGAAATCTAATATGTCTAAATGAAGGCTTGTGACTTGACCATGCCCCCATTGAAATTGTATCCACAAGTTCTAATGTAGGAGACATATTAATTAGGTGGAAGTAGTTGATATAGACTTGGCCCAAAACCTTTGTTCTAAGCTAGTTCCACTAAGAATACTCATAACCTTTTCCATCGATATCATGTTCATTTTTTACCATCAATGTCATTTATTTATTTTACAAAATTCATTCTATTATGGAGAATACAAATTTGTCTTTGGTCTTTAAATGCCACAATCTTTATAGAGTTGTCAAAATCATTAGGGAAAAATTCACAAGCATTGTTAGTCCTCAAACATTTTACTTTCTTTCCAATCTACAACTCAACTATTGCTTTAAATTCTCTAAAATGACATTTTTTTTATATTTACTTTTTTTTAAAATAAACCCATGTTTTTCTTCTATTATCATGAATAAATGAAACATAATAAGTGGATTTTGCAACCAAATGAACGTCAATAAAACCAAATACATTTGAATTAATAAGATTCAAAATTCCACAAGATTTGTGGGAACTTAAGTAACATTAAACATAATTGTATTTTTCATAAATTCAATACTCATAGAAATCAAACTCAAGATTATAATAGATCAAGCATTTAGTATTTAAGTTTTTATTTTTCAAGGTTCACAAACCCTTCTCTCTTATGTGGCCTAATCTTTGAGTTCATAAGATAGCATTTTCTACAAGTACTTTAGACTTAGTAGAAAGAACACGCTCAAGTACCCAAAATCCACAACCATTTATTGCAAAGGATGCCATCTTGTTTCCCAAAAAAGGACACAAACTTTGTTTTCATAAAATTACTATTATACTTAACAATGTATGCATCAATCTAAAATAAAATTTCATATCTAATGCTTCTAGAAATCACCATATCATATTTTAACACCTACATTAGAAAATTCTAGACATGCATACCTACATTTATTAGTTTTCTCAAAGACAATATATTACGTGTCAATCCTAGGATATGTAAGACACCATCAAATATCCTAAATCAATCGTCAATTCTTTTTATCTGAATACTAACACAATCAACAATATCTAAATAATAATTATCATCCAAATACACCTTACCTCCCTCATTCCTTTTATAATTATAGAACCAATGTCTATTTGAGGTGATATGTAAATATGTGCTTAAGTCAATCAACCATGAATTATCACTTGTGCAAAATGGATGCATCACCATCTTTCTTCTTGAACTAAAAATTAGAATTGGTTTTCTTCTTCTTTTCCTTCTCTTCTTTTCATAGAGTGGCCAAGTTTACCACAATTCCAACAAATAGCCTTGGAACTTCTGTGATTTTAGATCTCCCTTTGAACTTAATCCTATATTTATCATGTTTTTTGTTGTTCTTGTGACATTCATTTGTTCCAAAAACACTCAAAGCTCCTCTTTTTCACTTAAAGAGACTTTCCTCCTCATCTCTTTACAATATGAAGAAACAAAAATATCAGATCTATGTTCAAAGTGATATAATTTCTCTAAATGGCCATAAATAGACTACCTCTAATTTTGTAATGAACACAATAAAGTTTGGCATCTTTTATCCTCATCCATATTTACACCCACATAGTTGAATTGACCCACCAACATGTTAAATTCTTACAATTGGTTTGTAATCCATTTACCTTCTTCCATCCTCAAGCAATATAGATTTTTTCAAGAATTTATCTCCTAGATATTTGTCTTGATAGATCTCTCTTAACTTGTTCTATAATGATTTTGTAATGCATTCTTCATTCTAGACATTGATAAGAATAGAATTTGTAAGATGCAATGGAGCACCATCTACAAAAATAACCTTCACAGAAAATGAGAGAGGCAACACAAGGCCATTTAACCAAAACAAGAGTGAATAAAAAATGAGATGCATAATTTACATATTGTACAAAATCCATGAAAATGCCGATGGGTAAGAAAACTACTATACGGGAAAAAACCACCTAGAGTAATTACCCTTAGTGAAAAACTTAACGCACTAACACTAATTAGACTAGGTTTGGTTTTCAATCTATTACATCATGTTGAGATGCTTGAGAAACATCCGTAGGTCTTTGAATATTTGTATCAACAACATCCCATATATTACATTCTATCAACAAATCTTCCATTTTCAACATCCACATCTCAAAGTTAACACTTGAAAAATTCCACCTTAATCCTCCCTAATGTGTTTATCATATTTATTTCTTGTAATAAAGATTGAAAATTTATTTTTTGTGCATAAAATCCTACTCAAATAATAATTATCTAAAACAACCCTCTACCCAACAATCAAAATTAAAGGTGATCATGCTCTATTAGCACTTTTGGAAAAGAAAGGTTTGTGAAAACAACTTCCTATACTAATCTTGAAGGGATTGTCATACTTACGACATACATATGATCCAAACTTATTACAAAAATAAGAGAAACATATGTACATAAACAAATAAATAATAATATCATAACATAATGATGTACATGGAGAAAAATGTGCACCTTAAAACCTACACAATGACTATCAAATCTGAAAGCAGATTAAAACAAACTTGCAACTTAAGTCTTTACAAAAGTATTTCACTAGCAAAAAACTTGAAATAATGCTGGCAACATTTGAATATTATCTATCTACTTGCAAATATCCCTATTAACACTACTACTTCACACACCAATTTATAAAAACATAAGCAAGACAAAAATACAAATAGTTTTCAAAACCATGTTCTGAAAACTCCAAAAGGACAATGTCCAATTGGACATGTAAAATTCAATGCTACACTTGAGGATTTCTAACAACCTATGAAAAATAGTAAACCATTATTGCATAAGCTACCTCTAGTTTAACTCACTCAACATGGATACCCAACTTGTCATTATTTCATACCTCAAAATAAGAACTCTAAGAAAAATAATAAAGCCTATTATAAGCTAGTTAAGATTTCAAAAGTGGATTCAGTGCTGCAATTGTCCTTTTATCCTTTAATCCAATCAATTAGCATCCTAAGTCACCTGGGATAATCTCTGAATGAGGTTTAGAATCCCTTCCATTATCCTATTTGATTCATCAGTCGATCTTATCAATCATCGATCGATCCGATCCAATCCAATCCAATCACGTCCCTATCCAATCACTTTCGACCCAATCAATCTACTTCCATCTCAAAGTAGATTTGGTGTAGTAATCATCCTTTGATAATCAAATCTAATCGTCAAAATCAATCCCATCGCATCATCCAGTCATCCCAATCGGAGCTTTGATCAAATCCTAATATTAGCTTGACCTAAATCCTGATTTGAGCTTTAGTTTGTTTCCATCCAAAATCTTTGATCCATTCTCATTATCCTTTCATCATCATGAATCCTTACCCTCCATCAATAATAGTCAAGGGAAACCCTAATTACGTCAACAACAATAACAAAAGTCTTGTTGATCAAGAAGAATATGACATAGATTCCCTTGACACTATCATTGCTAGTAAGCTTTCTCCACCTGCTTTCCAAAATCCAATCACCCCTTCGAGTTATCCCATTATGTCTTCATCCATGCCTAATCATGCTACCTTTGACAAGGGATACCCATGTGATGTAATAAGGTCATAATAGACCATTTTCAATGTATTTAGTGTCATTTAGGGTCAATCTTGCATAGGTTGTAATTCTTGCAAAATGTTTTCAACTTTGCAAAATGTTGTCAACTTTGCAAAAGTTGTCAAATTGAAAATTTACAAAATTGTGGAATATGAAGGGTCATTGTGGGAAAATAAGTTATTTGGTCATTAAAATTCAAAGGGCAGTTGGAAAACTGATGTCATATGTTTAAATTAGCCTTGAGAAGATGAGACCAAGGCTGGTGGCTTGTATTTTGAAGAAAACTCAATACAAAACCCCTATTTTTCTTAAAATTCCAATGTCTTTTTGTTGTTTAAGAGCATTGTATGTTTTTGTATGGAAGTTTTATAATTTCTAGTTGATTTTATTGGATGGATAATTGAATTATATTTCTTTTGGTTTTTTTCTCATTAAATTTCATTGAGTTTTGAGTGTTTTATCGCCATTTTACTTAAGACAAGTTTGTAGAATTAAACTTTTGGGACAACGTAGCAGCAAGTTTTTGAGGGATATGTTCCAAATTAACCCCAGTTGCATGTAATATATGTTATAGAAGGGTCAAACGGGTATCCAAAATAGGTTCTATATCATGGGTTGGAGTTGTTATCTGAAAGTTATGTCAAAAATACCTTATTTGTTGCTCTCATAAAAAACATAGTGGAAGATTATGAGGAAAATTATGTGTTTGAAGTGTTAAGAGTTTTGGTCTTGCAAAGCTCATTGAATGTGTTCGTTTGGAGTCCCCTTACCTCTGCATCAATTAGTATCAGAGCTAGAAGACTCTGGAAAAGGAAAGTTGTGTGTTTGTGTGTGTTGTCTTTTTGGAGGTTGAAGAGAAAATCTGGATGTCAAGAGACTAGGTAGGGAGGAAGAGAGAAAACCTAATTGAGGTCGCAAAGACAAGAAAAGCAAAATAAAAGAGACTTGTTTGGAAAAGAGAGAAGAATAGATGTGTTGAAGAGGTACTTGCAGGTTGAGGGTTCACAGAGAAAGAAACAAGTAATGAAAGGAGAGGAAAAAGAGAAGGAAAAATAAATGGAAATTGACCAAGAGATAAAAGAGCTAAGGCAAGCTTTGGAACAAGTAAAAGAGATGCGAGAAATAATGGAAGAGAAATGGAAGATTGAGATACATCAGTTGCAAAGTTGGCACTTATTAGTGAAGAGGAAGGTTACATGGCCTATTAGAAAGATTGTTCATAGAAGAAGACAAGTGGGAGCAACAAAATAAGACATTAAGGAGTCCTTGATTGAAGAATAGAAGCCAAGACAAAAGGAAGAAGCATATGATAAAAAGGTGAGTAATATATGACTATTATAACAACAGTTACGCTTGATACATTACCATTTGAGGTTCAAAATTTGTTGCAAGAATATGTTGATGTGTTAATAAATGATGTTTCAAGGAAATGTGTTAGTTCTCATACAAAGTGGAAAGACAAAACCTTCAAGGTGATGGAAGACAAGGGTGTAGCCTATTATGTGTTTGCATTGATCAAACAAATGGGTGAAGATGAGCTTGAGTGGTTTGATTTCAAGACAAACATTTCATGCCAGATTGACATTAGCCAAGGAAAGGAAAGGGTTGTTGATTGTATAGACCTCAAGGGGAGAGCAACATCTAGCATGGCAAGTTTGGGTAAAAGGAGTTTTGTTATTGCAGCCTTAAGGAAGGATAAACCTAAATTCAATATGAATTCAGCAAGGAACTCTTCTAAGGAAGTCAAAGGAAGAAGATAGAAGACATAAAGCAAGAGAATTTCTACCTTCAATTCAAAAGGGACTTGAGTTCTTCTTTCTACGGGAGTATGGTGCAGGGGCACCTAGTGAAATTGTGCAATTTTGGTCTAATGTTGAGTTTTTGTGTTGTTGAGTCTAAATGTGATGTAATAAGGTCATAATAGACCATTTTCAATGTATTTAGTGTCATTTGGGGTCAATCTTGCAAAGGCTATAAATCTTGCAAAATGTTGTTAACTTCGCAAAAGTTGTCAAATTGAAAAATTACAAAAATGTGGAATATAAAAGGTTATTGTGGGAAAATAAGTTATTTGGTTATTGAAACTCAAAGGGCGGTTGGAAAATTGATATCTTATGTTTAAATTAGCCTTGAGAAGGTGAGACCAAGGCTAGTGGCTTGTATTTTGAAGAGAACTCAATACAAAACCCCTGTTTTTTTTTTAAATTCTAATGTTTTTTGTTGTTTCAGAGCATTGTATGTTTATGTACGAAAGTTTTATGATTTCTAGTTGATTGTACTGGATGGAGAATTGAATTTTCTTTCTATTGGTTTTTTTCTTATTGAATTTTGAGTGTTTTATCCCTATTTTACTTAACACAGGTTTGTAGAATTAAGCTTTTGGGACAACGTAGCAACAAGTTTTTGAGGGATATGTTTCAAAGTAACCCCACTGACATGTAAGATATGTTATAGAAGGGCCAAATGGGTATCCAAAAGAGGTTGTAGGTCATGGGTTGGAGTTTTTATCTAGAAATTATGTCAAAAATACCTTATTTGTTGCTCACATAAAAGGCATAGTGGAAGATTATGAGAAAAATCATTTGTTTGAAGTGTTAGATTTTTGGTCTTGCAAAGCTCATCATTGAATTTGTGTTAGTTTGGAGCCCCTTACCTCTGCATCATAATCACAAAGTGCAATGAAAAAAACTAAGCAAGAGACCGGATAACATGCAAAATATGCTACAAAAGGGGATTGATTGCTGCTTTCAATCCCATTTTCCCATCACTCAATTTATTCCAAAATTTCCCTATGAATAGTAAGGAAAATCCTACTTCAAAATCCTATGAAAATCTATTTTATCACTTTCCATAAAAAAAGATACCTGTAATGTGCAACATAGGAGATAATCCCTCAGAAGACCATAGTTTGGGTGGTCAATGGAGACAGTCATGTTAGAAACATGCCCAGAATTTTGCAATTTTTTAGCAATGGCCATCTTAGATTGTTTAATGGAAAGGGCCTATCAATTTGGTCGAGTGATATTGGTTTGAATCTTCTTACAATATCCTCATTTAGATTACAAGAAAGGATTGAAACACTATAAGATGGTCAATGATGTGTTTGCAATGAAATTGTAAGAGACTTGAGCAGGCAAAGTCATGTTTGTATTTCAAATTATGCACAATCGGTCATTGCAGAATGGGATGATTGTTACATTCAATTTCCAACGTTTTCTTATATAAGAGTGTATGACTTTGACTCTCAATCCCATAGACTTCCATGGTATCCCAATGATCACATTTTTTTGGTGGAGTATTGCAAGGAAATCTTAGTAGTAGATGAATGTTGCCAACTTTAATTGATCACCTCTTTATCTCCTCAACTCTTTTCACCTACTTGTATCTCTTAACACATAAAAAAACAACTAAAGATCTTATTTTCACCATTCTATCACAAGCTAACTTCAAATCCTAGAGAAATAGACATGCCAATCAAGGATTATCATGTTATTGGTCACCAAAATTAGCATGATAACCATTAGGATTAAAAAACCCATCTACCCCCAAATTGCATGATGGTTAAGCTATAAAATTTGTGCTAACTAACAAACCTAGGAAGGTGTGTAAGATAGTGTGACAATGTAAATGGGTTCTGCATTTAGAAGTTTGTCTTAGATAATTTTACTTTTCAGTATTATTAGTTTGCCATGAAATTTTGAGGTGTTTTGCTAGACAGTTTGGTTGCCTTGGCTACCATAGCATTTCCAATAATTCCTCATATGATATTGAAAATTTAATAGCATGAACAATATTTATAGGTATGGTAGAACAATTCAATAAAATAGAAAAGAAAATTTAAATTAAAGAAGAAAATATCTTAAAAATTGCAGAACTGTCCCTCCCTCCCTCCTTTTAACAACTAGGAACCTATTTTGTAGCACCCACGAGGAAAAATCAATAATTACAAGGAGGACTCATTTTTTTGTGGTTTTGATTAACTTTTTGATGATTTTTACTGCATTTTGAGCAAAATTTAATTTGCCAAATTTTTCAAATATTTTTGGCTTAATCAAAGCCTCGATATAATGAGTAGTATACTCAAGCATGACCAAGTCCATTGAAGTTTATCCCAGGTTTAATGAGAATGCAGTCAACGTGTTATGAAGGGCAATTCATAAGTTCAAACAAAAATTGACAAGGAAGAAAATGAACAAACATAATGCTCTAGAGGTTACTGCAAACTATGTTAATAAACTTCATTATAAACCGCATAATTCCCTTTTCTAGGGGTTCATATTTTGATTTCAAGGCATCAACCACAAGTTTGGGCATGACTGTAGTACTAGCCCCAAATTCTATCATGTTATTATGTCGTAACTTATCCCCTACAATGAGATTCAAGAAGAACAGGGTGGTCTTTGGATTACTTCTTTCGAATTTGTTTTTTCCATCATATTCACATATGTTGCAGCTCTCGAAGTTCGAAGCGGGATTTTTTCCCTTATCATGGTTGGGTGAAGGGAATAGGTTCAGTAATGAAGCTTGCTCCTTTCTATTCAATGCATCTCTTCTACTTTGGAATAGATAGTACATCCCATAGAGATACATTGGTAGGATCCTTCTTCAATTGCTCCACCACGTTAAGCATTTTGATCGGTGGGACCTTTGGTTTGAATAGGGGTGCTCCTTTTGCTTTAGGAAGAGGGTGGTCTACCACAAGAAGAACAAGAACCCTATCTATAATCTTTGGTTGTAATTGCGGTACTTGCGGTTGAGGTCATTATATTATCGGATTAGTGGTGTCGATGGCACATATGGTTATTAGATTGGTGGTGTCACCCTTTACTGAAGATTTCCCTATAGAAAACTTTGGGGCAATATGGGCATAATTTCACAAAAAAATCCATGCGTTTGTATCTTCCACCAAGTTATTTTGACCTAGAATCAAGTCCTTGCTTGTGCTAGTTTTGATTGTCTACAACAGAGTAGCTATAGGGACTATCTAGCCTAATGCTTGTGATTGGTTGCCTCCCCTTGAGGCTCCTTGGTATGTATTACACTGGAAAGGTGGTCTTCCTCCTTGATAGTTCTGTGAGGGGGATTTAGAGGTGCTACCTATTGACACTGAATAATAATGAGCTCATTTGTGAAAGTACCCATTAGATTCTTCATTTCAATCACATCTGCGCCCAATGAAGAAGAGCCCGAAGTGGTTGGTTGTGTATTCTGGTACACATACATCAAAGGTGGTGGCACAAACAATGTGCTAGGGAGTGAAGTAAACATACTAGGAGCTACCTCCTCTTGTGTTTCAACAGAGATCTCTATGAACATCAACATCGATGGTCATGACAGGAGTTTCTTGACATCTATCAAACTATTCTCTACTCTCATAGCTAAGTCATATGCATTGGGTAGAGTATTTCCCTTGAGTGATTGCACCATGATTGTTATATCTAAATTGAAGGCCTCCAAATAGGACATGATCACCATGGTTGTTGGAGGTCTAGTTGTAATAGGAATCCTTTGCCAAGTTTTATGGAACCTAGTATTGAAGTCTATCATGACCTCCTATGGAGCTCTCTTGATTATGATCAAATTTTGCAACAAGGATGAGTGATCTCCTTTCTCTAACAAACATTCAAAAATCTTTCCTTCGAGATCATCCCATGAGCGAATGGAGTTGGGAGTTAGGGATCTATACCAATCTTGGTCCTTCTCTTTGAAGGATGCAGCTAGTAATCTGAGGGTGATGTTTTGCTCTATGTTGTTGTGAACTCTATAGACATCTGCAATATCTTGGAGGTGTTCGGAAGCTATTTTGAAATCCTCCCCAATAAACTTTGGGATCACTTTAAGGGCAATAGCGGGGATGGCATGCCACACATCTGGAGGGGTGGGTGGAACCAATAGACTGCCATTGTCCTACATCACAAAATTTCTAGGAGCTCCTTAGAGAGCCATCAAAAACAAACCTCTATGCACTAGGTAAACATATATTCTTGTTTGAAAATTTCAACCACTTGGAGGGGTAGATAAGGCTCTAGACTCCAAGCTAGCACTTCTAACTGTATTGCTCCTTAAAAGTGATACAAAACTTGCGGCTCATCTTCTTCTAAGGGATAAAGAGGGTAATTGAGAATATTAGAAATTTCCTCTGTAAGATGCCCTTGTTTGGACTCTTGGCATGAGTTTATTATGTCCCTTTTGTTAATCTGATTCAAATTCCTCCTCAAGGCTAGGTATTAGACATTGTGAAATATCTTGGTTCCACAAGGTGTGCCAAAAAAAGAACTATTGATCTTAACAACTTATGCTTCTCCTAAACAACCGTATGGGAAATTCAGTAAGTAGGGGAGTTGATCACACCTTACTGAATAACCTTTGGGATTGTTAAAGAAGTTGAATCTTCTTTGGTATTTAAAGAAAAGGGAGAAGGAAATGCAAAAATCAAACTAAATGTGGCAATGCGCCAAAGCCTTTACAACATTTCAAAACCCCTAACAACTCCATTTTTTTATAAAGTGAACACAGAATGCCACATAACCTTCATTGTTGGAAGGAGAATGAATAACTAAGTTCAATGTAGGCATAGAGAAAACATTCAAATCCTCCCATGGGAAACACCCATTAAGGTTCAAACATAAAAGGAAAACCCAAATTTAAACAAGATATTTTAGATCCTTATAGAGCTATTACAATTGACAACATAATATGAAATCAAAACTTCAACAAGAGAATGAAAGAGTATTAGAACATGATTTAGTTACTGAAGTTTAGGTTAGGAGATCATAAAAGCTTAGCAATTAAAAATTGAATATCAAGACTTGTATACAAAACTAATGAAACATAGGGAATTCGATGTATATGAAACAAAGAATAAAGCATAAAACAAAGGCCACACGAGAACAATCTGATAGAACTTTCTTCCTCTATTACTTGATATTAATGAATAATGAAAATACTAAGGTCAGATAATAAATCTGAACAATTATCTTGACATTAAGTACAAAAGAGTGATCCAAGCTCTATAAGAAATTTTTTATATCCTATTCTTCTACTACTAGTAATATCTCTCCCTCTTGGCTCCTGTAAAATTCCCTTTTATAAGACAAGGGAAGCAAGTAAGCACTAAGAACTCTCTGCCACCAAAGCTGAAACCCTAACAAGTGTCATCACTAGACATCCTCAAAATCTAATAAAAAATGGATTTGATATGATAATAAAAGTTGAACTACTTCAATAATGGAAATGGGTGTAACAACTTGATGACCCAGATTTCCACTAGAGCTTTGTGTAGGTCTCCCTATCAAATGAAATATACAGTCATAAATGCTCAACTAATTTTGATCTAATTTGCTATTGGTGATAATGGTGATGGCAAAAGAAACTGAATCCAATAGTAGTGAAGGAAACAAAAAGTGTTGCCACTTGACAAGTTTTGTGAAAGCATTGCTCCAATGGTGAAGATAATTGCCTAGTGAAAGACGAGCAACATTGAAAGTGGGAGGGCATTATTCAAAAAATGTGAGAGAAGCTTTAAGGTAAATACCTATTCAGTGACCACATGTAAATCTTTGGGCCTAAAGAGAAAGCAAAGCCTGAAAAGGTAGCACAACCACTACGTGGCATAATTGCACACCTTTTTTCCCAAAACATCCCACGACCTCCAAAAGGATGTGTCAAAACTTGACATGTGGTGAGATGAAATCAAAATTTAAAAGATTGGGAGCCTCAAGGCCAAAAGGCACAAAGGGAAGAAAAACAAAACTTAAAGAGTAAAAATGCTCCACGCCAATCAAATTATTTCTATTTAAATTGCTAGTTTGTCACATCCACATAAAAGAATATCTTTCATGTGAACATTGTTGACCCCATGATTACTCTTGCACCAAAAGATCGACCTGTTATGCCCGATACAACTACCAAAGTTAATGGATCTAGGGAGGCGATTAGACCATGTCATGAATCCTGAGGGGAGTTTTGACCATGTGTCAACAATCTCTCCCTCAGTGTTACCCAACAGGATTCAAACCCGGAACCTTTGGCTCTGATACCAATTGTTGGCCCCACAATTGCCGTTGCACCAAAATATTGACCTGTTAATGCTTGATACAATCACCAAAGTTAATGGATCCACGGGAGGCAATTAGTCCATGTCATAAATCTCAAGGATAGTGTTGACCATTTCCAACAAACTTTGGGTGAATAATAAAATAAATAAATAAAATAACATGTCAGTCAAAAGCATGGGGAGATCAATATGGAAAAAGTTATGGGCATCGTGTGGTCAAAGAAAATAATAAATTGAGGATACCACATACATTTAAAAAGAATGACATATGTATGGTGGGGATGGTTGCAAGCATGGCATCTCAATCCCTTAAACCATACAAATGATAGGTCAATAGAACCAAAGGAGTTGCCTATGCAATTTTTAAATGCTTGTAAGCCCATAATCTACAATATACCTTTAATTTGAAACAAAATGGGGGCAATTGTGGTGGGTAGGTGGGGGTTGTAGTTGTTTTGTCCATGTGATAGTTGAGGGAATAGATAACTACACTCCACAGCCTATGGTGACATCCTCTCTATTGGCAATGGAATAGATTGTTGAAATGCTTAAAAATTTTAAGCCAATGCATTGGTAGGTAAAAAGATAAATTCCTCGATTGATATTATCATCTTCTCTACCTATGTGGACAAGGGAGAACAAATCATAGTGTAAGGAAGATGATTTTTTCAAAAGAGGGTAAAGCAATGAAGGAGAAAGGAAGAAATTGCAAAAGGACGTACATAGATTGGGAGAGAAAAATGGTCTCATAGAATGCACAGACTATAGGATATGAAAAATGGTCTCATGGAATGCACAAAATGTAGGATATGAATGAAAGGGATTATTGAAGAGGCTTGAGAAACTCTCAGGAAAAAGAAATTGGTATGTGAAAGGGTAGATTCCACAACTGCTACCCACATCTTCCTTGTATATGCTAAAATGAGAACTTTCAAATAGGAAATAAACCTCTGTCAAACCAAAAAGATTAAAGGAATTCTATGAAAATGATGGCATGCAAGGTGGAAGAGGTAAGCATCGACCTCTTTGAAAATGTGGTTTGGGAAATTTAAGGGTATCAAAAAACCAAAAAATGTGAGTAGAAAGGGTCAAACATGATTGAAGGAGAGGAATGGAGAGTATGGCATGTGCAAGGAGGGAGAGAGGGAGAGCATAAAAGGGGGGACAAAATTCCTTCATAAATTGTGTTTTTTAGTCTACAATGGCAGTAGGATATTCACAAGATGGAGTTCTTGAAAATTCTCAAATAAATTTGAAGAAAATGGGTGAAGCCACAATAGTGGTTTACAATTTGATGGAGGAAGGAAAACTGAGAAAAAATGACCCCATGGAAAAAAAAGTGTTTTTAGGGGTTCGTACAGACCTAGAAGTTTGACCGAACCAAAAAGGGGTTCAATCGAACCTAGGTTCAAGCGAACCCCTTAAAATTTTTGCCAGCAAAAACAAAAAAAATGCATATATGAAAGGGGTTCGAGCAAACCCCCTTGAAGAGGTTTGCTCAAACCAGGGTTCGAGCAAACCCTAGTTTGAATGAACCCCTAGGGGTTCGTACGAAACCCCCTAAATCCTCATCCCCTCCCTGAGACACACAAAAATCCTAAATTTTGGCACTTCGAAGCTCGGGTTGAGGATGAAAATGGAGGAATCCTCACAAACCCAACTAGAATCAGGTAGTCCTCGGAACGAGCTATCCAACGAATATAATTTTAATATGTTTTGGTTTTATTATGTATTTGTTGTTTTAGTTTTACTAAATATAGGTTTTTCATCAGAAACGAAGGTCTTTGTTCTGCACATGTGGAAAAATAGCAAATTATCAAAAAAAAATTGAAAAATATGAGTGCACCAAATATTGAAGTCCTTGATCCAACAAAATAAAATAAAATTGAATTTTGATATATATAAAAAAAGTTGTGTTATACGGTCGCGCTATGTCTGAAGTTGGTTTGACTTCGAAACTTGATTAAAGAAAAAATATTCAATAATAATTTGTCTAACCAAGTAGAAGCACTAGATATCAAAGTTATGAATCTAAATTTGAAAGAATTAGAATTTTATCCTTCATGGAAAAAAAGTTATGTGTTATACGGTGTGCGTCACTTTTTAAAAATGTTGTTTTCCAAAAAAAACCAATTTCCGTGGGAGATGGAAAAAGAAGAGAAATCTAATTCCAAAAATTTTGAAAAACATATTTTTAGAATCTACAAACAAAATGTGGTGAGACTCTAGTTTGCATCATCTTCAAATCCTTCATGGTTTAGCTGCTATAGGTGCCCGAATGTGAAGATTTAGTTAAAAATAATAATTTTAGTGTCCAATTTGGCCAAAAATTGTAAACCACTATTGTGGGATCACCCAAATGAAGTTGGAAAATTCTGTAACCTTTGACGCCATCCTCCCTATTTGTGCGTAAATGAGAATTTTGGGAAAGAGGCTATTAGAGTCAGTTGAATTACTATTTGGCAGCTAGCAAACTTATGGAACAGAATATCTCTCTATGTCACAAGCTAATGGATTACCTCGGTAACAAGATGAAGACTCTAGGGCCTACATTAAAAATGCTTTCAACCTTGTTCTAAAAGATAAGCACACTCCTCCATATTTCCCTTTATAAATAGTATTTAATTTTGAATTATTCTCGTTTAAAAAAGGCATTTGAAAAGGTCATCTAGTCGAAAGCTCACACTACTTAAAATGACACTAATTTGGCAAAGATGTCATGATAAAACTATTATTGTTATTGTTTAACTTTATAATTCCTTATGAGGCATGTCCTTAGATATTTTATAGATTTATTTTCTTTCCACCAAAATGCAGGTGTGATTAGGGGGTATCTCATTCCACTCCAAGCTAATATAGAATTGATAGGTATATTCTATTCATATGAGGATGTATGTAAATTTTATGAGATATATAAATTATTTTGATAATATAGCACTTGGTGGAAACATAATAAGAGTTCTCCTGATTGACACAAGTATCAAGAAGCCATACTATTGCACATATTATAATAGACAATCATTTTGGCATCAAGATTATATTTTTTATGTAATATACTAGTGTGGTGAATTAAGAATAGTCATATGAGGATATGGTGGAGTGCAATACCTTATTGAGCTATTATAGGAAGTGTTCATAATATCATAGTTCATGTGAATGGAAAATGCAAATGAATGTGTATGTTAAGCACAAGTTATATTACATTAAGCAACACAAGTGCAACACTTAAGTATGGACAGTTGTTTGGTCAATTGAATAAAATGATTTCCTTTCCTTATAATAGGATATTTTGTGTACCCATATTTAGGCTTGCATAATGGTTGCATTGTGAAGATATTGGCCTATAGTTAGCTTGTACTATAATCTTCCCTTAGTTATAATATCTTGTAATATATGACAATATTATTATTAGTTCAAGCCAAGTGCATTGACCCTCCTAGATGTATGAACAATATTGAAAGACTTCCTAGATAGATATATTTAAGATACATGTACTAGTTTTATTTATCAATCCTCATCATTAGAGTAATTAATCTAGGTTAATTGTGCATATGCCTATGTGTATGTGTGTTAAGAGCTCAAACTAAGTTTAAGAAAAAAATATTTTTCTTTACAACTATTTATTATATTATATTTATTTAGACAAAATATATAATTATACAATCTATTTCTCTAATAATATAATAGCATTTTTATAAGTTTATCTATATAATTAGATGGAATACCAAACAACTTATATTATTAGTTGTTTAATATTAATTATATTATACATAATAATAACTAAACATCAAATGATTCATAATGTTTATATTCTAAAATAGATTGGGTCTAATCTTTTATTTTAATAATTTTTTAAAAACTTAAAAACTCATTTTTTTTATTTTTTAAATCTATAAGTAAATTCTTTATATTTTATAACATTAATTTTTTTTTAATTCAAGAGTATTAATACAAATTATATCTTTTTATTACAGTAATATAAATTATAATTAGATTTATACAAATGATTTATTTTCTTCAATGTTTATCAAAAACTACAATTTAACTCTTTCATAGTGCTCATATTAATTAACATAATTAATTGGGAAAAATATATTTTTCAGTAATAAATTATACAGTATTACACAACAGTTGTCAAAAAGAGCTCAATCATCCACTCAATTATCACCTGTCATTCTTTTTAAATATCTATTGAATTCTTGGGCGAATACTTCGTTAAGGTTTCATTTGATAGGGGTGGATGGATAAAGATCAACACTAATAAGCAAATATTATCTCAACAATTCATGAATAAACACACAAATAAAACACGAGTTGCTGCTCCAAATATTTGTATTGAATTGCTTGCTCAAAAATCGTTTACATCTGCCTCTTATATAGAGGACTTTAGATACATTTAGAATAATCTAGAATATAGGCTGACATATTATTTTACCTTGGTCGACATAAAATAAGTTTCTAGAATTTACCTAACCCTAAACTTCTATAATTTATCCAACCCTAACCGACATAAAAATAACTTCTAGAATATACCAAATTTTACTTTATTCCTAATCTTTAGTCCAGTTGGAACCTCTAGAAACTTATAATTTAATTAATATTTTTACATCTTATTTGAGGGAGAAATTACATTTCCCAACACTCCCCCCTAATTTTGACCTCAAATGCTATTGCATAAATTTTCTTGCTCTTGACTGCTGACTTTGCAAATCCTTTTCTTTGCTTGATATCTTCCAACTTGAGAATGCCTTTGTCTTTTTCCAAGTCTTCAAACTTTGAACCATCTCTATGATCTGCAAATCTCTTTCCTCGACTCTTTTCAACTCTCATCCCACTGCTACGACAGTCATTCAAACTTCAAATTTTTAGAACTTCAAACTGAAAGTTTTCTTCTCTGCAAACTCACTATCTATAACTTTCCACCTTCTTTGATGTCTTTCTTTCCATGATTTCTATCATCTTCAAACTTATTATCAATTATGCCTTTTGAAAACCTTGCTTGAATGCCATCAACTTTCACTTGCGAACTTTTATACTTAAACAAGTTCTTGATCATACCTGTAATTTTCTGCCAACTCGATCCGTAAACCCATCCACAATCTATTTTCATGCAACGTGCCATAGAATCCTTCTTGCATTCTCTATTCCAACATGTCTTTTCATAATGACTCTTCAAACCACAAATACTGCAGGGATGTAAGTCCCAACATCTATCATTCATATGTCCTTTCCTGTTACAATGACAACATTGCACATATTCCATTTCTTTAAAAAATTTGGTTACACCTATATTATTTCCTTTACCTGTCACATATCCAAGTCCTTCATGTTTTGGCCTCATTATTGGCTTAATTGGCTCTCTCATCCCTTGATCATGCCTTCCTAAGTCTTTACCTTTGTATCCCATTATTTCCATGATCTTTAAACCAACATTTTTTTCATTTTCATTACATCTAACAACATTATCTTTTTGACAATTTTTATCACAATTTTCTTCAACAAAAACACATTTATCAATGCACGACTTCAAATCCTCTGTACCACAAGAAACATCACATATGGATTTCCTTGCCTTCAAACATTCATTCTCTTCATTCAATCTTGATATTTCATTTTTGTATAAACTAATCTCTTCTTCTAATTTCTTCACCTTTTCTTTTAAATCATCAACCAATTTCATTCTTTGTTCCAATTCCCCATTCCTTGTATTAATCTCATCAAACAATTTTAGTTTTTCATCAAGCTCTTTATTTTTCTCTCTAAGTTTGCACAATTCCTTCACCTACAAATTATTTATTTGTTCCAAAAATTTTAACCTATCCTCTAGCTCTTCAATTGCCTCTATATAATCACTAATTTCATTTAAAAGATTACATTTTTCTACCCCCATTTCTTTCCTTAATTTTTTCAATTCTTTTTCAAAAAAATCCTTTTCACATTTTAAACTTGTATTTTCTTTCTTCACTTTTATTAATTCTTCTCCTAAATCTTTTGTTTTCTCTTTCTTTACTCTATCAACTTTTCCCATTGAATCAAACAAATAAACTTACCTTATTTTTACAATCTTCGCCTGCCTTCACTCTCCACAATTTCCTTCAACTCGCTATAACCTTTTGAAACCCTTCTTGCAATCTTTCTTCAAACTTCACAAATCATCACTTCCAACAAATTTTTGATACATGTTATCTCACAATTCTTTTTCTGTAAACATAACTTATGTAATATGAAAATTTCAACAAAAATATTCCAAACCCTAACTAGGGTAACACAGATTTACTATGACAATCCTTTCTGTAAAAAAATAACTTTTCATAAATTCTCAAGCCAATGCTCATACCAATCTTTAGCAGCACTGTATTCTTCACTTTGATGGCTTTCTTTACAACAACAAGCATACCTCTTTCATTTCAAAAAAAAATACTGCAAATCAGCTTCAGCTGCAGCTTGCAATCTCTCTTACAACCATCTGCTCTCCAGGGTCTTCTACCATAGGCTCTGATACCACTCTGATAGGGGTGGATGGATAAAGATCAACACTAATAAGCAAATATTATCTTAGCAATTCATGAATAAACACACAAATAAAACACGAGTTGCTACTCCAAATATTTGTATTGAATTGCTTGCTCAAAAATGGTTTACATCCGCCTCTTATATAGAGGACTTTGGATACATTTAGAATAATCTAGAATATAGGCTGACATATTATTTTACCTTGGTCGACATAAAATAAGTTTCTAGAATTTACCTAACCCTAAACTTCTAGAATTTATCCAACCCTAACCGACATAAAAATAACTTCTAGAATATACCAAATTTTACTTTATTCCTAATCTTTAGTCCAGCTGGAACCTCTAGAAACTTCTAATTTAATTAATATTTTTACATCTTATTTGAGGGAGAAATTACATTTCCCAACATCATTTATTTAACCTTCATTATCATATTTTTCTCTTTCTTCTCCATGGCGTGCCAATTTTCTACCTTGCATTGGAGAATGTTTTAACTGCACCACACTCCACCTTGCATTGGATGCCACACAGAAATAGAATAATCAATAGATAAGACTGCGACATCACTGTTACTAAAATTGAATCAATGGAAATTTGGCACATTCAGAAGACTCTAAAAAGCGAAGCCTTTTGAAAGACGGTATTGGGCCCGCTTGTCTGTTTCGTACAACTTAACTTCATCACGGTTTTGATTGTCATGTCTACATACAGACTAATCAGTTCCCAAGTCTATCTGAAATGAGAAACCTGAAGACTATGATCACGATTTGACACATTGATGTGTCAAGGCACCTTCATTGATGATAGAATAGAATAGAAGACTTTTAACGTTCACGAGACCAAAAGAAGGTCTATGGGACAGTGACCCCTACTATTTTAGCATTGTGAAGTGTTGTTCTCCTGCCATTAAGTTTGATAATGAGTTCTCCCATTCTGCCCAGCTATTCCATGCTAAATAAATCTTGAAAGTTTGCAACTGTTAACCCACTTGTGTAGCTTCCTCTAATGTCACTGTAAGCTTTACAATCTAGGATAAAATGTTTTTCAGTTTCCACTTTCCCATCTGCACAAAAGATACAAACCCTCTCTTCCTAAACTTCTTTTGGCCTTTTCCATCTCCCCATTTCACACCGAAGATAATGTGAGTTAGTCCTCAATTGTGCAATGAGAATCTAGTGTTGTTTTTTTTTCTGGAAAATAAGGATTTGGAAAGGATTTAGTAAGGAAGATAAAGTAACAAAGTGGTTCTGATATTAGAAAAAAAATTGGAATGAGATTTTTATACTTCATAAAATTGTTGCAAGTTTTTCGATTCAGTTATATATATTTTTGTGTCAATATTTTGGATCACATTCAATGATCCGTTAGCAAAAAGAGGAACAATTGAAAAAAAGGAATGCAGATAGAGCCTAATAATTATGAGGTATCTTTCTATTTACAACACCAACTATTATTGTCATTGTTCTTAGGTTTTCTTAGCTTAATCTCTTCTCACCCTACCTTTTGCATTTTATTTTAAAATTGAATTAGTTTAGGAAGAAAAACATTATTTAGATTATCACTTTAGGTGAAAGTCTTTTCTTTTCAAATCTCAAATCTGGAAATATACTTAGAGTTTCACATCAATTTCAAATCTTTCAAATCCTCATTATTCAAAGTTCTAGCTAATTATTTGTATGGATCCTTATAAAAACAATAAATAATGAACCACTGGGTCATTATTAGGCTCTATTTGCATTCTTTTTTTTCAATTGTTCCTCTTCCTAATGATAGATTGTTGAGTGTGATCTAAAACATAGACATAAAAATATACACAATTGAATCCAAAAGCTTGCAAAAAAAAAAAGGGTTACCAGAGGGACAACGGAATGAGTGGCAAATGATACTTAAATTTAAGGTGGTTTGAAGTCAAATTGTTTAAATTTTTTTTTAACTTCAACCAACTTATTATTAATGCTACAATATTATGGTATGAGTTTCTCATTTTTGAGAAAAATAGGAAGATCCAATTGGACATAAGCAGTCCCATCTCCATCTCCCAGCCCCGACGCCCCTCTTTGAGAAGGGATCACAATGATGGTAATGTTCATTGAATATTTTTATTATGTTTTTCTTTGAAAATCTTCTTTCACATGCCACTATACTTGCAACAATGGCAAGGAACATTTTTCACAACTTTTTCATGTTTGGAAAACATGTATGTGAGTCCATGGATAAAAAAATTCATCCAAGCTTCCTTCATTGATAATCCCTTTCAACTAAGTTATAGTATCAACAAATATATGCAACACTTGTTTACAAGATTCAACTTCAAATAATGTTTCCTTTAATTTTGCTTCATCTAACCTTTGTTGCATGTGAAAAAGATTATCAAGTCAATGTTTTGAATTATCTTCTCTAGTATAGGCATCCTATAAATAAATGAAAGTGGATAAATAATTTAATAAAATTAAAAGAGGGAAAGATCAAAGGATCTTCCATTCAAAAAATCTACAACTACTTAAACATTTATTTTTGTTTGTTATTTAAAATGAGCTATGACAGACCATCAAATGCATGGTTTTAATAAATATTTTGTGAATTAGCATAATCACCATGTGCATGTAAAATTGTCAAAAACCTCAATTCATGTCTATGGAGGAGACCCTATTTAATAGTAATCACTAAATAACTACGAATCAAATAAGTAACTTGTGTTATCTAAAAATGTCACTTTCAAAAATCTACTTGATTAAGTGTTGATAATAATATCAATAAAAGCCCTTAAAGACGTAATATTAGCATGTACTCTTCTTGAAATTATTTACTTAACTTGTTTATCATAAGCATTATTTTTGCAAATGTGTGTAATATAAAGTGAACTAAAATATTATTGTTTTATCATACCATGTATTCCTCTTTTCATTTTTTCTATACTTTCAATATGGGAGGCATCAATGGACCAAGCCTTTCAATAACTTGTCCTCTTGAAAGACACTAATCCCATGAGCTTAAAGAGCTTGAATAATTTCAATTTGGATTATTTCTTATAGATGAATAAGTTCCTTTATGATTTTAGAAGAATTTTGGACCCAACTATCAGAATTGTGAATAAACATGAGACGAAGATCAAACAAAAAAAACACTTTTCATGCAAAGAGAGTTACAAATAATGATTTTTAATATCCTCAACAAGAAAATACTTACAAAATGAACATCAAGAGTCTTCAAGGAGATCTTGAGATAGTACAATGAGGATGAGTACTTTTAGAACAATTTAACCTAAGACATGAGTAAGACAACTGAAGGAAACTTTACGAGCTTGATCAGTCACCAACGAATTAATAATGCTAGGGAATATAATCATGAGCCAAAGGCCTTAGGTTCTAATACTTTCAATAAACCATAAATGACTTTCACAATAAACCCTAGAAAAACTCAAGCTACAACACCTTCAACAAAGGAAACTTCAATAATGGAGGTTCATCCATTTTACTGTAATGCACTATAACAATCTATAACAGTCCTCTTCAAGATTCCAAGATAAGCTCTCAACCATAAGTAATCTTTCCAAATAATTATTATGAAAGAAAGAGCTCCCATAATAGAGTAGTAGAGAGAGAATGAACAAAAGAACAAGTATTTATGATATTCTTTCACTTTCGATTCAAACACCTAAACCCAAATGATTGTTTTCCTTTTCAAATTGAAATTAGGTGTTTTAAAAAAACATATTTTCTATAGAAGACATTTTCATTTCAAATGAAAAATGCATAACATTTCAATAAACTATTCAACCTTTTATGATTTGCTCATCAATAATATAATTTATTAAATTACATAACACTTAATTCGCTACATTATTTAATAATTGAAGTATATTTTTAAGCTTATAAAACATGGTTATTACTTCAAAAACATTATATGCACACATTAAAAACCAATTAAACTCAAAATGTGAAAACTAGAAAAATATAGATAGCACACTTACACATACTTTAGGAGTTTTCACATAGCACAAAAATCTAAAATTGATACTAACTCAACTAATAATTTTTTCACATAGCACAAAAATCTAGAATTAATACTAACTCAACTCATGATTCACATGGTATAATAAGACACATCACCTACTCACAACCAAGACAAATTAGAAACATAAACATAAACACATTTACCCAAATTCTCCATCTTTAAATTAATTATCATTAAAGAACTTGTACCTACAAACTCAACTAAAATACTAATCAAATCTATACAATACAAGATAATTTAAACATAATATATAATCTCAAATAAGAACATACTTCCATTTTACAATTACACCATAGTATAACCAGGACCCTTCTCCACCCCCTACTAACACTACTCTCTCGTTTAGTGTCTTTGTTTTTAAGTTTTTTTTTTGGGCTCTACCCATATGACTCTCAAGAGTGACCTTGTGTCCTATTTTTTTTTTAATGTATATTATATTTTGATTTTTAATTAATAGACATGCATAAACATTAAAAATATGATAGAAATAAAACCACATACAATCAAATCTTATAAAAGATTATTTTTTTTTTTGTATTGAAAGTATGCAAATTACAAAGAGGTTGCAGTAATGAACTGCATAAAAGCACGAAGAGACAAACCAGCAACAACTAAAACAACTTCAACAGATACAAGGCAGCAACAGCTGTAAAAATAGCAGAGAAAACTAAACACAATAATTACAGCAGACAAAAAAAAGTCCCAACAGGGAGTACATCAATCAAAAATAACAAGTACAGCAGGAAAAAACATGACAATAGCAGCTGAACAAGACTATCGATATACTTATAATAATAACCATTATTGTTGTATTGTCGATATCAAGTTGACTAGTCATACGCGTGTTTTCCGTGTGGACAAAATCAATGAGAATTTTAAGTAGATATCGACGAATCTTCACGACGTATGAGCATGACGTTCGTGCCTTCTCTCGTCCTAAGTCTCGCGGACTTTTCTTAGAAGCTGTTTCCTGGTCGCTTCTGTTTACGCAATAGCAATCTCGGAAACTTCTCTTGTTCTTGTTTACGCGGTTTCCTGATAACTTCCTGTTTACGTAAGCGCAGTTCCTCCGACTTTTCTTTGTTCCTGTACACCCCTACCACCTCACACACCCATTAATTTCCTTATAAAAAGCCACTTTCTTGAGACTCAAAATAATCAAAGTAATCAGCGAAGACAAGCTTGGAAACAATGGATGAAGAGCCGAATCGCCCACAGTAAGTATAAGCTTGTTAACTATCATTTTGGGTTACAATTTTGACATTTTTTTGGCAACCAAAATTTGCTTCTGTTAGTTAACAAGAGATTGCTACAGCTAATAAAATTAGTTTGTAATGCATATTGAACACGATCATGATGCGGTTTTTTGTTGGGTGCTCAAAGGGAGTATAGAAATCTGAGCCTAAAATTAAAAATTAAGTGGGTTTAACAAGAAATGTGTTCTTTTTTTATAGATTTTCAACTTTTCTTTTCAAAATTGTAGGGATAGCTTTTTTTTTTAAGTGCCCAGTTGGTTCTAATGGCTAGAAGTTTCGCTATAGGTTCACTACTGGTGAAGAGCAAGCAATTTGTCTTTCTTCTTGTGAAATCCTGGAACGAGCTTGGAACGAGACACCCAGTGTTGCAAATAACAATGAAAATACTTATTTTCGTCGGAGTGAGTACGAAGGTGTGGTATTTATCACATTCCTTTCATTTTTCATAGGAGATTTCATTGCCAGTGATAGCCCATATGAACAGTGCGACATCCAGAATGAGAATGAAGTCTTCTCTGCCAGCCTCAAGGGTGTTGATGATCAACCGGCTCGTGTTCACAAAGGAGCTCTCAATATGTTCTTGCACATTCTGAGAAATTTAGACTTGGAAACCCAGGTATACTAACCCTTTGCTTCATCTTTTGTAGTTTCTCTGTAATGTAGGTTTGTTATCGCATTCCAAAGCCAAGTTCTCGTATTCACCTGCAGCTTTTCCATCCAATACAAATTTTGTTGAGTTACAGTTTATATGGATCAGTTAGGACTTGAATTTAAGATATTCCATTTGATTGTGAAGTGCTTTATCAGTTGAGCTAGCTTTACCAGTTGAGTTGTTGGCCTCTCTTTGGTCAACCCTTCATCCATCCAGGTATGGCTTATTTCCAACACCACTCCATAAGCCACTTTACAGGTGTTTGAGATTTTTAGCCTAACTCTGATACCACATATTGAGCTACCAATCATAGTTTGAACCTAAGATCTTCCATTTATTGCAAGAATGCTCTGTCAACTGAACTATTAACCCCTCTTTTACCAATCCATCATGAATCTGAATGTGACTTCTTTTTAACAAATTCTATAATAGAAATTAATAATTGATGTGTTGTGATCAATTCCTGTCTAACTATGGTCGTATATTTTATACCATCTATTTAAGATTGGTAGTTCTTCTCAAATTAAGCTAATGATGAGTACTGAATTATAATTTTAATATATTTTGATAGCTTGTTTGATCTAACACCCCTAGAATTATTGACCATATCTGTGGGGTTTCTGGATTGAGACTTACCTGATGATAGGTTCTATAGAGAATTTTTTTTTGATATTATGCAGTTAATTTAGAAAAACTTGTTCATTTTTCTTAATTATTTATATTTTATGTATTGTTAGTTAGTTGATTTTTTAATTTGATAGTGTCTATTAAATTCTTATCACATTCTATGATCTATCATCAGAATATGTATATTTTTATTTTTTCTTGTTATCTCATTCTATTGATATAATAGAAAATGATCTAAAACATTAAAAAAAAAAAACACAATAAAACCAAAAGTCTCTTCAAGGTTGATGGGAGTGTTGGTCACTTTATTAACATAAGATGGATGGGTATGCATTTTATTAGAGGAGCTAGGTTGATTTGTTAAAATTTTAGGCTTAGTTAGTGACTCAATTTCAAGATGTAAAAGACCAAACATCTCAAGTTGTGTTGGTTATTTCATGGAATGCTAAAAGGATGAATTATTCTCAAGATTGTTAAGGAAACCATTTATGAACTCACGGATGCTAGCATCATATTTTCCAATGATGTCAACCTCACGAGGACACTCATTAGGATTTGATTGATTATGGTTAGAGTCAATTGCATTAGGATCATTGCCAAAAACATAAATTAAAATATCAACCAAGGAGAACAAGGACTTCCACACATTGCCAAAACACTTGACCATTTTTTAGGTTTTTAGATTTAAAACAAGGTAGTTTTATAATTACACTATGCAAAAATATAAAAATGAAGTGTTGTAAATGCAATTTTGAAATCACACAATACACTAACTTTACCAAATTAAGCTAGATATGATCAAATTGATGAAACAATTTAAATTCTACAAACAGTAATAGAAATATGAAAATAGCAAACAGGCATGCAGAAATGGATGCTTTAATGCACATAAAATCATAATATGAACTGATTAGGGACTCATTTTCCCTAGGGTGTATGGGTCCTAGATGAGGGTTTTGAAACAATTTTTTACATATTTTTGAGTTCTTTTCAGTAGTTTTCATATTTTGTTTTATTACAACAAGTTTCAGTTTGATTTTTCTATGAATTCAATGTGGAATGCAAGTGTAGAATGTGATAAAATGACAACATATAAAATATAGTTTGATATGCAATTTTATTTCAATTTTCAAATGAAAATGAATGTTATGTAGAGTGATATGCAAGATCACTGATTTTTTTTTGTATTTTTCAGATTTAAAGAATGCAAAATATGTAATCCTAAAACCTTAAATGAAATGCAAAGACAAGACACCTTAAATGAGATCTCATTCAATGTAAAGAAATGCAAATGAATGCAAGATCTAAATCTAGGATGAGAAAGGACTCCAAAATCAGAAAATGCAAGGATCAAACTTGGGTTCACCAAAATGAAACAATGAAAATCGGGTTAAACATAATGGAGTGATGAACCATGGATAAATTTCCATAGTTTCATTCAAAATGTATTGGATAAAAGCACAAAACTGTGTCACACTTTCAACCAACTTATCAGCATAACTAAATTTAATTATTTCTAACTAAAAATCAATTTTGGTCAAACATATGATCTAGTAAGATTCATTCTAGCTAAGTTAGATACTTCGACAACTTTTTCAACTAAAATTGTTGGCTAAAAATATATGGAGCACCACTTTGAGTCCAATTTACTAAAAAAATAAAGTTATTTGAAAAACTTGAAGTTTCAATAACTCCTACTAATGTAAACAACATTTTTTTAAATATAAAAATACCCTTTTGTAGATCCATAAGTGTAGTTTTCAAAAATATATTTATTTTAATAGTTTAATTATTTTTAATATTTTATTTTTTATTTTTACTAAAATTAGGTTATTGGCACAAAATATTAGGTTGATTAGTATGCCAAGGAAAAATACTAAAACTTATTAAAAAAATTGAAAATTTATGATGCATTAGATAAAACAATATATTTTAAGATGGTATAATTTTTTTCCATTTTAGATAAATATTTACAGTTGTTTTTTTTATTCATTCACATTTTAATATTTATTTAAAAATATATTTTTATCAAAATCTGAAAAAAATATATCCATGCACTAAAATTTCAAGTTATAAATACACACAAAAAATTTGAAAGAAAATAAAATAAAATTTACTATAAAAAGTTTGATGTCCCATGCAACTTCATTTTTTAGCTTTTTATCAACAACTAAATTATAGCTTTAATTTATTAAAAGCTAGTTTTAAATGATTTTTTAATTTTTTTAAAAAATAACAAACATAAAATATACTAAAAAATATATATTTTACTAGTTTACATCATTTTAAAATTCAAAACATATATGCCACTTTTTAGTGATTCAAGTTTAAAAATTGGATCAGTGTTGGTTGTTTCCTTTATAAAGTATGACACAACTTTATGCTTTTACCTTATTCTATAGAAGATAGATTTGAAAACTAACAGAATTAACCATCAAAAAGCATATTTGGAAAGGTGAGAATGATGTGTACCTATCACCAAAGATGTTTTTTCAAGGCTCACTAAGGACTCATTCTCCCTATGGTGAATGGGTCCTAGCTAGGGCTCTAGAAAATCAGTTTCTAGGTTTTGTTCTATTCGTTCTACACTCCTATATTCTAGTTGTCCACCATCAAAAAGCTGGAAATAAATCTTGTAGAATATTTTCCGTGATTTGAAAAAAATTCTTACAACTTTGACAACTTTGCAACTTTCTTCATTTTTTCTCTCCAACTGATCTTCAACCTAAGATTTTCAATCACACATCAAAAAGACAAAAAAAAATGTTAGGGAATGGGGGTGTGCCTTGGTCAAACCCCATTTTGGTAATTAAAACTTGAAATGAATAAAAGCATGAAGGAATGATGAATGAACAAAAATATGTAACAACTCATCAAACATTAATTGAAACCTTGGAGTACAAATATATAAACTTGCATGAAGTGGCCTCAATGAATGTAGATCTTGATCATGAAACTTTATTAGAGATATTTCATTTGAACATTCTTGAATTGATCTTGAACACTACATCAACATATGAGCTCAAAAAAAATGCATGATGTAATACATCTTTGATCAATATAACAATGGAATTTTGATTGTTGCAATAATATTCTATAAATCTACCCTTGAATTCCTTAGAAATTTCTCTTGAATGCTCTCTTGATCAAAATTTTGCTATTAGGATGCTTGCATAAAAACTCTAGGATGAACTTAGTGAAATGACCTTACATTTATACATATCTTAAGATTAATTCTCGAAATTCAAATATCACAAGCCGACATTGAATTATAGATTTGAAATCAATAAAATACTACCAGAACCATATTCTAAAGAGGAGTCCTAGGTCTAAGTGAGGAACCATTTTCTATAGGGTGAATGGGTCTTAGGCCAGTTACCTAGGGCACACATTGGGAAATGTTAAACATTATGCAAAAATAGGGTCATAGCCCTAATTGAGTACCCATTTTCCCTATGGTGAATGGGTCCTAGGTCACTTACCTAGGATACACATCTTCCAAAGTTAAGTGTTGTAAAATGGAATTTATGAATGTTGAGTTTTATCCATAAGAATTTACATTTAATTAGGCTTGGATTTAAATTAAAGGGGCCAATTAAGAAAAATTAATCTCAATCAATCAATAAAGCCCTAGATTAGTGTGAAAGTGTAAAGGTACACCTTACAACACCCTAAGTATGGCACAATTAAGTCCATCTAATTAAAAAGGGCCCTAAACTTAATGTGAATATGAAAGACATATTACAACACTAAATTAAGGCATAAATAGACTCATTCTATTATTAATTATTCTCAAATTAATGTGAAAAGGGATATATTTTCCTACACTACAACAACAAAATACCAGCATTCAATATTACCATATAATGAGAAAACAAATGATTTACATTCCAATAAACAAGGAATTTCTCTCCACCCTACCATATTGGCATCGTGAAACCTCATGTGCTCTATCCAAACCCCTGAGCAAGAAGAAGATTACCAAATAACCTAGTATAAAAATTGAAAATAGTTTATCCATAATTCTTATCTATCCATTTCACCCAATAATTCTCAAGCCACATACTAAACCAATTTGAACTCTCCTCAACTTGTTTTCAAAATAATAACAAAAATAACACAACAACAAGTTTTCTACTAAAAACTAACATATCTCCAAGACTATGATTTTTTAACACCACCACCATGTGTGAGGGCTCCCTCCTTCTCTCCAACTTTCCTTCCTCTTCACTCTTAACTCAAAAGTACAAGAATTATCCAAAAAGGAGAAGTAGGTAATAATAATTTTCATTTTACAGGGAAATTATAAAGGAATTCAACTTAAATATTTTTAAATGAGGGAGTGACACTTGTCACTCTCTCATTGAATCCTTAAGCACACTCTCCCACAAGTACTCACACATTTGTGAGAAATTTAAGGGAGATGGGAAGGGAAGGAGTGTACTCCACTACATGCAAGAAAGTCTTCTCCTTCATTAAGGAGAGGATGGAGTCCTTGGCCTCTCTATTTTCAAAGTCTCATCTTAAAAATGAGTTTGGAGGTCAAAACACTCTTACCTTACCCGAAGGCCTTCCAAATATGCGACTTCCCTTAATGGGTAATAAATAAGAGTCATGTCTTGGATATGGCCCAAGATATGGCCATAAATAGGAACCCAACACATAGGTACTAATCTTAAGTTACTAAAAAAGATAAAAATATTTAAAATAAGTCTTTTAAGACCTCTTAAAAGCTCATGAAAGAAATCATCTGAAATTCAACTTAAATAAGGGCCCCCAAACCTATTCCCCACTTACGCATTTAACTACATGGTTTAACACTTAATTACCCCACAAAAACACCTCACACCTAACCAAAACATTGAACCCTTAAAATGTTCACAATTAACCAACAATTTGCACCTTATTACTTCTTGAGTCTACAAGAATTAAAATTATAACTTCTTAAAGAAGTATCTAATTCGGTATGGATTTTTTCTCCTTTGTCCTATAGGTCTACTTACTTTCCTATACAATTCAATTAAGTATAGTTAGACCACAATAATAAATCACATTAGTTCTAAATTGAATCCTCATAACATTAATCATGAACCATTTACATAGCTAATTATTCATCAAGGTATGTGCAGGATCATCATGGAAAAAACAGGCCCTTAAGTGGCAAAAAATTCAGAAAAATCAGTGTTAGGCACCTTGATGTAAAAATTTGAATAAGTTATCTATATTATTTCAAAAATATGTAAGAATAGAATCTATAGAAAATTGAATGTAGTTTCTAAACTACTAGGGTTTATTTAAAAATAAATAAAATCTATTTGGTGAAAATTTGAAATTTCAATGCGGAATACTTAAAATTTCAGGGAAAAAATAAGAATTAGGTGTCGTCTAACCACCCTAACTATAATAAAATGATAATATTTTTTTATAATATTTTATATATAAGTAGAAGACTCATGTCCGGATGTGATGCATATTTTTTTGTAATTTTTTTCTAAGTAAATAATTAATTATGAATTTTTTATTACAACTTTTAAAAAATATAAAAACTCATATGTCTGACCACCTTAACTTGGTCAAAACTTCATGAAATTTAATTTTTCTTTTTTTAATCCTATAGTTTGTGAAGCATAGAATGTGACGCATATTTTGGATTCAAAAAATGTGATACCGTTTGAAAGTTATAGATGTTTTTCAATCAGCCTATCGATCGGGACTTTAGTCGTAATTCTAATAGAAAATGAATAATAATTATTTATTAAATTCAAATTAAAGAATAATTTATATTAGTGGAAAGCTAAGAATCTCCTGTAAAAACCCTTTTCATTTCATCAATTTTGGGTTAAAAAAAAGTCGTCAGCCACATACCTTACAAATACCCATAATATTGCCACTTTTTGGCCCATCATGATCCTGCACATGATCAAATTATAATATGACACAAAAATTCCTCTTATAATTTTAAGTCATATCCAATAATTTATATGTGCATACATCTTCATTAAATAGAATAATGATGATAAAAAATAAAGTGAAAATAAAAAACAAAATTGTTGCCACACAATCACCTTATTTATCACCTACAATATATTTAACCATCTATTTAGGAAAATTATATAACCAATTAGTGTTATAGTAATCATATACAAGGCGAGGCCTTATAGGTGATGAGAGAAGGATAGACCCTCCTAATCTTGGAAATTATTATTTGAGCCCATTGTTCATAAATCCACTAAAAACCTTGTTTCTAGAATTTGTTTAATACCTTTCATTTGTTGCTTAGTGTGGTGTTGGGTACAATACCATGCACATAGTTACTCACCATATACTTTCTCTTGTCGAGGTGATAAATATCTTCTAGTAGGACCTTGTCCTTCTAAGGTAAGGGATGCAAAGGTGGTACATGACCTTTGTATAACCTATTTAGCCACACATTTGAAGCTATCCTTTGGCTAGTGGACCCACATTAAGCTAACACGCCTTCTTGACTAAATATAATGTTGTATTGTAGTTCTTGGCATGTTTTCACATATAAAAATAATGAAGCCAATTATCCTTAACACCATGAAAGTCAATTCAGCCACTGTGTCTTCTTGTTCGATTTTATCTTTCCAAAAGTCATTAAAATCTATCTCAGACTGTCAAACTATACTCTTACAGTATCATTCCCCAATGCATGTGCATCATATTGAGGCACCTTTGTCTAATTTTAAATGAAATTATTCCTTTATTCCATAGAAAGGAACCTATATTTCATAGAGCTACACCTCTACTCTATGGAGTGGCAACTCTATCACTTGAAGCTACAGCTTTATCATTTCACTTTCATTTGGCCACCTTGAGACCTAAATTTTCAAGTATCGACCTTTGCAACCCTAGTGCAAACTTGAGAGACCCATCCTCAATGATCATCTCACTTGAAACATCAACCATTTCCATCATTTCCATCCAAAATATCTCACATTTTCCTCATATTATCATTTTCATCAATTATCATAATCTAGCTATATCCCAACCATCATCATTAGAACCTGGTTTTATCAACCATCACCATATATTTATCATCCTATTATTATCATCTTCTATCATTATTACTTTCATCATTAGCCCTTCTTATCTTCCTATCAAATTTATATCTTATCATATCATATCCAATAGATCACCTATCATCATCAATCTATTTTATCTTTCATATGAGTGATATTTAATCATTCACCAATCACATCATCTAATCAAATCCTCATCATCTTCTACCTATCTCATCATCCAATCATAATCCATATCATATCCTATCAATATCAATCTTGTCAGGAATCTAACTAGATCCTAACAGTTTCTATCAAAATCCCTATCAAAACCTTTCATAAGTGATTATCATATCTAAAGTAAGAATATCCAATCCTTTCCTAAGTAATAATCCAAGCTTAGGTAAGAAAAACAATCCTTTATCCAAGCCTTTCTCAAGTGATTACACAATGTTGAGTGAGAAAATCCAAGTGTTGCCTAGTTGATTATCGAAGTCTAGTGTAATAAAAATCATCATTATCAATCCGAGGATCTAGATTATCTTGAGACACTATTGGTCTTGTATCACCTTTCCATCACTATCCCCTTTCCATCCATTCTATAATTATCACCTTTCAATGCATTCTATCATTATCCCATTTATATCCATTCTATCAGTATCCTCTTATCAATCATCTCAAATAGAAGGTCTATCCAATCATTCTCATACCATTTCATCATTCCTAGGTCTCTCTCTCTAGGATACCTATCACAAGGTCCCAATTCCAAGATTCCCCTTCAACATCTCATGTGTCACATTCTTTAAGGATGTATTCCATTAAATCCCCATGGAGAAGCCATTGCCATCTCCATCCTACATTATACATGATCCTGATTCAAGAGACAAAGACTTTCCCATATCATTAGAGGAATTTTTTTGAAGACACCTAAGCTATAGACTTAATGCATAGATATATCATGAAGCTTCCCAACCAATAAATCCTTATATTAGGAAATAAAGGTGCCAAATTACTGCATGATTTTCACACATCTCAAATCACCCAAAAACCTCCTCCTACACCCACACCTTCTATTCATCATGATCTTACCTATCATCCATATTCTAATCCTCATGATCCTTCATCTCTCTCATATTTACAATAATTGTAACCATTATTGTACTGTTCGTCATCTACACAAGATGCTGTGAAATGGCCATATTCGGCTCCAGCGTGAGAGCTCCTCTGTTGGCAGTAATCAATGAGCCTCACTTGAGGATGAACAGGAATGAGTTGCTGACTCCAACTGGCAATTTCAATAGAAATAATTTGATTGGCAAGGGTGCATTTAGCACGGTTTACAAGGAAATTCTTCCAAAAGGTTGTTGCAGTGAAATGGATGAAGATAGATATGGAGACACTCTCACAGAAGAAATTTTTTGCAGAATTGAAGCTTCTGTGGAAGCTGAAGAATAGGAACCTACTGAAAATTCTTAGGTTTTTAAGTGATTCCCAAGAGATGGCTCTGATCTTGGAGTTCATGCCAAATGGTAGCTTGGAGAATTTGTTGCATGGGGAAGCCAGGTGTCCCTTGTTCACTATGAATCAAGGACAAGTGTTGTTCACTATGATTTGAAACCCAGCAATGTTCAAAAAGTCCTCTTTAAACTCCGGCCTAGACTTCAAGTAATCATCAAGGACATCCAAAACACAGCCTTCTTCGTCATCCTTGAAGACCCATTCCACTAATGTTAAACCCTGATTCAATGTTTGAACATGTACACCTCTGTCTAGTAATCAGTTCTAATAGCATGAAGTCAAAACTGTACACATCTGACTTTGTGGATGGTCGCAGACGATATCCTCTCTGTTCAAAAGGAAACAAAACACGATTTCAGTCATGATCTAGATATTTAAGATGCCAAATTTTTAATCTTCTGCTTAGAAATTCTTTTATCTTTTTGCGGGGCTAGGTAATTTTTTGTTGTTGGGAGAGCAATAAAACTTGGTGGAGGGAGGGTGAGGAGTTGATTACCAATAGCAAGGAAGATTCAAAGGATTTTACAGGAACCTACAAGAAAAACTAATGTAATTCAGTTACAAGTAACTAAAAAACCATTTGTGGAAAAAATTGAAAAACTTTTATCTCGATAACGATTAACCTATAATGGGAACTTCACATGAAGTAGATGTAGCATAGAAGCCAACAAAACAACCATGATACAACTACAAGGACTGGCAACATTAAGCTGCAAACCAACAGTTTCAATCACAACATTAACAGCCCAGAAACAGCTCACACAATGGAATAAAAACAAATAACATAGGACAAATTGCCCAGAATAAGATTAGTCAGTGGCTTAAATTCAAAGAGTTCAGAAGAAAACTCACAGCAGTTCTACCCACTGAATTGCTGAAATGGATTTCCTTTCTAATTGGTCTCTCTCATCTTGGAGCCAAACCTGAATCAATGAATCAAAAGATTTCGTAGGGCTTCTGGAAAACCTTTAACTACAAAGACTACCTGGGCTTTCATTCTCCCTTTTACCTTTCTTTCTTGATTAAGAATGGTGAGCAAACAAAACAGAATCGGGACCCTCCTATCCATCCCACACTTCCCTCACAACACCACCCCACTTCATGCATTCTCAACTGAAACCAAGTTTTCTTCAAAGCAAAACCCACCAACCAAAGGACAGTCTTCAATGCTGTTGTTTTCTGTGGAAGACACCACTTCATTAATTTGAGAAAGATCTTTTTTTTTTTCCTTTTCCATAAATTTTTCTTTTATACTTCTCTACCAATATGCTTTTCTCCTCTATGTACTCTTCTACTCTAAAATTCAATCTGCATTGTACAATTAGGAAACTGCATTACTTTGAAAGACAAAGGAATTCAAGGATACAACAAAGATACTCTGCAAACTCTGCTCCTCCAAGAACGTGAAAATGGATATTACTAAGGCAGGAGAACCAAAAAGAAAAGAACTTACTTCTGACCAACAGGCTATGTTTTAGCAGAAAATTGGTGTAACTGTCACCATGACTAGTATTTGCAGTCCAAATCAAACCTTCAGATTAACAATGAAACACGTTCTCTCCCTTTCTTTAATAGATTATTCACAACACACTCTCAACATATGCAAAATTAAAATTCTACTCTTAACCTGGAACGAAATGAGATATGCCACTGTAACAAATCACTTCGTAAATAAAATGCATCACATACATAACAACCACAAGCTAAAGAGAGGCTATGACCTGGTTGATCCTGAAACCTTTTTCTATATTAGTACCCTGTAAAAGAGGATGCTATTATACCAACCACAGGCTAACATCAAAATTGGGGAGTTAGGGGACCAATGTAATGGCTGTGTTAGCAGGATAGATTCTCCCACCCTTGGCAGGCAAGTTAAGAAAGCATGTTCATACTTCATACTATTATAGGCTCTCAAGGACACTACTTCTGAAAGCATAGTACATACTAACCCCCAAAAAAAGTGAAGGAAAAAACAAGGCTTACCAGGTGCTGTATAGCCAATGGTCCAAGTAGGTCCGCATGAACTCTCTGCCATACTTAGGTTGAATTTCTTTGCCACTCCAAAATCTGTTATGTGGGGTTCAAAGTTCTCATCCAAAAGAACAGTGTTGGGTTTCAAATCACAGTGAACAACACTGGTCCTTGATTCATGGTGCAAATAGGCTAGCCTGTGGGACACTCCAATAGCTATATTCAACCTCTGCTTCCATTCCAAGGGTCACCTAGCTTCCCATGCAACAAATTCTCTGGAAGCTACCATTTGGCATGAACTCCAAGATCAGAGCCATCTCTTGGGAATCACTAAAATACCCAAGAATTTTCAGCAGTTCCTTTCTCAGCTACCCAGAATCTTCAATTATGCAAAGAAGTTCTTCTGTGAGAGTGTCTCCTCATCTATCTACATCCATGTCACTGCAACAACCTTTCCAATTGGAAGAATTCCCTTTGTACACGGTGTTAAATCCACCCTTGCCAATCAAATTATTTCTATTGAAATTGCCAGTTTGTCACATCCCCGTAAAAGATCTTTCACGTGACAGTTGAGGGCATAGAGAGTTAGACTCCACAACCTATGGCGACATCCTCTCTACTGGAAATCAAATAGATTGTTGAAAATCTTAGGAACTTCAAGCGAATGCAGTGACAAGTGAAAAAGATGAATTCCTCGATTGATATCATCATCTTCTTAGAGATAACAGATTTTCACAACAGTGAATGTTTCTGGTTTAGATTGTGTTTGTAATTTTTACTCTTGTGCTCTCTGATATTTCAATAGATCATGGAGTGTGATCCGAAATGTTGATACAAAAATTACAAACACAATCTAAGCCAGAAACATTCACTGAAAATCATCATCCTCCCTGCCTGTGCAGACAGGGGAGTGCAAATCATGGCGTGAGGAAGAGGAATTTTGTAGAAAAAGCTAAAGCAATGGAGGAGACAGGAAGAAATTGCAAAAGTAGGACGTGCACAGATTGGGAGAGAAACATGGTCTCATGAAATGAATAGACTGCAGGATATGAACGAAAGGGATTATTGAAGAGGCTTGAGAAACTCTCAGGAAAAACCAATTGGCATGTGAAAAGGTAGACTGCACAACCGTTGCCCACATCTTCTCTGGATATGCTAAAACGAGAGCTTTCGAGTAGGGAATAAACATCTATCAAACATGAAAGATTAGAGGAATTATGTGAGAATGATGTCGTGCAGGGTGGAAGAGGTAACTGTTGACCTCTTTAAAAATGTGGTTTGGGAAATTTAAGGGCATCAAAAAACCAGAAAATGTGAGCAGAAGGGGTCGAACGTGATTGAAGGAGAGGAATGGAGAGTATGGCATGCGCAAGGAGGAGAGAGAGCATAAAATGGGGACGAAATGCCTTAATAAATTGGGTTTGTTAGTCTGCAATGGCGGCAGGATATTCACGAGATGGAGTTGTTGAAAATGCTCAAATAACTTTAAAGATAATACAGTGGGCAGAGGAAAATGCAGTTGGCAGAGTCCGTAACCTTTGATGCCATCCTCCCCGCCTATGTGGAAATGAGAATTCTGGGGAAGAGAGTATTAGAGTCAGTAGAATTACTGTTTGGCGGCTAGCAAACTTATGGTTGGCGTATCTCTCTATGTTACGGGCTACTGGATTACCTTGGTAACAAGATGAAGACTTCAGGCCTACATTAGAAATGTACTCAACATCTTTAGGGAAGATAAGTACACTGCTCCATATTTTCCTTTCTAAGAGCAGGTCGTCATGATGCTCTTTAGTTTATTTTGCTTAGCAAGTCAGTGTTCAACATATTTACTAATTATTTGTGGAATTGGTGATCTATGGGTATTTAATCTTTTTGCTTATTTTTTAATAGTCACTTTAAATTTATATTTATAACAATAATAATAAGTTGTGCAGTTAAAAATTGGAAAAAAAAATAGAAATAAATATTAGAAAAAAAAAGGAAAGAAATTTTTGGAGCCAGTGACATTTTTAACAATATGTAATAGCTCCTTATTTTCATCCCTCTTTTTTACAACTTAAGGTGAGGTCCCATGGGATCAGGCTTGGAATTTGGCAGTCACCCCTACCTGTCGGTTTGGTCATTTAAATCTCTGTCAAAAAAGTTGTATAATTTATGATTTTTTGTATAATTTTTTTTATAAATGCAATATCTTGAAAAATTAGAAAACAATGATATCAAAAAAATTGTATAATTTATGATTTTTTGTATAAAATCTTTTATAAATGCAATATCTTGAAAAATTAGAAAACAATGATAATTATTAGTAATAAATATAAAAATCTACTGTTATAATTAACAACTAGCATACATATATTAAATATTAATATACATAAAATACGCCGAGAGTTATCATTATCGAGGCGCCTATTGCATTAAGAAAAAATGATGAAAATAAGCACCTTGAGAAGGATAACTCTTGGTTTATTTTATATATATTAATATTTAATATATGTATGCTAGTAGCAGTCGCAGCGCAACATGTAACACTAATTAAACATCAACATTAATTTAATACTAACAATAATTGATCCCTAACCTTAACCTCAACCCTAACCTGAATATTTGTCATAGAACCCTAACCCTATTGAAATTCAACCCTAATTGAACTTTGACCCTAATTGAACCTTAACCCTAGACCTAACTCTAACGTTGATCCCAAGATTTATTTTAGAACCCCAATCCTAATCCCAACCTTCACCCTAATGCTAACCCCAATATTTATCTTAAGACCCTAATTAAACCCTACCACTAATTGAACCCTAACCCTAATTGAAGTCTAATCTTAACCTTAAACCTAACCCTAACCCTTATCATAATTCTAACCCTATCCCTAACTATAACCGTAATTGTAATTCTAACCCTAACCATAATTTTAACTCTATTCCTAATTCTAATTCTTACATGAACCCTAATTTTAATGAAAACCCTAATTATAAGTGTATTACTAAATGAACCCTAACTCTAACCCTAATTAAAACTAAGTAACTCTAGTTGAACCTAATTAAACATTAATTGAACTTGTAGACACAAAATATGCATGCATTTCAACCCACCAATTTAATTAAATAACCTTCATTTAATTAAATCTAACATTTCATCCTTCAATTAAATAAATTCACTTTACCATTACCTCATTTAAATAAATCAATTTTAATCACATCCTAACATTCCATCTTTCATAAATCATCTCCTAGATTCATCTCCTTCAAATTAATTAACCTTTATCTTGCATCCCCTTTTAATTAAATAAACAAAACTTTATTTAATTAAATCTCAAATTCATTTTCCATCCCTTTTGATTTAAATAAATCAAAGTATTTAAATCAAATGGGCCAAAAGCATCTAACATCATCTTAACTAATCTAATCCAATCACCCATCACATCCTCTAGATTTTCCCACTTGCACCAATAAAGCATTATAATTCATTTATTAAAATCATCATTTCCCTCAACAAAGCATCTTTTGAGAATATTCCTCAAGTTTTAATTTGAAAGCAAGTTGACTTGTCCCATCCAACATGGCAATAAATTTCCTCTTACATGTCCCCCACTTGGCATTAAAGTCTCATTTTCTCCCTCCAACAAGCCAAATTTGGATTTGAAAAAGGCCAACCAATCTCATTTATTGGCAAATTGACCAAAACTTGCACATTCCTGAACCACTCACAAGGTGACAAGTGGCTCCATCTCATTGGCTAAATATTTATCCCACATTGGTCCCTTTTGAGCACTCTTTCAACTTGAGAATCTATAAGTAGAGGCCTCATTCTTCAACAATGCATCCACAACCTTCATACAAAGTTACTCTCTTTAATTAAGAGCTAATTTTTTCCATTTCACTCCATCTTCAAGGCATCTATCATTGAGTTTAGCAAGGATTGGGAAAGGGTCACTTTGAACAAGTGACACTAATCCACTATGGAATAGGTACATGCAATGCTTTTATATGTATTTTAATCTTTGTTATTTGTTGCATTTCTTGAGCATTGACATGTTATTTCATAGGAGTATTTAGCAAATTTGTATGCAAGAACCTTTGTCATGAAGTTTAATAGGTATGCAAATTTGAGAGATGCTCACATGTGGCGCTAGAAGGAGGGCATATAAAATTGTTGTTTTTTTGTTCACCTCTGTTTCATGCATTATATAAGACTGAAAAAGTATCTTCTTTTTTTGTTGATATAATATCGTATCAGGTGCATACATGACTGTAAAATCTCTAATCTCTATTTCTTTTGATATGATATTAATTAATATTCACATTTGAAGTGCCAAGGTCTCCTTACAACTATTTAGGAACTCTAAAATGTTGATTATTCCATTTCCTGTTGTTGCAAAATCTAAAATGTTGATAGCTTGAAGTTTTTTTTTTTTAGAAAGATGATATGTATAGATTCTCTGTGTCTATGGATAAAACATGTCCAGAATGCATGTACCACGTATGTCGTTCATTCCATCTATATCCAATGATATCTACAAATTCATCTTTATTTCAATAATCTCTTACCATTTGGGCACAGATCAGGAGACCATTTGTGTAGTTGTAAGATTAAGTTTCACCACTATAATACCGCAGTTGTTTAAATTTTTCTAAAATATCTTAAATACCCATTTTTTCTACATTCATAATCACGGCATTCCCTAGATCACATTTTCTCTAATGCATCTTGTCTAAAAGTTCATACGCCTCCTCTAGTCTTGCTAAACATGACCACCACAGCATTTCCATCTATAACACCTGACAAAAGACCTGTATGCATTTTCTCTTACGGTTGTCCACACTCTTTTCCAAACTCTGAATGTAAACTTTGAATGCATTTTTTTTTCCTCTCTAATGGTGCGTGGGAAAATGTCATTGTCTCAGTCAAAACCAACGTTGGGATACTACATCTTGTGTCCCTACCTTAACAATCAAAGTCCTCGACCTGAACGGTAGCTTTAGGCTCGAAAGAAGACCTTCTAAGTGGCTTAGGTTTTTTTTTATGAGAATGGAGGGCGAAGCATGCACTCTCTGATGAAGGGACTTCACATCACTCTGATGAAAAAATGTAACATCATGAATGAGAGAATTGTCTGCTCGATTTGGTGGAGATCCATTAAAATAAGGTGGTGAACATCTAAAAACTTAATACATCAGTACAACCACTCTTACTGAGAAATACGTCAAGTATCTCTACTCCAGCTTCAAAATCCTTATACTTGGAGGATGATTTGTAGTGTCATCTTGTCTGTTCTGAAAACGTTGGACTTTAATGCTTTGAGATACCATTGAAATTGGAATGTATTTGCATCGAGAAAAATCTATTGGCATAGTGAATCTTCTATTATTATTAAAAAAAAATTGGCAGTAAACTCTTTGCTTGCTGTGCTTTATTCAATAAATCTCGAGTGCATTCTGTAGGAACGCCTTACTTTATTTTTTGGCAAGGAGATCCATACGCTTTGTTGCGCTTCTCAATACTAACCTTTCAAGAGATTTCAGCTTTTAATTTTTGCTGGCAGTAGATATGGTGACATCTATATCCTTCATTGTCTGGGTTGGTCATCATTCTTTAAAACTAAAGGCTTGATATATTTTTTGCAGGTTGAACACCTTGATATTGACGCATTCACATAGATTGTAGGGCAATGGAAATATAGCTAGATGCATCTACCAAATGATTTTGCTTCATTTTTTTTTGAAATACATTTACTCCCTGTCCTGCACATACGCTGCAAGTTTCCTTAGCTTTAAAGTCTTTTCAAAAAGAATATGGTCACAGTGCTTTCACCTATCAACTGCATTTACTTTAAAGTCTTTCAAAATCCTTTGATTGAATCCCTTTCTGCACAATTGTATGATTATGACATTTTCTAATATATGATCCACACCTTGTCTACTCATTATTGGGGAATTCATGTGCCTTGGCTATGAGTTTTCTACACATTTATCTCACACATTATTTTGCACATTAATGTGCATGTCTTGGAGGTTATGTCAATATTGTGAAGTGCCTTAAATGCACTAAAAACTTCTTGTTGTTTGAATTTCCTTGACTTTTTTTTGTTGCGCCCAAATTATTGCCATGTAGTGATTAAGATCTGGAGATGCGCAAAGTTTATTGATGTTTACCTTAAACAACATATGGTGCTAGGTATTGTTTGTTGCTTTTAGTGATTAATTTAATGACTGGGGCAGATTTATTCAGAGGTGTCAACTCGATATTTCCTCATATTATATCATTATGGATACAATTTATTGGCTTAAGTTATAAATCATTTTCATCATTATGGTCATTTATCACATCATTTTGATTACTTTGAAATAGTCAACATTTGAGATTATGATGATGCTTGTGAAATATTTATTCTTTATGGTTGATTTATGGGCTTAATACCTTTAGTAATTTGGGTTATGATAAGGGAAGGAAGGGGTCTAGCAAGTGTGATATATTTTCAATGAAATCAATATCAAAGAATGATTCACTTATAAATCATCCTTTTACTATCATAATCATCCAAATCTTTGTCCTTTAATTTGGGATCATGTTATTGTTTGAAGTTAATGATCCAAATAAGTTCAATATTTTGATCCTCACATGAGTGTCTTTTGTTTAATAGGAAAATGAGGAAGGTGTAAAGGAAGGAAAAGTGAGGAGCATTTCGTTGCACAAGAAGCTTGCAAGAGATCTTTGAAGAAACTTGGAGGAAATCTGAGCATTAAACTTGGAGTTGATAAAGCATTTTTTAATGCTTGGAGATTCCATTGTATGCTTTAATTTTCTGTTTTAGACTAACTCACTTGTTCTTTGGGCTTTAAAACGAACATTTCAAAAGTTTTCAATTGTCATTGTTGAGGGGTTAAAATGAACTTTAGGAAAATTGACTAGATTTCATTTGAGGTTAGCAAATTGAACAAGACAACTTTCAAATCTTATTTTGGTGCTTTAAAATGAACCAAAATCATTGCTTTGTGGACTTAAAATGAACATGTGCAACTTTTTTTTTGTGATTTCTTACTTAAACTAACATCATCGAAAAGGACGTATGCACTTCTCTCGTGCTTTACAGCGATCTTGAGAATCAAAAGGCCCTTTTTGTGATCTTAGGTTGAGATAAACTAATCACCTCCACACTTCATTTTAGGTTTAAATTTGAACAAAACACTTTGCGAGTGTGAGTAAACCTATTGCATTTGTTCTCCCTTTGTTTCTAAATGAAGGTTGATCAAACTATGAATATGTTTACTCACTTTTTTCTATCTTAGAGGGCCCGCCTTGGGGAAAAAGTACTCACCCAAGGGAACGACTCAACCGGTAACACTCTAAAGCCAAGAGTATTTCTAGTCAGGATATAAATGTGGGTACTGGAGTAAATGCTAGTATCACTTGGTTGACTCCAACGAGAAGAGCATCAATGGTCTCTCGCCACGCAGGGTCAACTCCTACGAATGAAAAGTCTGAATTCAAACCTTAGTTTTAGAATTTCCAAAATCCTTGATCTATTTGTTGGTGCAAGAATGGTCGTTCTGAAGCCACCCCACACTTTTACGATATTTAGTAGAAATGGAAAGCACACCATGGGATTTTCATGGGTGTTGATGCTTGGATACCCCATATAAGTGAGTGTCATGGAGGGGAACTAGTGGGGTCAATCATCTAACCATTCGCTAAAGATAAGCGTAGTTGGACTTGCCCAAGTGGGGACTCAACAAATATTGTCTTTCATATCCATAGGATAGTGCTTGTTCTTGGTTACAAAACGCTTTTCTTGTTCAAAAAATTTTGAAAACAAACACTTAACATCATCCTCAAAATTTCAAACCCTTTAGGAGGCAAATACAATTGACCTAATTCATGTGTTATTGCTTTCCCTTGGGAGTTCATCGTTAAAGGTTTCTAAACACTTGAATTATATCTCAATTTTCTCACTAAAGTTAACAATAGGTAGCCCTTGCCTTAATTTCATCAAAGTTTCGCACAATATACCTTGTGAAATGAGAAGAAGTTGAGACATTGGACATTCAATTTGAAAACCTAATCAAGAAGTGTTTGTGGAAAAACAAAGTCATTAAGAAAAAACTAAAAACAATTGGACCCCACACATGTCTCTCCAATGATTTCACGCAAGATCAAGATGGGTATGTACAGGATCATGATGGGCCAAAAAGTGGCAATATGATGGGTATTTGTAGGGTATGTGGCTGACTTTTTTTTTACCCAAAATTAATGAAATGAAAAGGGTTTTTATAGGGAGATTCTCATCTTTCCACCAATATAAATTATGCTTTACTTTGAATTTAATAAATAATTATTATTCATTTTCTATTTGAATTATGACTAAAGTCCTAATTGATAACGATTGAAAAACATCTATAGCTTTCAAATGGTATCACATTTTGAATCAAAACATGCATCACATTTTATGCTTTGTATACTATAGGATTAAAAATAAAAATGAATTTCATCATTTTTGACCAAGTTAAGGTGGTTAGACATCGAGGTTTTTATATTTTAAAATTTGTAATAAAAAAAAAAATCATAATTAATTATTTACTTGGAAAAAAATTACAAAATAATATGCATCACATCGGAAATGAGTCCTCTACTTATATCTAAAATCTTATTAAAAAATATTATTATTTTTTTATGGTTAGGGTGGCCAGACAGACACCTACTTCTTATTTTTTCCCTGAAATTTAAGTACTACTACATTGAAATTTCAAATTTTCACCAAATAGATTTTGTTTTTAAAAAAATAAACCTAGTAGTTTAGAAAGTACATTAAATTTGCTAAAAATTCTATTCTTACATATTTTTGAAATAATATAGATAACTTATTCAATTTTTTACGTCAAGTTGTCTAACTCTGATTTTTCTGATTTTTTTGCCACTTAAAGGCCTATTTTTTCCACGATAATCCTGCACATACCCAGATCAAGAAACCAAAGGTAAAAGTCCTTAGTGTGAAATCTCATCAAAAGCGTCTCTCAATGCTATATGAATTCAGATGAAGAATGCTTTTTAACTTTTACAGAAAGGCCTCAAGAAAAAAACCTGGTTTGTACTCATTCTATTACTGTCAAAACCTAAATCTTTTTAGAGAGTTTGAACAACTTGTTTAGAGAAAAGCTTTTTCTTCAATACCGAGGTCTAAGTAAACAAGTGTCTTTTTAGGTACATCCTAGGATCAAAATCAAACCTTCATTCACCTTTGAAACATCGAAAAACCAAAATCATCTCATCAACAACTATTCAAAAATCTTGGAAAAATCCTTCATGTTAATTTTTTGGAAAATCATTTTAAATCAAAATCACCTTGTTTGATTCAATGTGTGTAGATGCATCCTTCTCCACATATTTGACCAAATTATCAAAACTTGTGAATAAATTCATCCCTTGATAAAATCCAACATCTTGGGATTTAGGAGTTCATTATCAATATCATCTTGTTTGCATAGGAGTGTTTAGATGAATCCTTCTTCTCACACCTATACAAATTATCATCTTGTGAACAATTTAACTCTAGGATAACATCCAACCTCTTAGAGTTTATAAGTCCACCAAAATCTGAATCCAAAACAAATCAAATATCATAAAGTTTAAAATACCCCTTCAAAATTCTCTCAAGAGTTCCAGTCATCCATCAAACATCCATCTTACATCCACATCATTATCACCCTTTGATCCTTAAATCATCCTAAAATTTCTCTTTTGTACTTAAAGATAGATCAATCCAAGGAATTAGGGAATTCACCTTCTGCATTCTCCAAGATTGATCCCTATTTTATGGTGCAAACTAGATCACAACACAAGAGGAACATGGGAGCCAACAAAGATATATCTATTTCGAGTGACCTAAGTAAAATCGCTCCCAAAATGAATCCCATTGGATCTGGCAATCTCACAATTAGCCTCCCTCCATTTTCGCAAGACCATCAAGAGGAACGTGTCCAAATGGAGGATCCCACCAATAATCCCTTTAGAATGTCACATGAGGAAATCACATAAATAATCCAAAATCCGGAGAACCATAAGATTATTAACATCATGATGAGAATCAATCCCTCACTGTACATGCTCGAACTAGCAAAGCAAGGGGCTAAACTCCCCTTCGACTTCGATGTGAGCACTATTGTGGAACCATCTTTTGGAGTCATGCCTCTAATATCATCTACCATCCCCGTTTCATCTACACCCACATTTCAAAGCATCACTCAAAACATCCTGCAAATCACATCATCAATTGCTTCAACACAGCCCATTGTTAACAAAGGAAGTGCATTTCTCAATGCATTGCAAATGCATCCTCTCGTAAACAATCAGTATTTGGATGTAAACACCATCTTGAGAAAAACTGTACCCCTAAATCCATTACATACATATGTCCCTCTCACTTTTCATGATCCAAATGATCCATCATCATCATCATTTCGCACAACACCCCAAACCTCTCTCCCCATAACTTCACAAGGAGAGGGTGACATGTTCAGACTAGGGGGAATTTTTGACACTATGCCATTTCCACCACTCCTTGGCTTAGGGATTCCACCTTTACCAAATATCAATCAAACCAACACCAATCAAAGCATCACGTCAAACTCTCAAAACTTGTCATCGACATTGTAACAACAGATGACAACTACACAAGCAATCACAACATCATCAACCACCCCCCTAACATCTCAAAGCATGGTCTCTGAAGGACCAACCACATCGATCACACCATCCACCAACCAAACCCCAATCACCAACACAACAACACCTCTCACCTCCATAACGAACACCATTCCAAATCAACCTCCACTTCCACCACCACCAAGCTCCAATATATCAAGCCAATACAGTATGGCGTTGCAAGCCACTCAGCAAGTTGCTTATCAAAAGGCATTTTTGCAAGTACAAAAACAACAAGCTGCACAACTAGCTACTCAGCAAGCCACACAACTAGCCGCTCAAGTGACGCAGGATGCTCAAGCTACCCAAATCGCACAACAAGCGCATTAGCCTACACAAGCCCAAGCCTTATTGCAACAACAACAACAAGCCACTCAAACTGCATAGGCACAAGCACACGCTCAAGCTAAAGCCCAATATCAAGCACAACAAGCACAAGCACAAGCACAGTATATTGCACAAAAACATGCAGCACAACAACAAGCATATCAACAAGTGTTAAAGCAATATCAAGAACAACATGAAGTAGCTCAATTAGCAGCTCAACAAATGCAATAGCAAGCTCAACAACAAGCACTAATAGCACAACTACAACAGGAACAAGTGTTGTTGCAAGCATACTTGGCTCAATAGAATATGCAAACATCATCCAATCCACCCATCCCACCAATGAATGAACCACCTTAGAACACTTTCATCCCACTGCCTGATATGTAAAACGATGTGACAGCACAAATTAGGTTGCTCTCACAATAAGTGCTTGACCTTCAATCAGGGTGAACCATGAAAACACCTAGCAACTTGTGCCCTTATCCATTCGACAGAAGCCTTGTAATGAAACCATTCCTGAAGGGATTCGAGATCCCCAAATTTGACAAGTATCATGGGATGGGAAACCCTGAAGATCACATCAAGGAATTCCAGGTTCATTGAATGGAAGTTGCATATGATGATACCTATCTTATGTGGCTAATTCCTTTGAGTTTGGTTGGCCACGCTATGGAATGGTTCTCTTGCCTACCTAAAGGCATTAAGACATTCTAAGAAATCATAGATGCATTCATAAAAAGCTACGCATACAATATCACCATGGATGTTAGTCTTGAAGAACTATTGGCTCTGAAATAAGGTAAGAATTAATCATTTACTTTATTCCTACAATGATGGTGATCTAAGGCCAATCGGAGCAAATGGGTCATGCTCAAGGAACAACAAGTGTGTACTATCATATCCAACCTTGATGACCTCTTGGCATTCCATCTCAAGGTCCAAGGTATCACCACGTATGACCAATTGATTTCCAAGGTGCTCAGCATTGAACGAGCCCTTATGACACAACCTAGAGGATCAACTTCATATCTTTAACAATAGAATAATCTCCCACCCACCAATTACAATGACAAACCTTGCACATGGGCATGAAACAAAAATATTACGAATGATGGTTTCATCGATGCCAAAGCTGTTATTAGTGCCCCTTGGCACAACACACCTGCACTACAACAAAACCAAAACCATCATCAAAACAACCATCACGTGAACACAACACACCAAACAAACAATCAAGCGATCAATAACATTAATGATCAAAGGGGACTGCCCCAACTAAACAAGATTTGTCAAATGAAAGTACACCGCTCTTGGGGAACCACTCGAACTCATCATGAAGAAACTGATAAATGAAAACCTCATCAAGATTCCCACTTACGAGAACTACCAAGAACCAAACATTAAACCACCTTGGTATAACAAAAATCAGCTCTGTGAATTCCACAAAATCAAAGGGCACACCACAAACAATTGTATGAGGTTAAAGAACATAGTCTAAGACCTCATTGATCAAAGAATCATAAATGTGGAACAACCAACAGGAAACCAAAACCTTAAAATATACACGAATCTGATGCCTAACCATAACAATAAATGGAACAATAACACTGATAAGGGGAAAGGCACCTTCACAAACATGAATCATGTGTATGAAACTGTCATCACCTCCCTAGATGAATACTGAATAGTAATCACTATCAAAGAAGCTCAAGCTGATTGTGGAGTCACCACAAGAGGCAAAAAAGTTACTATCACAGGATCATCCCAACCAAACAGAACTTTCATGTCCAATTCAAGATCCATTCTCAATGGTTACAATGTCCTTGATCAGCTAAAAAGAATGCCAACACAAATCTCCATCATGGAGTTGTTAAAAATATCATCCACCCACAAGAAAATCCTTGAGGAAGCATTGGCTTCATCCATCATCCCCACAGATCTTGATGCGGAACAATTCCAAGCTATGGTCGGCAACATCATCACTCCAAATCTCCTTACTTTCTTCGACCAGGACTTTCTTGCTCAACCATCGCATAACCGTGCACTCCATTTAGAGGTCCTAGTATAGAAAAGTAAATTCAAGCGAGTCTTGGTGGATGGAGGTCTAGGCTTGAATATTTGTTCCCTCAAGCTCATTAAGTAGTTAAAAATATCATAGGATTCCATCAACAAAGGAAAGGGCATTACAGTCAGAGCATATGATGATCAGGAAAGAGTGTCCCAAGGCACAATCAAAATCCCTATTCAAGTAGGGCCAGCTATCATGGAAACCACCTGTCAAGTCCTAGACCTCAACTTACCTTATAACATTCTCCTAGGACAACCATGGATCCATGCAATGCAAGCGGTAGCATCAACTTTCCATTAATGTGTCAAATTCACATATAAAGGACAAGAGGTCACCATCCATGGAGATCCCGAACCATTCTCCTACTGCAAGAACCTTGAGGCAAAATACTACAAAATCCCTCAAGTGCCTAAAAATGATGAAGGCCCATCAACACCGTACATCGATCCAACCAATCTCGCTTCCACTTCGATGACAGAGACACCCACCACTCCTACCATCCCCACCATCTCTAATATCAAACTCATCATCTAGGATAATGGTTACAGAAACTACACAATTCCCAAAAATTATTTTGTGGTAGGAGAGTTACTACAATCTCCCAGATCACAAGGAATTCTGCAAGCAAATGAAGCCTCTACATCTCAAACATCCCATGAAGACTATCCCAACTTCAGAAGTTGGGGAGATCTCGATCAAGAAGTCGTAGAGGAGGACCCATCTCATCTCCTATATCAAGATGATATACCAGCAACCAATCTACCAATGGATGATAGAATCAAAGGTTTGCAAATGATGCTCACAATGGGATATGACAGAAACTAGAGACTTGGGAAAAATGACAATGGGCTTATAATACCTATCATTTTGGAGATGCGAATGAGAAATCTTGGCCTCAGATGTACCCCTACGAGTATAACCATACTTGGCTGAAGTCCTCCAATTAGAAAGGTCAATAATCCTCCTCACCTATCCGCAGTCGAACTTCACTTACCCGTATCTACAAGACGAGTCCTAGATAACTTCACATTTGACATAACTAACATCTGTATTAGTAGTGATGAAGAGGATCCCATAACCAACCTATCTAGGCTCTTCAAGGATACCACTCTTCTCATGATTAGCACCTTATCCTTTGAGTCAGACCATCAAAATCATGAAATCTGCCTAGTTTACCCCCAACTCATCGATTATGACCAATGAGGACCACCAATTCTTGACACATTCAAAAATGATGAGGCGCTCTTAGAATTCATGAGACTACAGGATAACATTCCATGTGGGGATCACAAAGTAGGGTTCATCATTGAGCTAGATACACAAGCCTATTATGGGGAAACGATTGAATCCCTCAGTCGTAAAAGTGAGAAACTAAGAATAATATCTAATTCCTTGAGTGAAAACCACACTGTGGCACTCTTCCACCATAAAAAAGTAAAAAGAAAGGATGCATCCAATGGTGAAAACCTCTCCAAGGAACCTGAGGATGGGGGATTCAATCTTCCTTTTAGAGCTCTTCATGAAGAAAAATCAGTAGTCTTAGCAGAAAAGTGCAATCCAATTAATCTAGGAATAGAGGAGACCCCGCACATCACATTCTATGTGGACTCATTACTATCAGAAGAACAAGAACTCCTAGTAGCTTTCTTGAGAGAAAGACAAGTTAACTTTGCATGGAGCTATGCAGACATGTGAGGGCTCGATCTAGAAATTATAGTTCATCACCTAGCAGTATACTCTGAAGCAAACCCCGTTAGACAAAAGCTCAGGAAAATGCACCCTCGAATCGCCCTGCTAGTCAAAATGTAACTAAAGAAGCTATTGGATGCAGGATTCATTCGACCAATAGATTATCCAGAATGGGTGTCAAACTTGGTTCCCATCTCAAAACCTGATGGGGGCATTAGAATCTGCACAGATTTTAGGGACTTAAACAAAGCATGTCCAAAAGATGATTTCCCATTGCCCAACATTGACATGATCGTAGACATGACGGCGGGACACGAAATGCTTTCGTTGATGGACGGTTTCTTAGGATACAACCAGATAATGATTGTTAAAGAAGACCAGCACAAAACAGCCTTCACTTTTCCATGGGGGACTTATAGGTGGAATATGATGCCATTTGGCTTGAAGAATGCAAGAGCAATATACCAAAGAGCCATGACCTTAATCTTCCATGACATGATCCATAAAACTGTCAAAGATTATGTTGATGACATACTAGCCAAATCCAAAAAGAGGAAGGATCACATAGTAACCTTGAGCACTATTTTTGATAGGCTAGAGGAATACAAGGTCTAATTAAATCCAAAGAAGTGTGTCTTCGGTGTACAATCAGGAAAGTTGTTAAGATACATAGTATCAATGAGAGGTATTGAGGTAGATCCAACAAAAGTAAAAGAAATCCTTGAGATGGAGGCACCCAAAAAATTGAAACAATTGAGAGGTCTCCAAGGCAGGCTTCAGTCCATCTGAATGTTCATAGCACAACTGGCAAATAAACAGAATCCATACTCTCGCCTACTTCACAAGGGAGTAGCGTACAAGTGGGATAACAAGTTTGAAGAATCCTTCAATAAGATCAAATAATATCTACTTACACCACCTATCCTAATGTCATCGATCCCAAGAAAGCCATTAATTCGCTATGTGTCAGTAGCAACAATAGCCCTTGGAGCTCTTCTAGCTCAACATGACAGAAATAGAATAGAAAGGGCCATATATTATATCAATAGGACAATGGTCGGTCAAGAGTTAAACTACTCATTCATTGAAAAAGCATGTTTAGCAATAGTGTTTGCTTCACAAAAATTCAAACATTACATGTTGGCACACAAAATAAAACTCATCGCCAAAATTGACCCTCTCAAGTACTTACTATCAAAAGAAATGCTCACTGGAAGAATGGAAAAATGGGTCATGATACTATCAAAGTATGACATTGAATATGTGGAGCGAAAAGTAATAAAAGGCCAAGTCATCGCAGATCAGCTTTCAAAAGCACCAATCTATTCAGAGAATCCTCTCATCTCATAGTTTCCAGACGAATCTATCTTCAATCTCAACATAGCCAACCACTAGAAACTTTACTTTGATGGCTCATACACGCAACATGGATTAGGAGCCAGTGTCTTCTTTATCACCCCACAAGGGGACTGCACACCAAGGTCCTATAAATTGGCATTCCCCTACACCAATAACATTGCAAAAAACAAGGCTTTAACCATAGGTCTCAGAATAGCAGTGCAGTGGCACATCATGGCCCTCAGAGTATACGGAGACTCCTAGTTGATAATAAACCAAGTGAACCGTGAATACCAGACTAAGGATGATAAGCTCACTCCATACAAAAACCTAGTGGAGACTCTCAAAGAATCCTTTATTGAGATCACATTTGAGCAGATACCTAGAGCTAACAACAGAGTAGCAGACACCATGGAAATAATCGGATCCTTACTGGACATCCCTCAAAATGTCCCAAAATATGAATTCTTGGTAGAGCAACTTCTCGTGATCCCTAGTACCATGACATTTATACCTACTTATGAATAGGTGTCATACCTGTTGATTTACCTTCAACCTTAAAATGAACCTTTGTCAAAAAGGCATCCCAATTCGTCATCCTAGGAGATACCCTGTATCGTAGGAGCATAGAAGGAACCTTACTACATTGTTTAAATGTTGAGGAGGAATTGATCGCTTTAACTAAAGTATGTAATGGTATCTATGGTTCACACTCGAGTGGAATGACCCTAGCCAATAAATTGTTGAGGATGGGGTATTATTGGCCTACAATGGAAAGAGAGGAACATGACTACGTGAGAAGGTGTCTACAATGTTAGAAGCATGGGAACCTCATCCATGCTCCAGCTCAAGAACTTCATCCCATCATCACACCATGGCCCTTTTCGCAATGGGGACTCGATCTCATTGGAAAAATCACTCCCACTTCATCTAATGGCCACAAGTTCATCATAACCACCACTAAGTACTTTACTAAGTGGGTGGAAGCCATACCCATGACGTATATAACCAAGAAGAAGATATCAAAGTTCATCTTGAACTATCTCATTTGCCACTATGGTGTCCCACAATCCATTATCTCAGATAATGGGACACCATTTAAGAATCAAGATGTCCGCAACTTGTGTGAAAAATTCAAAATCCAACATCGCTTCTCCACCCCATACTATCCCCAAGGCAATGGCCAAGCAGAAGACACTAATAAACCATTTTAAAGATACTCAAGAAAATAGTCAATGATGTAGGTCATGACTGGCATCTACAGCTCAATCCTGCCCATTGGGCCTACCGAACCAGTATTTGCACACCCACCGGTGCCACCCCTTTCTCCCTGGTCTATGGATTAGAAGCAATATCGAGTGTCAAGACTGAATGAGCTAGAGCTACTGGATGAGTAGTGTATAGACACTTTAAATCATTTGCAAGTCTATCAAAACAGACTCAAGAGGAGCTATAACAAGAAAATCAGAAGCAGGACTTTCCAAGTCAAAGAAATGGTACTAAAGGAGAATTAGAAGAACGTACCAAATCCAAACAGCAAAGGAAAATTTGAACCCAGCTAGTTGGGACCATTTCTTATCACAACAAGCTATAAGTCAGGGGCATATCAGTTAACAACACCCAAAGGGGAACCCCTGCAAAATCCCATGAATAGCTCTCATCTCAAAAAAATTTATGCCTAATCTTTCAAGGTATAAAACCCAAAAAAAAATTTAAAAAAATAGAAAATATCCTAAAAAAATGGTTACCTTGGTGAAAACTTGGCAAACAGGCATTTGGTGACAACAAAAAAATCAAAAAATCAAAAAATCAAAAAAAGGATAAAAAAAAGTAGAGAAAAAATTGGACCCTCTGGTGAAAACCACTTCGGTGGCACTTTGGCCAAGTACCTTGGTGAAAACCTGGAAAATAGGCGCCTTGTGTAAATAAGCATGTTCCATCCACCAAGATCTTCATGGCTTGTTCTACATCATCCATCCATTGTGTTTCCATCATCCATCGCATTCAGATATACATCCATCACTCACCCCACCCACATCTGCACCATAGCTTGATCCTGTGTTCGTATTCATAATCCCTCCTAGTACTACTCAGCCTATCCTCAAGGTTAGTTTGTCCTTCCTTTATTGGAGTAGTCTATTGTATCACGCTGGGGGCATGTTCTCATCGGATCAGATTCGTGTATATTCTTGAAGTCCTAAAATCAAAAAATCCAAAACATCAAAAAATATAAAATCCAAAAACATTCAAAACATATCAAAATCCCAAAACAGGTCAAAAAAGTCTGTCAAAAAGTCAAAAATAGAGTCCTCTTGTCGAACTATGGGTCTCTGAGCCTTGAACGTAGGCAAGGTTGATCTTTGATCATCCCCCGAGACACTTAGGTCAGTCCTTTAGGAGACTGTCATAATAAACTGACATTTCATCATGTATATCTTCATCTATAAATTAATCAAGTCGTTATTCAAACTACGTGGTCTCTGCATGTATAATGTAGGTAAGGTTAATCTATTGATCAAATCCTAAGGCCCCTAGGATAGGCCTTTAGGTTAGTATCTTGGTCAAAATCTCAGAAAACCCCAAAAACATTGGAAAATTGAAAATCTAAACATTTGAAAATCTTAAAAAATACCAAAAATAGCCTCAAAACATTGCAAAACTCCAAAAACATCCAAATATTTGAAAAAATCCATCCATCTCATATCGCTTACACCCACAATAACATCACTCATAATAAACGATCGCCATCCTCAACCTTTGGTGAAACAATTAGAAACAAGTCTAGCTAGTAAAAAGTGAAAACTCAAAATGTCAAGTCTCAGGTCTAAGTCAGTATGTAAAAAATTTGGTCAACTCTTTGTGTCAATAGCCCATCATCCAATCAATCACATTTCAATCATTTGAAAACATCATGCCCTAGGATATATCCTTCCTACAAAGGGAATTATTTATCAGAACGAACACTTTGGATAAATGAAATGACATGCCGCCATCCACTAACATGTCCTAGGATGTATCCTTCCTACAATGGGCATTATCTTTTGGCAATAGGTTCGGTTCTTATACTTAAAAACACATTTCCTTTTGGTTAGCAGTATTGAAGAACATCAGCTTGTGTGTTTACTTTATCTTGGTCTTTTTGGCTTATCTCTTTGCGCTCATTCCAATAACCTCTTGATGATGTCCAAACAAATGGATTTAGAGAGATAGGAATGGGGCAACGATCATTATCTTTTTTCTGCTATGCTTGTAGGAAATTCTTGTAAAATAACCTTGGTCAATACTTTCTTTGTTAGATATGTATGGAGGGTGTTTTGGGAAACTTGTTGACTATTGCATTGATAGGTTATACCTTTCTGTGTTTTGGTTTGAGGTGTTTGAAACTTCTAAAGTGCATCCTAGCAAGGTTTCTGTATGTCAGGTGTGAACAAGAATACTCCTATCTATTTGTTGAGTCAGAGTCCATCACACTAAGTATAACGCCATCTTGGTCCTTTATACCTTGATGCATCGTGCTTATGCATGTTATCAAACATAAGGTAAGTGACCCTTTTAAAATCCCAATTCTTGATAAGCAAATCATCCATTTCTCATCATCCATTTCTCACCATCATCTCTTATAAAGTTGTCTTGTTGGATCCTCTTGTCATCACCTAATTTCTTCTTTTCTGCACTAACATCACATCATGAATAGATAATCATCATCACCAGTGCATCCATCCTACATCCATAAACCATCAACATTCTGGAAATCATCTCACATGCATGTTCATCATCATAGTATAGATCTGTTAGTCTAAGCATCGCATAAAATCATACATTTGCATAAATCATCCAATGCATAATCATATAGGCATCATCCATGTCATCCATTACACCTGCATTGTATCATCATTTAAGTTGTTTAGGATAATATAGATTGGTTATTCTAGGAATCTTAAAACCATCACACTCGCATCATCATCATAACCATCCATATGTCCATCTTGAACCTCTTTATCGTGAGATCGACCCTCAAATTGAATCTTTTCGCTTGATCTCTCAAGGGGGCAATGTACTAGTGTACCTCTTTCCACTAGGGCATCCAAAAAAAATTAGAAATTTTTTGAATTTTGATCGTGGCAAGTTTATTATTTGAACCAACGTAGCAAGTACATTGATTCAAAGAGGGGAAAATGTAGACATGCAAAATATGCAACATTTCAATCCACTAGTTTAATTAAATAACCTTCATTTAATTAAATCTAACATTTCATCCTTCAATTAAATAAATTCACTTTACCATTACCTCATTTAAATAAATCAATTTTTATCACATCCTAACATTCCATCTTTCATAAATCATGTCCTAGATTCACCTCCTTCAAATTAATTAACATTTATCTTGCATCTCCCTTTTAATTAAATAAACAAAACTTTATTTAATTAAATCTCAAATTCGTATTCCATCCCTTTTGATTTAAATAAATCAATGTATTTAAGTCAAAAGGGCCAAAAGAATCTAACATCATCTTAACTAATCTAATCTTGATTAAATCTAATCTAATCACCCATCACATCCTCTAGCTTTTCCCACTTGCACCAATAAAGCATTTTAATTCATTTATTAAAATCGTCATTTTCCCTCAACAAAGCATATTTTGAGAATATTCCTCAAGTTTTAATTTGAAAGCAAGTTGACTTGTCCCTTCCAACATGGCAATAGCTTCCCTCCTACATGTCCCCCACTTGGCATTAAAGTCTCCTTTTCTCCCTCCAACAAGCCAAATTTGAATTTGAAAAAAGGCCAACCAATCTCATTTATTGGCACATTGACCAAAACTTGCACATTCCTAAACCACTCACAAGGTGACAAGTGGCTCCATCTCATTAGCTAAATCTTTATCCCACATTGGTCCCTTTTGAGCACTCTTTCAACTTGAGAATCTATAAGTAGAGGCCTCATTCTTCAACAATGCATCCACAACCTTGATGTAAAGTTACTCTCTTCAATTGAGAGCTAATTTTTTCCATTTCACTCCATCTTCAAGGCATCTATCATTGAGTTTAGCAAGGATTGGGAAAGGGTCACTTTGCACAAGTGACACCAATCCACTATGGAATAGGTACATGCAATGCCTTTATATGTCTTTTAATCTTTGTTATTTGTTGCATTTCTTGAGCATTGACATGTTATTTCATAGGAGTATTTAGCAAATTTGTTTGCACTAACCTTTTTCATGAAGTTTAATAGGTATGTAGATTTGAGAGATGCTCACAGAACTGTAACACTAATTAAACATTAACATTAATTTAATGCTAACAACAATTGATCCCTAACCTTAACTCAAACCCTAACCTTGATCTTAACTTGCAATTCCTAAACCTAATCCTAACCCTAACTATAATAGAAATACAACTCTAATTTTAACCCCAATTAAACAAAAACCCTAACCTCAACCCTAACCTGAATATTTATCATAGAACCCTAACCCTATTGAAATTCAACTCTAATTGAACTCTAACCCTAATTGGTTCCTAACCCTAGCACTAACTCTAACACTAATCTCAAACTTTATTTTAGAACCCTAACCCTAATCTCAACCTTCACCCTAATGCTAAACCCAAGATTTATCCTAAAACCCTAATTAAACCATGCCTATAATTGAACTGTAACCCTAATTGAACCCTAACCCTAATTGAATTCTAATATTAACCCTAAACCTAACCCTAATTGAGTTCTAACCCTAAGCCTTATCCTAGTTCTAACCCTAGCCCTAACTATCACCTTAATTATAATTATAATCCTAACCATAATTCTAATTCTAACATGAACCCTAATTCCAAGTGTACTTCTAAATGAACTCTAACCCTAACGCTAATTAAAACCTAACTCTAGTTGAACCTTTACTTTAACATTAGCCCTAATCCTAATAATCCTAACCCTAACATAATTGTATTCCTAACACTAAGCCTACTTGAACCCTAATCTTAATCCTAACCTATTGCTATATCAAATTTAACCCTAATATTAACCTTGAGCCTAATTGAACCCTAAACCTAATCCTAACCCTAATTGAACTGTAATTAAACTTTAAGTGAACTTTAACCCTAACCATAATTAAACTATAACCCTAATTAAACCTTAAGAATAATTCAATACTAACACTAACCCTAACCCCAATAGTAATCCTAACCTTAAACCCTAACCCAAATATTTATCACATAACCCTAATCTAGCCTTAACTTTAACCTTAATTAGACTCTCACCCTTACCCTATCCCTAATTAAACCCTAACCCTAATTGAACATTGATCTTATTTCATCCCTAACATTAACCCTAACCCTAATTGAACCCTAACCCTAACTCTAAATCTAACCCTAATTGAACTCTAATCCTAACCCTTACTCTAATTAAACCCTAACTATAGTTGTATCCTAATTCTAATTGGACCCTAATAAACTCTAACCCTAATTATACCATAACCCTAACCCTAAACCCTAATTAAATTGTAACTTAAATTGAACCTTAACCTTGATACAAAGCCTTACCCTAATTGAACCCTAATCTTAAACCTTACCATAATTAAATCCTATCCTAACCCTAGGTCTACTAATATGACATCACATGTTTTTTTGTTTTTCAGATCTAATGAATACATTTCATTCAATTATGAGTTAATCAACACTAACAACTTTAAAGTCACAAAAATTTATACAATGTTATTGAAAATTTTGGGTATCAAATAATTGTTTTTGTCATAACTATAGGAAGACGGTCAAGTACTGGATCCTTTTCCTAATTAGATTATTTTTTGAAATTCTTGATTGAATGTGAAATTAGTTATTGAAAAGAAAACTCTACAAGAAGACTGGATGTTGCATAAAGCCTTAATGCCTCTTTAGATGTCCTTTAGTTATTTTTCAATTTTTTTTTATTACAATTTTTTTTTTCTAGTTGTCTTTTGATTAGACTTTTATTAACTTTTTATTTGTCTCTATTGGACCTATGTTGGATAAAATACCTCAACTATTGTCTCTGCTATTGTTTTCTTTGTTGACTTCATTAAAGATTATAAGACCTTTTGAAAATATTTTCTTATGTATCCTTATCAAAATTTATCAAGAAAAAAATTAAAACTATATTGATGTGTAGTTTAATTATATATTCATTAGTTAATTGATAATAGATATCAATTCAAAATTTATTATAAATATTATTATATTATTAAAATAATCCTTGATAAATAAAATATTTCAACTATATTATATTAACAAAATCAAAACAAAATTTTAAATATTAAGAATAAGCTATGAATTCAAGGGAAAAACTGAAAAAATGACAATTTAGGAAGAGATGTTAAGGTTAAAAGTAGTTTTAGAGATCTTGCCACCAATAAATTCCATTGCTCTTCCCTTCACATCAAAGAAAGCTATCACCATTTTGGCTATGTCTCCAATTGGTATAAATGAACAGACAAGAAAACAATGTTCAATATGTAATAATATACACCAAATATTAAATTTCTAAGCCAAATGTGTCATCAATGCTTGCGAAGAATGAGTAAACCCATCTCATAATAATGCATAACTCAATGTTTTCTTCTGGCAGGACTCCTTGACCGATGTCCACGAGGAGACCTAGAAATTTTAATAAGGAACCAAAAAACAAAAACCTTGGTACAATTGTATTTTCCTCAATGGTCGCTACAAAGAAAATTGACCTTCACATAACTCCGCTGATTGTTTGGGCGTCGAAATGGGCCATGTTGAAGGCTCGGTCAATAGATATGGTTTGAGTCAATAATTTAGCACCATTAATATTTCCTATTGTAGCTTGAGCTTCATTGAAAGTTTCATACTATATCAATGCATATCCCTGTAGCAGCACACCAAAATTGCAAACAATGACAAGAAATTTGAGAGTTGTTATGTAAAGAACTAAATCAGAGAACAATAGTACATAAATATACTAATAATTGGACAATTCAGCATTAAAAAGGTAATTAACAAAAAAAATGTTTGAAACTGCATCGTGATTAAGTTCCATTTAGCAAGCACTGGCTTCAAAAATGTATATTCTCACAAACATTACAACATTGTCAAAGCTGCAATTCATTTATAGGTTTAATGATAATAGCAAGAAATAGTGACTGTTTGCAGTGAATTCGCTTGGGTTTGGCAATGTAATGAAATTCGTAGACAATATTTTAAAATGGTTTCACTTTTCAAATTTGTGTATCACAAGAAATTCCCTAAGAACCAATTAACCTGCACCATAGCTTTTTTAAAAGTCATATCTTGAAGATCACAACATGCTCTGCTTGTACCCATCTCATTCTGTTGACTATTAATTCCTCCAAATCACGGTATAAGTGGGAAATATGTCCATCACTACACTTCTATTCAATTTACAAAGGCATTTCATTAATATCTATTTTCTCATTTGGAATGCACCCATTACGCTCATGACAAATTAAGAGAATGTTCAATCACAGAAGACAATAAACAAAAAGTTCTCCAATCAGCACTACTTCAATAATAATTGCAAGGTTAAAAAAAATTACTTGTTAGACAAGTGTGCATGTGCACCATGTCAACAATGAACACAAGGGTATACCCTGTATATTGCACAAGCAAAGTGGTTGTATACAAGATTATATAGTACAATGTACTTGAATGCATGATTTGATACCCAATTGGTGTTAGCTCTTGTATGAAGAACTGCTGTGCTTATGGAATCGACTTTCATGATCCCATTGTTTCTAACTTGAGTTTTAAGATATTGCGATAGATATACAAATAAAAGGGTTCTTTCCTAGTATTTTGAAATGTGGAAGATAGAAAATAGATTGGGTGTGTTTGTTTCAGAAGGGTAGATAGGGTTCTTTCCACAAACCCCTGGGATTCTAGATCAAGTACCAATTGAATTATGCAGCTAACATATAAAATCATAAATATATAATAACATAAAAAATTTACATAGCCATTGCTTACAAGGAGATGACATCTCTTGCAGGAACTTTTTCAAGCATTAATACCTGTACTTCATTAGGCCTTCCATACATCCCATGTGCGTTCCTACTTTTGGAATTCTAATGCATACTTTTTAACTGGCAAATGATAAAAAATCTTATGGGATTTCAAAAACTTCCTAAAGCTGCCATTCACTTCATCTCCAATGCAAACACAAACATGTTTGAGCTCTAAAGACCATTATTTCCGAGTAGCTCAATTGATATATAATCAGTTGAAGGGAAAAAGATATTTGAATGTTCTAGGAGTGGGAGTCAAAATTGCAGTAGTTAAAAGGGATAGAAAATGCAGAGGACTCCACCATGAAGAAGCTCAACTTAAGATGTGATTATCTTCTTTCCAGAAGACACACACATATCATTTTGGTCTCTTTGTAAATTGGAAACAGATATACAACAAGATTATATGATATATTTGTAAATGGTAGAAGGGTTTATTCCACAAGAAAAAGGAAGAGAACAATTTGATATTGGTTTGAATTACTTAAGGCAACCTGAGAATCTATATTTGTTGGAAGTGAATAGACTTGTGTTTAATTATATTCAATAATGATTTTTAATTATCTTAAAATGATTTTAATTAATTATGAATGTTATTTTTATTTTTAAGATTGCAGGGTTTCTATAGGGCCCCATCCCAATGAAAGTATACAACAGAAACTATAACAAACTACATCAATAGCCTTATAAAATAACACAACGACAACTTCACCAATAAACTTACAGGAATAGAGAAAAAAACATGCGCAATAATGAACACAATATTTTTGGAAAATTGTCCGTGGAAAAACCCCGAAGGGAAAACCACTATTGCACATGAGGAATTTTATTAAACTTCAACAAATCAAGGAAATACATAAACTACTTGCCTCTTACTGGTAGAGCTCTGGCAATATTCTTCTCCAGAAATTCTTCCCTCAATTTCCCCTGCTGAAATTCCACAACTACTATCCCCAACACTATCATTATGCCCTTGCTATCACTACAAGACTATTTGCTCTCACTGCAAATCTACTTGCTATCACTACAAGTCTTTCTCAAGTGTGTGTGTGTACTCCAAATGCCCATTGATCCCCTTTTATACTTTTCTCATTGGAAAACCAATGGCCATGATTTAATCTCAATCAATGGCTAAGATTAATTAGATTCTAACAACCCAGAACTAACTGGATTCTAGAAGTCTCTATAGGAATCAATTATTTAATTACATAATTATCTAGACAACTCAACCCTTCTTAGAAGTCTCCAGAAAATAATTAAATAATTAAATAAACATTTCTTGGGAATGGAGACACCTGTCCAAGCTACACAAATTAACACTCCCTCTTAGCAAGGAAGGTGTTCTGCATGACACCCAACCTATCTCTAAAGAAGATGAATTTCTCCTTCCCCAATGCCTTGGTCAAAATATCTGCTACCTATTGATCTATAGGTATATACTGTAGCTGAACAATCCCGCATTGTACACAGTCCCTGATGAAGTGATATTTGATGTCTATATGCTTAGACCTGTCATGAAACACTGGATTCTCAGACAATTTTATACTACTCTAATTGTCGCAGTGTATCACAGTAGTCTCAACCCTTTGACCAAACAAGGCTACTAGCAACTTCCGAAGCCATATCACCTCACACGTTGCCATGCTAGCTGCTATGTATTCTGCCTCTGCAAAACTCAAAGCCACAGACTTCTGCTTCCTGTTGTACCAAGAGACAACTCTTGATCCCAAACTGAAGCAACACGCTGAAGTGCTTTTCTTGCCTGCTGTACTGCCTACCCAATCTGCATCAGTATAGCCTATCAACCTGATACCATCACCTCGAGCATATCTAATCCCATACTCGATTGTACTACACAAATACCGCAACACATGCTTTGTCGTTGTCCAATGCACTCTCTTTGGCTCCACCATGAACTAACTAAGAGAGTTTATTGCAAAGGATATATCTGGCCTAGTGTTGACCAAATACATGAGAGACCCAATCAACTTCCTGTATAAGGTGGGGTCTACATCCTTCTCCCTAGATGTCTCTACCTTCTTCCAATTTGTGATCATAGGGGTAGACATGGCTCTGCAATCTTCCATCTCGAACCTCCTCAAGATTTCAATGCAGTATTGCCCTTGTCCAAGGAAAATCTCTCCATCTGTCTGCCATACCTCCATGCCTAGAAAGTAGTGCATAAGCCCCAAATCCTTCATCTCGAACTCTGCTGCAAGGTCCCTCTTGCACTCCTCTATGAGCCCCAGTGAACCTGTCAAAAACAAGTCGTCCACATATAGAACGAGAATGAGAGCCTCACCCCCAACCACCAAGTAGTAGAAGTTAGCATCCGCTTCACTCTTCACAAAGCCCATTCCCTGCAAGTATCTATCAATGTGCTCATACCACGCCTTGGGAGCCTGTTTGAGTCCGTACAAAGCTCTTTATAATCTACACACGTGGGTTGTACTATTGTGTGCCACAAAGCCCTCTGGTTGTTCTATGTATACCTCCTCTTTCAATTCACTATTAAGAAACATTGTCTTGACATCCACTTGATGGATCTGCCATCCCATCTGTGCTGCAAGTGAGATCACAGCTCGTCTAGAAGTATACCTGGCCACTGGAGCAAATTTCTCCTCATAGTCAATTCCCTCCTTCTGAGAGAACCCCTTGGCCACAAACCTTCACTTGTATTTCTCGATGCTACCATCTGCACCATGCTTGATTTTATAAATCCAACGTGATTCAACCATTGTCTGATCTGTTGTTCTAGGAACAACCTCCCACACATCATTTTGCACTATTGAGGTATATTCCTTAACCATCGCATCTTGCCACACCTGTTGTTGTGTGGCCTCCTGATAACTAGAAGGCTCACTATCTACCAACTGACTAACTAATGCTATATAGTCATCATACCTAGCTAGTTGTCTCCACTGTCTACTACTCATCCTAGGAGCTCCCACAAACTCCTGAGTATCCCTATGTGACTGTTGGTTCCTACTACAAATTGTAGAGGATGAAGTATCAACCTCCATGTCTCCTTGATGCACCTCTTGGATCTATTGCATTTGTTGCTCCATACTCTGTGAACTCTCAGCACCTGAGCTTGTGTTTGTACTAGTAACTGTACTTGAGCTTCGTTGTCCTTGATCTGGTTGAACAATCCTTGGAGCTTTCGTTGGCTGCTCACTCTAATCATCTGCTGGAAAATCTCTAAACCTCCTAAATGCCTTGTCCTCCATGAACTTGACATCACACCTAACTAGGATCCTTCTGGTCCTTGGGATAAATATCTAATATGCCTTTGAGGTTTCACTGTACCCCACAAAGTACCCTCTCTCTGTAGTCTGATCTAACTTGGAATGTGTAGGCCCTAGAATATGACAATACGCCAAACTTCCAAATATCCTGAAGTGGTTGACATCTGGTATCTTCCTTGAGAACGCCTCCTCTGGTGTCATCTTTCCCAATACCTTATCTGGAACCCTGTTCTGTATGTACACTGTCGTACTGCATGCCTCTACCCAAAAGTAATGTGGCATATCCTAGTCATGTAGCATAGCCCTTGTCGCCTCTGATATAGACCGATTCTGCCTCTCAGCAACCCCATTTTGTTGTGGGTTGTAAGGAACAATCCACTCTCTCTTGATTCCTTCCCTGGTGCAGAACTCCTGGAACTCTTTCCCTTTGTACTCGCCTCCATTGTCTGACCGAAGAACCATTATCTTCCTTCCTGTTGAATTCTTCATAAGAGCTTTGAAATCTTGGAAGCAACTAAAAACCTCATCCTTGGTCTTCAAGAAGTATATCCAAGTCTTCCTGGAGAAATCATCAATAAAAGTAGCAAAGTACTCGTAACCTCTGAGAGACTTCGTCGACATTGGTCCACATATATCTGAATGTACTAGATCAAGAACACCCTTGGATCTGGTGTCACTCCTTGGAAAAGCTGCTTTCACAAACTTCCCCAACACACATCCCTTACATACATCATCATGCTCTATGCTCACCTTTGGAACACCAGTCACTGTCTCACGAAGCAATTTAAGTGCTCCATGATGTATATGGCCCATTCTCCTATGCCATAGCTCTCCTTGATCTCTAGAATTATTGTTGCTCATCAATGCCTTATGAGTATCAAACTACAACCTGTAAAGTCGTCTGCTCCTAACTCCAATAGTTGTGGGTGATTTCCAATCCTTATGCTTGATTAATACATTTGCCCCTCTAAATAATCTACTTGAATGGGAATCTGATTGCCATTCTCCCTCTGAAATAGAACAGTCCCTTTCCCAAGTGGATTGAGTTTGGACATATTCCCCATAGAAATCTGTATTCTGATGTCTTCCTCCTTATAGCTGGAGAAGTACTCTCTAACTCCTGTCACATAAAATGATGCCACATTGTCTATATACCAAACACCCTGTGAGGTTGAGCTAGCCATACAAGCTATGAGAGTGAACTCATCCTCCATTCTACAAGAGAGCTCATATGCACTTGTTGAAGTTGCTATCTGCTTCTTACCCTTCTTTTTGTTCTTCTTCCTTTGCGGGAAATCGCTGACATAGTGGCCAAACTCGTGACAGCCATAACACTTGACTTTAGACAAGTCCTTCTTCTTCTTCTCACTTTGTGGATTTGATCCTTTGCTAGACCCCTTCTTCGCTTTCCCTTTTCCTGCAAGGGAAATGTTTTCTTGTTCTGCCTCACTTTTCTAACTCGTTGTTGGTTCCATTGACAAGACTAAGTCTAAGCTCCTCCTAAGTGAAGTCAATCTAGAGTCGATCCCAACTCGGTAAGGTGTCTCGTCCATTAATAACATGAACAAAGACATCCCACTGCTTAGTAAACCCATTTAGGGCTACTCGTACTAGCTCGTCCTCATCTGGTTTATCTCCAATAGCTACCAACTCATCCTTGACAAGTCTAAGTTTGGTGAGGTAACTTGTCACATCTTCTCCCTTGTTCATCTGAGTATTCCTCAGCTTTTCTCTAAGAATCAACTTCTGATTAGTGGTAGCATTCTGGTACAGATTCAGAATGGCGTCCCACATCTTCTTCATTGTATCTAACTCTGCGACATGTGGAACAATATGGTCCTTGACACCATCAAGAATCAACCTCCTCACCTTAGCATCTTCCTTCTTATGTGTTAAGAGTTGTGTTGGATCTGTAGGTACAGGTACAACACTGGTCACATATTCCTTGATCCCATTCTCTTCCAATAACAAAGAAATTATGGCTTTTCAGACACCAAAATTTGAGGCTCCATCCAATATGTCCTAATCCCCTAAAGAAAATAATAATAATAAAAAAAAAAAAATCTGAAGAGGTAGCACTAGGTCTTATAAACCCTCAATCTTTCTTTCTTGTGTTGAGCCTTGTCTACCCTCAGATCAACTCTGATACCATGTAAAAATTCTATTGTAGTTACTGATTATTAATCTCCTATCTAATATAGATTATTTGACTCTGGACAATTAATTCACAACAAATATTGAAAAATAACACAACTGCAACTTCACCAATAAACTCACAGGAATAGAGAAGAAAACATGCATAATAATGAACATAATATTTTTGGAAAAATTATCCGTGGAAAAACCTTGAAGGGAAAACCACTAAAGCAGATGTGGAATTTTATTAAACTTCAACAAATCAAGGAAATACATAAACTGCTTGCCTCTTACTGGCAGAGTTCCAACAATATTCTTCTCCAGAAATTCTTCCCTCATTTTCTCCTGCTGAAATTCCACAGCTGCTATCCCCAATGCTATCAATGCGCCCTTGCTATCACTGCAAGACTATTTCCTCTCACTGCAAATCTACTTGCTATCACTGCAAGTCTTTCTCAAGTGTGTGTGTGTACTCCAAATGCCCATTGATCCCCTTTTATACTTTTCTCATTGGAAAACCAATGGCCATGATTTAATCTCAATCAATGGCTAAGATTAATTAGACTCTAACAACCCTAACTAAATGGATTCTAGAAGTCTCTCTAGAGGAATCAATTATTTAATTACATAATTATCTGGACAACTCAACCCTTTCTAGAAGTCTCTAGAAAATAATTAAATAATTAAATAAACATTTCTTGGGAATGGAGACACCTGTCCAAGCTACACAAATTAACAAATACTACCTATACTAATCCTACATATAGAGCCATGTAACTATAACAATATGAACCTTACATCTGACAAGAGAAAACAAAACCCAAAACAGAAGAGAAGCTACATACTATTTGCATTATATATAAAACAACTTTCTGCAGTAGATTACACAGACTTATAATTTTGCTACACCCCAACGGTTCAAGCCTTCATCCCTAGACAAAGTCTTCCACCATGCAAGTTGTTTGTGCCTTACTGAATCCAAGCACCTTGTCCTGCCAACATCTATGTCCCTTGTCGCTTGAGCCATTAACACAAATTAACTAAATGTTTTGACTATTAATGGGGTTTTCTAAAACAATTTAGATTTAAATGCACAAAATAGGTAATTTTTGTTTAAAATATATTGTTCACTATGTCTCAATTAGTTGCCAAAATTCTAGATTATCTTTAACTTGCACTATTCTTCTAGTTTTATGCATAAAAACATAAGGCTTTAAAGAATAAATGTGTGTCATGTATATCTTTGAGCAAATGTGTGATCTTTTCGTCATTTTTTTTTTTTTCTAGTACTGGAAAAGAAATTCAATGTTATATATTCCCTACCAAAGCCCACAAAGTCCATCATTTCACTCAATTCAATCCATTTTTTAGCTATTGCGAACCCTAATCTTGCAAAATATCATTTGGCTCACCAATTTGTACAAATCCCTATGGTTATTACAAATTTCTTTAAGCAGACAAGCATAAACTACATGGTTGAACTTACGACTAGACATATAAGATTTTCTTTGGTTGTTGCACTGGTGGATGCACAGGTCTCTTGCTCAGTGTGTGAGGTTTCTCATTCAATAGATCCTCATCTATACACGAATTCCCTTCACCATTTAAGCTCTGCTCCAACTCTTTATGAAAATCAATGGTGTCAAATACCTGTAGCGTGGTTAAGAACGTCTGACCATGAATGGGAGAAACTGTGAGCAAACACATATGGCGTTTAGGGGAGAGATAAATCAATGGAATGCTTGATCTATTGTAACAACAAGAGTATTCGACTACCACCACCGATACTTTTCAGCTTCTTCTTGCTCGTAACCACCACCGTGACAGCCAACGACGATGTCAAAATTTTTGAAAAAGGATTTTTTTGTTTACAGTGAAACGTTCTTCCCTCTACAACTGAATACACCTCTCGATCTAATTAACAAAAGTTTCTAATTTCATATTAAAAATAAATCTTGTTAAATATATTCTAAAAGTTAAAAACAATTATATTCTATTTTGAAAAGATTCTAAATTAATATATATTTTTATAATAATATTATAAATCACATATACTAATAGAATGGTAGTGGGTATTGGGTAAAAGCCTTTTGATGACTACAAAATACATATTGACCCCTTGAGCATAAGAACTTCTACACGTTAAAATTATTATGTGGATTTCAAATGAAGGTATGAGTTTGTGTGAACAAGGTAGTTTCATGTTGATTAATAAGCCTAGCCCCTATATGATAAAACAATCCTTGTAGATGTTCAAGCTAGTTTATGAATATTAATGGGTGGAGTGGATCGATGACCTCGATATTCGTGAAGGGGAGTGTTATTTTCACCATGACTGGTATTTGCAATCCAAATCAAACCTTTAGGAAATTAATGGGCTGGCTTGGCAGGCTAAGGCAGCACAAGTTGAAGAAGGCTGGACTACTGTTATTGGAAAAAAATATAAACCCTCTGGGCCTTCTTTCGATATGAATCTTCGCTCTAACAAACGAAACTCTAATTGTAAAACTTAATGGTGTTTGTTTGTGAGCTGGTTTTTTGTTGACTGCAGGCTGTCTTTTCTGCAGTCTGGTTTTTTTGGCTTGTTTTAGCTGTTTGGCTTTTGGTTGTAATGGGTTCCAGATCCCATCAAAATCTGTTTTCCCCAATTTCAAAAACAATAATCTCATAAAACACCTTCTCTCCCTTTTTTTAATAGATTATTCACAACTCACTCCCAACATATGTAAAATTAAAATTCTACTATTAACTTGGAACAAAATGAGATATGCCACTCTAACAATTCACTTCGTAAATAAAATGCATCACATACATAACAACCATAAGCTAAAGAGAGGGTATGACCTTGTTGATCATGAAACCTTGTTCTATATTAGTACCCTATAAAGGAGGATGCTATTATACCAACCATGGGCTAACATCAAAATTGGAGAGTTAGGGGACCAATGTAATGGGTATGTTAGCAGGATAGATACCCCCACCCTTGGCAAGCAAGTTAAGAAAGGATGTTCATACTTCATCCTTTTATATTAGGCTCTCAAGGACACTACTTTTGAAAGCATAGTACATACTTTAACCAAAAAAAAAAAAACTGAAGAAGAAAAGGCTTACTAGGTGCTTTATAGCCAAAGGTCCAAGTAGGTCTGCATGAACTCTTTGTCATACTTAGGTTGAATTCCTTTGCCACTCCAAAATCTGCTATGTGGGGTTCAAAGTTCTCATCCAAAAGAACATTGTTGGGTTTCAAATCACATTGAACAACACTAGGTCTTGATTCATGGTGCAAATAGGCTAGCTCATGGGCCACTCCAATAGCTATATTCAACCTTTTCTTTCATTCCAAGGGACACTTTGACCTTCCCTGCAATAAATTCTCCAAGATACCATTTGGCATGAACTCCAAGATCAGAGCCATCTCTTGAGAATCACTAAAATACCCAAGAATTTTAAATAGGTTCTTGCCTCAGCTTCCTCAAAATCTTCAATTCTATAAAGAAATTATTTTGTGAGAGTGTTTCCTCATCTATCTTAATTCATTTCATTACAACCTTTCCAATTCGAAGAATTCCCTTGTACACGGTGTTAAACCCACCCTTTCCAATCAAATTATTTCTATTGAAATTACCAATTTGTCACATCCTCGTAAAAGAAGATCTTTCGCATGAACATTGCGAGGATAATAAAATAAATAAGCAAAATAACATGTCAGTCAAAAGCATGAGGAGATCAATATGGAAAAAGATATGGGCATCGTGTGGTCAAAGAAAATAAGAAATTGAAGATACCACATACATTTAAGAAGAATGGCACAGGTATGGTGGGGATGGTTGCAGGCATAGCATCCCAATTTCCTGAACCATCCAAATGACAAGTTAGCAATTTTAAAACACTAGCAACCCCATAATCTGCACTGGACCTCTAATTTGAAACAAATATGGGGGCGATTATGGGGGGTAGTTGGGGGTTGTAGTTGTTTTGGACGCGTGACAGTTTAGGGAATAGAGAACTAGACTTCGCAACCTATGACGACATACTCTCTATTGGCAATGGAATAGATTGTTGAAAATGCTTAGGAACTTCAAGAAAATGTAGTGTCAGGTGAAAAGATAAATTCCTCGATTGATATCATCCTCCTCTCTACCTGCGTGGATAGGGGAGTGAAAATCATGGCGTGAGGAAGATGAATTTTGTGGAAGAGGGTATAGCAATGAAGGAGAAAGGAAGAAATTGTAAAAAGAGGACGTACACAGATTGGGAGAGAAACATGGTCTCATGGAATGCACAAACTATAGGATATGAGAAAAAGGGATTATTGAAGAGTCTTGAGAAACTCTTAGGCAAATGTAATTGGCATGTGAAAAGGTATATTCCACAACCGCTACCCACATCTTCCTTGTATATGCTAAAATGAGAGTTTTTGAATAGGGAATAAACCTCTTTCAAACCAGAAAGATTAAAGGAATTCTACAAGAATGATGGCGTGAGGGTGGAAGAGGTAAGCATCGACCTCTTTAAAAATGTGGTTTGGGAAATTTAAGGTTATCGATAAACCAAAAAACATGAGAAGAAAGGGTCAAACGTGATTAAGGAGTGGAATGGAGAATATGGCATGTGCAAGGAGGGAGAGAGGGAGAGCATAAAATGGAGACAAAATGCCCTAATAAATTGGGTTTCTTAGTCTGCAATGGCAGTAGGATATTCACAAGATGGAGTTGTCGAAAATGCTCAAATAACTTTGAAGAAAATGCAGTTGGCAGTCTGTAACCTTTGATGCCATCCTCCCCGCTTGTGTGTAAATGAGAATTTTGGGAATGAGACTATTAGAGTCAATCGAATTAGTATTTGGCAGCTAGCAAACTTATGGTTGCAATATCTCTCTATGTCACAAGCTAATGGATTACCACGATAACATGACGAAGACTTCAGGGTCTACATTAGAACTGCTTTCAACATTGTTTGAAAGATAAGTACACTCCTCCATATTTCCCTATATAAATAGTATTTAATTTTGAATTATTCCCGTTTAAAAAAGGCATTTGAAAAGGTTATCCAGTAGGAAGCTCACAATACTTAAAATGACACTAATTTGGCAAAGATGTCATGATAAAACTATTATTGTTATTGTTTAACTTTATAATGCCTTGTTAGACATGTCCTTAGATATTTTATAGATTTCTTTTCTTTCCACCAAAATGTAGGGGTGATTAGGGGGATATCTCGTTACACTCCAAGATAATATAGAATTGATAGGTATATTCTATTCATATGAGGATGTATGTAAATTTTATGTGATATATAAATTATTTTGATAATATAGCACTTGGTTGAAACATGATAATATTTCTCTTGATTGGCACAAGTATCAAGAAACCATACTATTGCACATGTTATAATAGACAATCATTTTGGCATCAAGATTATATTTTTTATGTAATATACTAGTGTGGTGAATTAAGAATAGTCAAATGAGGATATGGTGGAGTGCAACACCTTATTGAGCTATTATAGGAAGTGTTATAATATCATAGTTCATGTGAATGGAAAATGCAAATGAATGTGTATGTTAAGTACAAGTTATATTACATTAAGCAACACAAGTGCAACACTCAAGTATGGAGAGTTGTTTGGTCAATTGAAGAAAATGGTTTCCTTTCCTTATAATAGGACATTTTGTGTACCTATATTGAGGCTTGCATAATGGTTGCATTGTGAAGATATTGGCATATAGCTAACTTGTACTATAATCTTCCCTTAGTTATAATATCTTGTAATATATGACAATATTATTATTAGTTCAAGCCAAGTGCGTTGACCCTCCTAGATGTATGAACAATATTGAAGGACTTCCTAGATAGATATATTTAAGATACATGTACTAGTTTTATTTATCAATCCTCATCATTTAGAGTAATTAATCTAGGTCAATTGTGCATATGCCTATGTGTATGCGTATTAAGAGCTCAAACTACGTTTAAGAAAAAAAATATTTTTCTTTACAACTATTTATTATATTATATTTATTTAGACAAAATATATAATTATACAATCTATTTCTCTAATAATATAATAGCATTTTTATAAATTTATTTATTTAATTAGATGGAATAACAAACAACTTATATTATTAGTTATTTAATATTAATTATATTATACATAATAATAACTAAACGTCAAATAATTCATAATGTTTATATTCTAAAATAGATTGGGTCTAATCTTTTATTTTTATAATTTTTTTAAAACTTAAAAAATCTTATTTTTTTATTTTTTAAATCTATAAATAATTTTTTTTTATTTTATAACATTATTATTTTTTTTAATTCAAGAGTATTAATACAAATTGTATCTTTTTATTACAGATCTATACAAATGATTTATTTTCTTCAATGTTTATCAAAAACTACAATTTAACTCTTTTATAGTGCTCATATTAATTAACATAATTAATTGGGAAAAATATATTTTACCAACAAAACAAATTTCAGTAATAAACTATACAGTATTACACAACAGTTGTCAAAAAGAGTTCAATCATCCACTCAATTATCACCTGTCATTCCTTTTAAATATCTATTGAATTCTTGGTGGACAGTAAAGCGAATACTTCGTTAAGGTTTCATTTATTTAACCTTCATTATCATATTCCTCTCTTTCTCCTCCATGGCGTGCCAATTTTCTACCTTGCATTGGAGAATGTTTTGACTGCACCACACTCCACCTTGCATTGGACGCCACACAGAAATAGAATAATCAATAGATAAGACTGCGACATCACTGTTACTAAAACTAAATCAATGGAAATTTGGCACATTCAGAAGACTCTAAAAAGCGAAGCCTTTTGAAAGATGGTAATGGGCCCGCTTGTCTGTCTCGTACAAATTAACTTCATCACGGTTTTGATTGTCATGTCTACATACAGACTAATCAGTTCCCAAGTCTATCTGAAATGAGAAACCTGAAGACTATGATCACGATTTGACACATTGATGTGTCAGAGGCACCTTCATCGATGATAGTGTTGTTTTTTATTCTGGCAAATAAGGATTTGGAAAGGATTCAGTAAGGAAGATAAAGTAATAAAGTTTATAAAATTGTTGTAAGTTTTTGGATTCAATTTTGTATATTTTTGTGTTAATGTTTTGGATCACATTTAACGATTCGTTATAGAAAGAGGAACAATTAGAAAAAAGGAATGCAGATAAAGCCTAATGATTATTAGGTATCTTTCTATTTACAACACCAACTATTATTGTCATTGTCCGTATGTTTTCTTAGCTTAATCTCTTCTCACCCTACCTTTTGCATTTTATTTTAAAATTGAGTTAGTTTAGGAAGAAAAGCATCATTTAAATTGTCACATTAGATGTTAAAGCCTTTTTTTCAAATCTCAAATCTAGAAATATACTTACGGTTTCACATCAATTTCAAATCTTTCAAATCCTCATTATTTAAAGTTCTAGCTAATTATTTGTAATGCTCCTTATAAAAACAACAAATAATGAACCACTGGGTCATTATTAGGCTCTATATGCATTCATTTTTTCCAATTGTTCCTCTTCTTGATGATGGATCACTAAGTGTGATCCAAAACGTTGACATAAAAACATACACAATTGAATCCAAAAGCTTGCAAAAAAAAAAGGTTAACGAAAGGACAATAGAATGAGTGGCAAATGATTGAACTTTTGGGTGATCCCACAATAGTGGTTTACAATTTTTGGCCAAACTGGACACTGAAATAATTTTTTTTAACTAAATATTCACTTTCGGGCACCTATAGTGGCTAAACTGTGAGGAATTTGATGATGATGCAAACTAGAGCTTCATGAAATTTTTTCTATAGATTCTAAATATATTTTTTTCAAAAAATTTGGAATCAGATTGCACTTATTTTTCCATCTCCCTCGAAAACTAGTTTTTTTTTCAGAAAATAACATTTTTAGAAAATGACACTCACCGTATAACGCATAACTTTTTTTCGATGAAGGATAAAATTATAATTATTTAGAATTTAGATTCGTAGCACTGATATCTAGTGCTTCCACTTGGTTAGATAGTTGTTTATTGAATATTTTTTCTTTAATCAAGTCTTGAATTTAAACCAATTATAATTCAGACATAGTGTGACCGTATAACACGTTATTTTTTTTGTATGTATCAAAATTCAAAAAAAAATTCTTTGTTGGATCAAGGACTTCAATATCTAGTGCATTAATATTTTTAATTTTTTTTTTTAATAATCTGCTATTTTTCCACATGTGCAGAACATAGAGCTTGATTTTCGGTGAAAAACCTATATTCACGAGAAATAAAAAATAAATATAATAATAAAATTAAATTTATTTAAAATTATACTTTTTGGGAAGCTCATAATGAGGACTAAATACTTGCAAAAAATAAATTTTAAATGAATTCATTTGATCCCTCAAAAGGTAAATCAAAAGTGATTTTTTATCAGCATTTTGATAAGTGTAAAGGAGACTTTGTTATAGGTATGGTTTAAAGCTAGTAGGGTTCTATCCAAGGGGGTTTGATTTAAGGTAGTTTGATCAAACCATATTCAATTGGAATTCTTTAAATGGAACCTTTTAAGGCTTAAATCATTATATTTTCTAAAAATATATGATTTCAGCAAAAATCAGTTCCTCCCAAAAATTGTAAACCAGCTTTGTGGGATCACCCTTAAATTTAATGTGGTTTGAAGTCAAGTTGTTTAAAAGATCTTTTTTTTAACTTCAACCAACTGATTATCAGTGCTACAATATTATGATACGAGTTTTTCATTTTTGAGAAAATAAGGAAGATCCAACTGGTCATAAGTAGTCCCATCTCCCAACCACAATGCCCCTCTTTGAGAAGGAGTCACAATGATAGTAGTGTTCATTGAATATTTTTATTATGTTCATTCTTTAAAATCGTCTTTCACATGCCACTATACTTGCAACAATGGCAAGGACCATTTTTCACAACTTTTTCATGTTTGGAAAACTTCTATCTGAGCCCATGGATCAAAAATTCCTCCAAGCTTCCTTCATTGATAATCCCTTTCAACTTAGTTATTGTATCAAAAAATATATGTAACTCTTGTTTACAAGATTCAACATCAAATAATGTTTCATTTAATTTTGCTTCACCTAATCTTTCTTGCATGTGAAAAAGATTATCAAGTCAATATTTTGAATTATCTTCTTTAGTATAGGCATCCTATAAATAATGACAAAAGATAAATAACTTTATAAATTTAAAAGAGGGAAAGATCAAAGGATCTTCCATTCAAAAAATATACAACTACTTAAACATGCTCTTTTGTTTGTCATTTAAAACAAGCTATAATAGACCATCAATGCATGGTTTTAATAAATATTTTGTGAATTACCATAATCACCATGTGCATGAAAAATTGTCAAAAACCTCAATTCATGTATATGGAGAAGACCCTCTTTATTAGTAATCACTAAATAACTATATCTAGAGGCAACTAAGAATTAGATAAGTAACATGTGTTATCTAAAAACATGCCACTTCAAAAAATCTACATAATTAAGTGTTGATAATAATATCAATCAAAGCCCATAAATATGTAATATTAAGATGTACTCTTCTTGAAATTATTTACTTAACTTGTTTATCATAACCATATTTGCAAATGTGTGTAATATAAAGTGAACTAAAATATTATTGTTTTATTATACCATGTATTCCACTTTTCATTTTTTCTATATATTTTTTTTTGTATTAGATATAGTATATCAAAAACCTTTACATCTTTCTATCTAGCAGATTATTAGATCATTATAAAATATACAAAATACCATATACTGGCTTTATCAAAGAGTTTCATGTGAAGTATTTACCACAAGTGAGTTTTAAACATAATAGAGTCTTTTGGACCAAATAAGAAGTTATTAAACATAACTATCTATCAAAATTATTACGCAGTATAGCTTATGAAGATAGCTACTACTTCCAAATAGAACAGATTTAGCCATTGTAGCGCCTGGTGTCTCCTTTAGAATCATCTGGTTCTAGCCTCATATTAGCTAGTAGGACATTAGATCTTACTTTCTCATTGGCCAAGCTAGCTTCCTCTTCCTCTTGCAAACCTGGCAAGTGAGAATCTTTTAGAGTGTTTGCTTTGTTGTATGCCCCACGAAACTTTTCCATTGCCCTCATGAAGGCTTCGACTTCTTGATTTCAATGGTGTGCATGACCACATTTTATTTCTTCCTTGAAGATAGCCACCGAGCCTTCCTTGAGCAACCCTAGAAACTTTTCCATGGATACTTCCAAGTGTAGAATGACATGTAACACAATATAAAAAAATGTGAGTTATTTTGATGACTTAGTAAGTACCCTTTTACACACCTAAAACTTATCTGTGTTACTTTCCTTTCATAAATTCCATAAGATTTCAGTAAATAAACAAATCAAAAACTTTTGAAATTCTTTTTTCAGTTTCCTAAAGCCCGAACTATTTTATCATTCTTATCCCAAATCACTAAGTCATTATAGAAAAGTTTCCATATTTCCTTAGTATACAAACAGTCAAAAAGGATATGATTTATAGTCTTAGTTGTCTTGCACAAGCTACAAATGTTAGTATCAACATGATTTTAAACTTTATAAGGTAACTTATACAGTAGAATGATCCATCTAAAACAAGCCTTCTTAGGCTCTCTAATGTTATGCCTGAGAGAATCAAAAGTTTTAAACCAAACCTTGTCAGGGAGATTAATCCCCCTGCACTGATTAGCATGCACAATAATAGCAATTAAAAAAGTTAGTTCTTTATATATGTTTTTAGCTTTAATATCAGTTAGCTTAGTACCATCTTTCTAGAAAAGGTCACATGCAAGGTCAATATTCTTGACAGTGTTAGCAGGGAAGTGGATCTCTTTGCAAGCTTCAACTAGGGTACTGAAGGTTCTTGAGCTAGAAACAAGAAGGTTGAATTCATTGACAAGGTTATCCAAAATTTTAACTTGACCATTATGTAGGATATCTTTAAAGGTTTGGATGCCTAAAAGGTTCCATTTCTTGGTGAAGCAACCTTGTAGTAAGGCCTGTGGCTTATTGTTATGCACCAAGTTCCACCAGATGGAACTGCTAGAGTGGTAGCTAAGATCTCTATTTAAGGAGATATTATTTACCTTGTATTAGGATTTTGGTTTAACTATCTCCCAGGCCCTCCATAGACTCTTAAACACTATAGAACCAGCCATAGTCATAGGATATTTGTTCAAGACAATATCACACACTGGAAACCCTTTCCATGCTTTAGCCTATTTGGGGGTGGCCAATTGAATGTTGTTTCTTAGTATCACTTTCCATAGCTTGTTTCCCTCCATAGCCCTTGCAACCCATTTTTCCGCCAAAGCAATTTTGTGTGGCCTTAAGTCCTTTAGGCCAAGTCCCCCATGATTTTTTTCCATGTAGCACTATTCCCATCTTATTGCATGCTTTTTCTTTCTGCCTTTATCATCAGACCAGAGAAAGCTCCTTCTTATTTTTTGAATTTCATTTACCTGATAACTACTGAAGAGCTAGACTGAGGCAAAGTATATGTTGTAGGAAAACAGGACCTTTTGACAAACATTCATTTTTCCAGCCAAGGATAGGTACTGCCTATTCCACTTCTCTATCTTATTATCAATCTTATTACTTATCCAAAGCCACATATCTTTTAGATACCTTTCCTGTTTGCTAGGTCCCCCCATTGAAACTTATTTTTTCATCCACTCTAAGGGTGACTCTTCCCAACCAAGGATATTGGACTTTGCAATAGAGATTTTGGCACTAGAGGCTTGGAAAAAAAGCTTAAGTTTTCCCATTAGTACATCCATATTCCTTTCCTCTAACTCTATAAAACTTACAATATCATCTACATATTGTATGTTAATTAATTCATTTTTTTTGGAAGCCTAATGCCCCTCACTCGCAAGGAGTTGGATTGTTCTCTGAGTAGGTAGTGAAGGGAATCTGAAGCAATGACAAAAAGTGTCAGGGCCAAGGGACACCCTTGTCTAATGGATATCTCCAACTCAAATTATTGTGAGATTGAGGCATTTACATCAACTTGGGCAACTACATCTTTCAAGTGAGTGTCCACCATGTTACAAAATTTCATGGGGAACCCAAAGGCTTCAAGTGTTGTCCTTGGGAAGGGCCATTCAACCCTGTTGAATAGGCTTTTTCAAATTCTAACAAAACAATTACTACATTCTTCTTGCAGCACCTAGCCCATTCCATATAGCCTCCCAACTTGTTATTATATTTTCCATAATATATCTACCTTTGATGAAGCTAGTTTGAGTGTTTTTGATGAACTTAGGTAGGATATTAACTAGCCTTAATGCTATCACCTTGGCTAGTATTTTTTAAGAAACATTCAATAGGGTTATCGGTCTCCAAGTTTTTATTACATTTTTCTCTCCCCCTTTTGGTAGCAGCTTGATGAGGCCTTTGTTGATCTTCTTTCCTAGTGAGCCTCTATTTAGAGCCTCTAGGTAGAGTTCTAGTAGGTCATCACACACCCAATCTAAGAATTTTTCATAGAAATCTATTGGTAGCCCATCACTACTAGGGGATTTTTCATTATTCATGGAGAGGATAGCCTTCTTGATTTCTTCCTTGGTTAGGATAGCTAATTATTTGTTTGCATCCTCCTCTGAGATCTTTTTAGGAATAATCCCCTTAATGAAATCTCTAGCCTTCTAGTTTTTTTTCTACACCCTTCTCTGAGGTAAAAATATTCTTGAAATATTTCTAAAATTCCTCAAGGATTCCTCTTGAGAAGTGATCAATCGGTTATTATCCAAAATATTATTAATTTTCTCTTTGGATTTCTTTTCTTTGATATAATTGAAGAAATTTTTTGACCCTCTATCACCACAGCTAAGCCAGTTTAGCTTAATTCTTACCTTCATCCCTTGAATCTTCTAATTTTGGATCTTCCTAAGCTTATCCTTGGTTAGTGTGAGTTCCTCTCCCAACCTTTCATTTATTGGGTCAACCTGAATTCTAGCCTTCATATCTAGGAGATAGTCTTCAATTTTATTTTCCTCCCATTTGTTGCCTTTGGCTTTCACTTTTCCAATGGTTTGGGGTATGTGTAGGATCATGATGGGCCAAAAAGTGGCAATATGATAGGTATGTGTAGGGTATGTGGCTGACGACTTTTTTTTACCCAAAATTAATGAAATAAAAAGGGTTTTTAAAGGATA
>VDFB02193867.1:553277157-553293219 GCA_007258455.2 Sequoia sempervirens
CATCGAGACATGAATCCTCTACTTATATCTAAAATATTATTAAATAATATTATCATTTTAATGTGGTTAGGGTGGTCAGACAGACACCTACTTTATTTTTCCCTAAAATTTAAGTATGACTGCATTGAAATTTCAAATTTTCACCAAATAGATTTAAACCTCTAGTAGTGTAGAAACTACATTCAATTTTCTACAGATTCTATTCTTACATATTTTAAAAATAATATAGATAACTTATTCATTTGTTTACATCAAGTTGCCTAACTCTAATTTTTTTGAATTTTTTGCCACTTAAGGACCTATTTTTTCTATGATGGTCCTACACATGCCCTTTCAAACATTTTTTTTCTATGCCTCATTTTGATTCGACCTCTCTGTTACACTATCATTTTTTAGCATCCATCTATTAATTTCCCTAATGGATGAGATGACATGTTTACAATCCTCATATTTTGACAAATAGGTGTTGAGGAGCTATCCACCCTTCCTTTGGCTGGCACAGGGTTGACCACTATTTATACCTATGTGTATGAAAATATGATTATCCTAATGAATTCAAAACAAAATCAATCAAACTTTATATCAAAGAAACTGAAGGAAAATATAAACAAACTCTTTATGGCAGCTTCTTCGAAGTTGTTCTATTGCTCTCTATCTCCAACATTTCATTGATTCAAGTTGCTCTCAGATTCTGTATGCCAAGCTCAACGAAATGGACTACTAGAGAATGAGATTTAAATTAAAATGCATGCTATGCTAAAATGCAAGATTATTGCTAAAGATGAAAATGCATAAGCGTAATTGTGTATGTGTGTTTGTATATCTCTAAGTGCAAGTGTGTAACCAATGCTTGGATTCACACATGTATTTATAGACTTTTTAAAATATTTTGATTGGCTGAGTTGGTCAACGGCTGTGATAATTCCTGACAGATCAAACGATAGAAAATGGATGAGACTAGAGAGAAAAATAGAAGAAAGCAAATAAAGTAGGATTTTTCCATTTTCATGGAAGAGATAAGATGAGATGGTTAAAAATCATCTCTTTTTAAGAAAATAATGGAAAGATACCGAGAAGATAAATAATGAATTATCCAATTCAATTATTTATTTATGGGTGTATGTTAATTTTTCCTAATTAAATAAATATTTAATTAATATTTTGAGGAAATCAGAAAATTTCATAATTAAATGAAATATCTAATTATGATTTGAAGCAGAAGATCTTTAATTAAATAAAATATTTAATTAAATTTGAAGAAATGACATGTATTGTGAAATTAATTAAATAAGATATTTAATTAATTAGAAGAGAGTTTTAAATAGAAGAAAAGAAATATTTAAATTTAATTAAAGCAAAAGATTTAATTAAATTCAAAAGATGATAATTAATTTAAATAAATAAAATGTATTTATTTAATTAATCAAGTAGACATGTGAAATAATCAAATAAATTAAATTTATTCAATTATGGTGGGAGAATAAAATGAATGAAAAATATAATTAAATTGACTAAATTTAATTACGTGTAGAAGACTTTAGATAAATTAATTAAATAATAAATATTTAATTAAATGTGAGGAATAATTAGATATGACCAATTTTATGCACATACATTTTGTGCCTCTTTGAAGTGATGTGTGAAACGCATTACTTGAAAGAAAATAATTTTTTTCCCATGATATGTTTTTGATGTTGATGCTGATAATGACCCCTAGGGAGGTAAATCACGGATGAAGATATAAATTTTGAAAATGTGATAAACAACTTGATAGGATGATGACATTGTGCTAGTGATTCAGTGATTTAGCTCTCGATAATTGGTGTAGAAGATGCCCCAGTTTGAAAATAAAGTCAATTTTTGAAAAAAAAGTCACAAAACTTACCTTTGATTGACCTTTAAAAGGTAAAAAGGTAGAAAAAGACAAATCATTTGTACTTTTTGACTTTTTGAATACTGTAGCTCTTATAGTGACCTCGCGACATGAAGATTCCATATCATCATCACCGATTTGAGAGATCTCGCCGATACTAGAGGCTAGCTACATATGGACCACCGATGAGTCAATCTAACCGCTTGTGCTTTCAAATTTTTACATTTTAAACTGAAATTTATTGTTTTTCCGCAGATTTTGGGTTTGAAAATAGCATTTTAGCACTTTTAGGAAAGTTTTAGCACTTTCGATGAATGTTTTAGCACTTACAATAAAAACAATAGCGCATATAGGTTAGATTTTATATGTTTAGCATGAACCCAATGTAGCACTTTCGATGAAAACAATAGTGCATAAAGGGTGCCATAAGAAATTTTAGGAGTATAGTGCATTTAGGAAAAACAATAGCGCATATGGGAAATAATGCATCCAGGAAATAAAATAGCGCTTAGGTGTAGAGTTTTAGCGCATATAGGGAAATAGCGCATATGGAAACTATTTGAGCACATCCAGGGAAAAGAACAGCACATATAGGTTTTAGCGCATTCAACATACAAAATAGCGCATATAGTAAAAAAAATAGAATGTGTGATTGGATGAGAGTTATGTGAAAATGATGATGCATACTTGCTTTCCTTGGTATTGAGAAAATGTCTTGTCATCTTGTTGATGTGAATAGAAAATCTAATACTGCATTGATAACTTTGTTTCCAAAATAGAAATCAAAGGGTAGATAGCTGATAACAATGTTTCCCTTGTATGAGAACAAAGAGTAAATGATTGACAAAGTGCTTGATAAATTTTCTTTCTGCGATAGAAAATAAATAGTAGATGATTGATTTCATTCTGATAAATTTGCTTTCTACGATAGAAAAACAAATAGTAGATGATTGATTTCCTTTTGATAGATAAATTGCGCGTTGATATGGATCACTTAATAGATATGAGTCAGATTGATGATGTTTGATTGAGATTGAATCAGTGATATGGTTTTGATTGATTGTTGTTGTGATAACCCAAAAATAGGAGGTTTTCAAAAATCTCTAGATTAGGGAGCGGCACTTGGCAGGGTGGGATAGGATACCCGAGCTGACACCCTATGATGTAGCATTGATAGATACATGTCGATTGAGAACCTTATTGGCTATGCCTCCGATTCAGGTCAACAGGGGACTGTTGACTGCACTGGCAGAGAGGTGGCATTCGGAGAACAACACCTTTCATTTGCCGACTAGTGAGGTCACTGTGACTCCAAAGAACGTGTATAGGATATTAGGTATCCCAGTGGTTGGTGCCCTTGTATTCTATGATCACAAGGAGCTTGGGGGTACAGATGCTTTGAGGAGGGTATACGGTGATGCACACATAGCAAGGTACTAGGTGCCATGGGCTAACTTATGAGGATATCCAGCCTTACCTACAGTTTTGGGTGTGTTTATTAGAGGTCTCCTTTGTCTAGATCGCTAGTCAAAGGGACTGTCAGTGGGATGGGGGAGGATTCTGGAGTAGATGTTGCTACAGCCACAAAGATATGCATGGGGGAGTTGTATGTTAGCTCACATATATCATGATTTACATTAGGTAGTATACAGGGGTGCTTCTAGTTTGTCATGCAACGTGACACTACTACAGATCTAGGCATGGGAGCATCTTGCTGTGACAAGACCAGTGTGCCCTAGAGTGAGGCCACCAGCTAGGCCTTAATTGTATACTTATTCTATGTTCCTTGTCTAGCCGAAGCTAGGAAAGGTGGATTACTAGAGGCAACGTCTAAACAATATGGATGCAGTGGTATGGCGACCCTACCTTCATTGTGAGCCATGGGATATAGATGACCTGGAGATGTCATTTGTAGGTATTCCTTAGTTTCTGATAGGGAGGACTCCTTTCATCATTGAGAGGTTTCTAGCATTGCGGGTGTAGCGACACTTCGGTTTCACATAGGGGATGCCACAAGGGGTTGCACACTATGCCTAGAGTAGAGATGAGGCCGGATGGGTGCCATGTATTTCCTATCAGATAGCATATACATAGTTCATGGCATTAGCTCCTGAGGCATGGGATGATAGGTGAGATATTGTTGATGTTGGTATGTCCGATGAGTACTCAGTATATTATCACACACATCCCTTTCCATGGTTTACCAGTCCTGATAAGCCAGCACCCATTTTGGTAGTACCATAGCCAGGGGCAGTGAGATAGGAGGATGTGGCCAGTAGTGAGTAGGTAGCAGTTGGAGGAGAGGAGGAGAGTTCTGACAGGGATGATGGGGATGACGACAAGGATGAGGGGTAGGTACCAGAGAGGCCAAGGCCAGATATTCTAAGAGGTGTCCAGATCATGTGGCAGCCGAGGACAAGGATTGGGCAATAGACAGTGATCAGGGTTGGATCATCCTCTTAGCAGGGACAGATAGCCACCCTACAAGCCCTAGTGCAGACACTGCAGGGACAACAGGTGCAGTTGTAGAGTCAATTGGTGTAGGTACAGGGATTTGTTTTATAGCTACAGGCACAACTGGCACAGTCATAGGCACAAGCACATGCACAGGAACCTTCCCCAGACCCACAGTTAGCCCAGGTGATGACAAAGAGAGATGCACTGAGGCAGAGGGTGGTAGAGGCCGAGGGTGTTGCATAAAGGTTGATGGGTACCGTATAGAGTGCATCCCTACAGGAGGCTATTGCAGAGGGCATGGAGATGGCGTGGGAGGCGGAGTACTAACGAGTCTGATATGAATAGTTATGTCCTCTTGAGCACAGAGAGCCATTCCCACAGTCCCACACTAGGACCAGGAGCAAGTCACAGATAGGTACACAGAGCCTAGGGGTGACCGGGCCTCAGCGTGATCTAGATGCAGGTACCAGTGGCAGGCCACCTCCTTCCAGACTGGCTCCATCAGGGGCATCGACTAGCTAGGTTTATGATGTTATCATGTAGATATATTTCATAGATGTATATCATTTTGGGAGCATGTATATTTTATTTTTGATCACATCCCATGTATCTCTCTTTAGACTTTTCAGTTTCCTTGGACATTAGACTTTTGTATTACTGTATGATGAGCGATGATATGCAGCGATGATGATTCTTGATGATGTGATGTGCATTTATGTGATATGCATTTATTTCTATAGGTTATGGTATTTTGACAAGCATTGGAATGATTTGATGACTAACATGATATGCAGGATGATTTGATATGATGTTTTTATGATGATGAAAAATGATTGATGATGTGTACTAATGATGTCATGCAGGTGGATGACCTATGAGGTGATTATGAGAATATGTCATGGGATATTTGATATGTTTTATGAAAATGTTGTTTGAAAATGATATGAAAATGTATGTATGGAATGTTTGTTTTTGGATTGGCAAATGCAAGTAAATGATGATAATATGATGGAAAATGAATGTTGTGTTTATGATATGCATCATAAATTTGTAATATGAATTGATATGGAAAATGATGGGATGATTAATGATATGATAGGAATGTAATGTGACAAATGATATGAATAATGAGATGAAATGAAATGGTTAATAAGAATGTGATGTATGATAAGATGATAATTGATACATGGTGAAATGTAATGACTTGAAATGAAATGATTAATAATGAATGATAATTATGAATGATAAGTGAAATGAAATGAAATATATGATAATAAAAATGACTAATGGTAAGCAAAGTGAAATGAAATGTATGATAATGAAATGATAAATGAAAGTGATATGAAATGAATAATAATGAGATGATAAATGACATGAAATGAATGAGATGATAAATGAAATGAAATGAATGATAATGAGATGATAAATGAAATGAAATGAATGATATGATAAATGAAATGATATGAATGATATGATAAATGAAATGAAATAAATAAGATGATAAATGAAATGAATGATATGATTAATGAAATGAAATGAATGATATGATAAATGAAATGAAATAAATAAGATGATAAATGAAATGATATGAATGGTAATGATAAATGAAATGATATGAATGATAATGAGATGATAAATGAAATGGTACATGAAATAATAAGTGAAATGATAAGTGATAATGATAAGTGATAATGATATGAAATAAATAAAATGATAAATGAAATGATATGAATGATAATGATAAATGAAATGATATGAATGATATGATAAATGAAATGAAATAAATAAGATGATAAATGAAATGATACATGAATGATAATGATAAATGAAATGATATGAATGATAATGGAGATGATAAATGAAATGGTACATGAAATGATAAGTGAAATAATAAGTGATAATGATATGAAATGATAAGTGGAATGATAAGCGAGAATGATAATGAAATGATAAATGATAGGGATATGAAATGAATGATAAATGGGATGCAAAATGTGTAAAATGAAAATGAATTGAATATAAAAATGATAAAATGATAATGATATGAAGATGATAGAGAATCTAAATGATATGCAAATGAATGAGAAATGATAAATGAAAGGACCTGCAGTGGAAATGACCATGAAGTTAATGAAATGATAAAGAAATGAATGATAATGAAATGACAGAAATGAAGGAAAATGATAGAAGTATTAATGATATAGAGATGATAGAGAATCTAAATGATATGCAAATGAATGAGAAATGATAAATGAGAAAGGACCTAGATGGAAATGATAATGATTAATAAAATGATAATGAAGATGAAAGATGATGATGAAACAAATGTGTGAATGTCCTCCACAAATAGTCTAAAGAGACATGGCAGCCATTGATGTTATTGTTAGCCTTTCAAAAACTCTGATGCAAATCCAGTATACAGATATGTACAATGACCTAAAATGAAATGCAATTAAATGAAACAAACCATTTGTTGACCTTTTTGCCATCTTTCTTGAATCATCATAGAGCATTTAAAATGTTGGAAGTATGTACAAGCATCAGAGGGGAAATTAGCACCAATGATGACCTAAGTACAACTTTCATGATTTTTGACATAGAAAGTACACACAAGCATCGAGGTATATTTGAATCAAGATGACCTGAGCATTTCTTGCATAAAAAACAAAGACTAACCATCTTCTGATGAAAATTTGGAAATGTCGTCAATGATAAGCTTTGGAAAGCATGTGTCATGACATATTGGCAACAAATGGATAGTTAACCTCAAGACAATGGACAAAGAAAAATCATTCTCTTTCCTCGCCACTCTAGTTCAGTGCATCATCGAGTGTGCTCCAGAGAGATGATATCGAAAATTAAACAACCATTGTTCAAAATGAAATACTGTTATTCCAAACATTATTCAGATTTTTAGATCATCCAGATATGAGTCATGACATGGTACTCACTAAAAACTATTGTGCTTTGGATCAATGATTGGATAATTGTTCCTATGATTCGATTGTTTGTTTGCATGATTTGATTTGATGTCATTGTCTTGCTATTTCGGTAAAACATGAAAGTTGGTTGCCCCCAGTATGTCAATGTTTGCCCCCAGTATTGATGCAACTTGCTTAAATGAATATGTATAATTAATCAAGCCATGGTGAGACGTTATCGTTCTAGGAAAATGATGACAATATGATGTCGGTATGACCCTAAGATGATGAAAAGATGGATGAAATGAAGGCTGAGAAGCCAAGTGTAGAACATGAACTAATAGATGGAGAGCTACAAATAGTGTTTGTTTGCTAGATTTTCACTATTTGTTTTTATTGCATTTTTCTTGTCAATAGACTACCTGTTGCTAGGTTTTCACCCTATGAATTTTTTTTGGACATTTCATCATGGATTTTTTCAAGACTTTCCTATTCTTTTGTATCTCTTTAGGAGATTCCTCACGTTTTGGATTTTTTTGTGATCTTCTGATTTCTTTGTATTTCTTCTCGTGACATTTTCTACTATTTTGGATTTCTTCAAGACTTTTCTTATTTTTTGCATTTCTTCGTGACATTTTCCTACTGTTTTTGGATTTTTTTTAGGAATTTTCTGATATTTTTGGATTTTTTAAGGACTTTTTCTGCTGTTTTTGGATTTTTTCAAGACTTTTTTGACTTAAACATAATATTTATTCAGGTGCATGTTGTTGATGGATTTTTTTAGGACTTTTATGATTTTTTTGGATTTTTTCAGGACATTTTCTGCTGTTTTTGGATTTTTTCAGGACTTTTCTGACTTAAACATAATATTTCTTCAGGTGCATGTTGTTGATGGGTTCATCAAATAGGTCCCCTTCTGGCGTTGACAGCTTGTATGATCCTGAACCATAGATGACAATAACCACATAAGGACCTAGCCAGTTTGGTTCAAACTTTCCTTTATTTTCTCTAACTTGCTGATTTCGTGGGTTTTCTTTTAAAACCAGATCACCTACCTGAAAGGTACATGGCTTTACTTTGTGATTATAGCTGCGAGACATCATCTATTGGTATGATTTCAAATGGTTAGCTGCTCTTTGTCTCTTTTCATCTAGGAGTTCTAGCTCTTGTAGTCAGGAAACTCTATATTCCTCATCTGTTGTGAGGCCCTTTAGTGATACTCTAAGTGATGGGATTTCAACTTCTAGAGGTAAGATAGCTTCTACTCCATAGAGGAGAGAAAATGGCGTTGCTCCTATTAGGATGCATACACTAGTTTTGTAGGCCCATAAGGCAGGATTGAGTTGAACATGCCAATCTTTCCCTACACCATTCACAGTCTTCTTCAAAATTTTCAATATTGTTTTATTTGAAGCCTCTGCTTGGCCATTCCCTTGTGGATAGTAAGGTGTTGAATATCTATGTTGAATATGGAATCTCTCACAAAGTTCATCAACATCCTAATTCTTGAAAGGTTGTCCATTATCTGTGATGATGGAGTTGGGAATGCCATACCGACATATAATATAGTTGAGTATGAAGGATGATATTTGTTTGCCAGTAACTTTATTAAGAGGTACTGCCTCAATCCACTTGGTAAAATAATCTGTGGCTATGATGATGAACTTCTGCCCATTTGATGATGAAGGATGGATTTTTCCCACTAGATCTAATCCCCATTCGGAGAATGGCTAGGTTGGTGTGAATGGTTGAAGTTCCTATGCAAGAGCATGAATACGATTCCCATGAATCTGGCATTTTGAACATGTTTTCACAAAAGTAAAAGATTCCCTCTCCATTGTAGGCTAGTAGTAACCCATTCTAATCAATTTTTTGGATAAGGTTAGTCCACTTGAATGAGTACCACAAATTCCACCATGAACTTCTTGTAAAGTTTTGTCAGATTCATCACATTCAAGACATCGAAGTAAAGTACCATCAAGACCACAACAATAAAGGGTGTCGGCGATAAGAGTGTAGTGAGAGGATTGGCAGATAAAATTTTGCTTTTGGTTACGAGATAAATCAGGTGGTAAAATGTCATCTTTTAGGTAGGCATAAATCTTTTGATACCAATTTGAATCAGATCCCACGAAGTGGCAAATGATTTGGCTTTCAGGTGTGTCATAGGCAGGTGTAAATGATTGTTCCACTAGAAATTCATAGCGAGCCTGATTTTTAGGGAGTTGTAACAATGATGCGATCGTGGCCATGGCATCGACTGCTTTGTTATTAAGCCTTGGAATTTGTGTGAATTTGATGTTCACAAAGTACTTCTTGAAATCATCGACCATCTTTTTATACGGCAATAGTTTGTCATCTTTGGTCTGATAATCATCATTGATCTAATTAATGACCAGCTGTGAGTCGCCATACACTTGTAACTCTGCAATCCTCCATTCCAATGCTATTTTAAGTCTAGTGATTAATGCTTCATATTCGGCTATGTTGTTGGTGCAATGAAACATTAGCCTATATGACTGAGGAATGGTGTGTCCTTGGGGGGTGATGAAAAGTATGCCTACCCCTGATCCATGTTGAGTGAAAGAACCATCAAAATATAGGGACCATGGTTGTTTGGATTCTGCAGTAAAGACATAAGAATCTAGAAATTCAATGTGCAAGGGGTGGTCGACTTGTAGTGGTGCTTCAGCTAATTGATCAACGATAACTTGTCCTTTGATTACCTTGCGATCAACACAATGGATATCAAACTCACTCAAGATCATTACCCATTTTACTAACATCCCAGTTAATGATGCTTTGCTTAACAAATACTTGAGTGGATCAATCTTTGTGACAAGATTGATTGTATGAGTTAGCATGTAGTGTCAAAATTTATGTGAAGCAAAGACCACTGCTAGGCAAGCCTTCTCAATGAAAGTATAGTTGAGTTCATGCCCTGTCAATGTGTGGCTAATATAATAGATTGCACATTCCTTTCCCGTAGAGTCTTCTTGCACTAGCAATGCCCCCAAAGATGTCTCTATTGCAGAAATATATAAGATCAGTGGTTTGTCTAGATTTGGGGGTACTAGAACTGGTGGGTTCATCAGGTACTGTTCGATTTGTTGAAAGGCCATATCACACTTATCATCCCACTTGAAAGGAACATTCTTATGCAGTAGATGTGTGAAAGGTAGGCTTCTGTCGGCCAATTGTGCAATGAACCTTCGTATAGACTGAAGTCATCCCTGTAATGATCTCAACTGACTAATATTTCTTGGGGGAGGCATTTCCATGATTGCCTATATTTTGGTAGGATCTACTTCAATTCCTTTTCCAGAGACTATGTATCCTAGGATTTTTCCAAATGTGACCCCAAAGACACATTTTTTGGGATTGAGGCGAACTTTGAATTTCTCCAATCTTACAAATATTTTGGATAATATTTCAAGATGTCCTTCTCTGGTGTATGACTTTGCCAAGATGTCATCTACATAATCTTCCATGAATGTGTGCATCATGTCATGAAAAATTATAGTCATGGCTCTTTGGTAAGTAGCCCCAGCATTCTTCAAACCAAAAGGCATGACATTCCAATAGTAGGTTCCCCATGGACATGTGAAAGTTATTTTCTCTTGGTCTTCGGATGCAATCTTGATTTGGTTGTAACCAAAAAAACCATCCATTAATGAATACATGGCATGGCCAACTGTCAAATCAACTATAGTTTCGATGTTTGGCAGTGTGAAGTCATCCATAGGACATGCTTTATTAAGATCCCCAAAATCTGTGCACACTCTGACACTCTTATCTAGCTTGGATACAGGAACAATGTTGGAGATCCATTCTGCGTAGTCGATTGATCTTATGAAGCCCACATCAAGGAGATTTCTCAATTCTTCCTTAACCAATAATGCAACATGGGGGTGCATTTTTCTAAGTTTTTGCTTCATAGGCTTAACCTCTAGTTTGATACACAAGTGATGCATGATAAGATTAGGATCAAGACCTGGCATGTCCGCATAAGATGAAGCAAAGTTGACTTGATTTTTTATTAGGAAATCCATGAACTCTGGTATTTCTTTCTCTGTCAGTGATGCAACTAACTGTAAAATCCTTGGCTTATCTGAAGTTTCAAGATTGACAACATTTGTAGGCTGAATCAAAATAGGCTGCATCGCCATGGTAATGCTCGTGAGGTCAAGATTCCCATCGCCCTGCGCCTTAAAATGTTTTCACCATCTCGACATCTATTTTATCTTTTACGTTTGATCTAATACTGTCATATTCCGTTTTCACCATTAGATCTTTTATTTTTATTTTTATTTTATGAAGCATGAAAAATTGACACTCTCCCTCGATCAAAGACTTAAATGTCGGTGAATCACCGGTGGAACCATCATTTGTGTTGTTTACTTTAAAGGAAGTTTATGATAGGAAACATAGGTATATTGATAGGTTTAGATGAATCCTAATCAATGAGATCTTAAGATGGATTAAAGATGTCAGTCATCTAAGCTGTGTGGAAATCGCCACAGTTATGGTCATAACGGAGTTGACTGTAGGATTTGAGGTATGAGGTGGATCAATGATGGTACTGTCCTCATGATAATCTTGTTCATTTAAATCTGACTCAGTATCACTAGAATCATAGTGACTTTGTAGTTTGGATTCTTGTGTTTGGGTCCCTGAACCTTCACCTTTAATTAGAGTTGGGGTATACTGGTGTACTACATCAACCTCTTTGTCCCTCCAGAACTCATCATTGTAAATGGTGTCCCATTCATATTCAACAAAGCACATAAGCATAATATCTGCAGAAATTAAGGAATTGTTGCCAAACATGTCTCTTCCCAAACCTTCTGCAATGTAAAGACAAGCACATGCAATTGTTTGATGTTCTTCGGTTGAAAGTACTGGAGCAGCCTTCCCATCCTAGGTTTTCGCAAACAAGTCCTCAAAGGGTCCAACTATCCTTTCTTTCATAGGACCCTTTATCATATGTTCATCTTTTTGCATGATTCAATATCCTTTTCCATATATACATCCGTTGGGCAATTTGACATTACGCAGAATTATTTCTCTTCATCTTCATAAACTGGGCCAGTCCATGACTCGTGATCTTCCATGTGTCACCTTTTAGATGAATCCATCCATTTTAAACCAGCTTGGCTCAGTGGTTGTGTTGATGTTGATACCATATTTGATGTTACAGAAGTTGTGATGTCCCATGACCGAGATGTAGGTACTAGCTGATGCATCAGTCCTTAAACAAATCTCTTTTGTCGTAAACCATTGCCTAATTAGTCCTGTATCAATCTCAAGAGAAGTACTAACACGAAGTCTCATTGTTAGGAACCAGTATCTTGATAGCCCTTTGACGCGGCACAAGTTTGACCGTTTGAATTGTCAGCTGGTATTGTGATCTCTTGTACATCATAAGGAAACTTAAGACATTGATGATATGTGGATGGGACAACTTGCATTTCATGGATCTAAGGACGACCCAACAAGATGTTATTGTATGCAAGATCTATCCAATTAGACAAAAGTATTTGACAAGAGTCTCACTTGATTTGTGAAAATGATTAAACCCTTGACATCTTCCTCATCATCATAGGTTTAATAGTAATCTTTTCTTTGGGACTTAAATGAGTCCTTAGGAAAATCCTAAAGCTTTAACCAACTTCATGGTACATATGTTCAAACCAGTGCCTCCATCTATTAGAACTCATCTGACACGAAACTTGTGAACCATGACCTCTAGGTATAATGATGAATTATGAGGATGAGTTATGGAAACGTCATCCTTTTTTCGTGAGAATGAGAGGCATGTGGTGAGGAAAGCATCCTAACATGGATTCTAAACTGGGTTCACACATCCAAACCAGTGGATGTTTTGTTTGCAGAGTCTTTTCAAGAATTTCCTTCAGGCAAAGGTTGGGGAAATTCTCCAAAGAGTTCTAAGATAAGAAATTCATGTAGTTTTGAAGTTGGTGGACTAAGTCATATTGAGGTTGAGGTGGAGATCCAATGGATTTTGAAGAGGCACCCTTTAAGACAACTTTGGCTTGCGCCCTTGTTGTTGCATTGACTTCTCTATATTCAATCTTCTCATTGACTTTAATAACATTGATCCGTTCATCATTAGTGTAGATATGATTAATTATTGAATCCTCAATATGATTCACACTTTTTCTAGAAGACTCATCCTTTTGATAATTGGGCAAAGGATTATGAAAATCTTGGTGTTCTTCATTTGATTGTTGATGTCCTTCTATTGTGATGGTGCCATTTCATTAGGTCTCTAGCGTATTCTTCTTTGGCTACTGGATGTTTATTTGTGCGATGACCTTTGCACCGATGATAGTCACAATAGTATGCCTCGTTCCATGATGGAGGATTTACAATGGGTTCATAGTTTTGTTTGGGTGGCAAGGTAATGACATTTTTAGCCATCAATTCTTTGAATGTAGATTCCAAAGATTGACCCAGTGGAGTGTAAGTTCTTCTATTAGAGAAGAATGAAAATTGTTGTGGATTTGTATTCAAGGTATTCCCTAAGGATCAGTTGCTATTGTTAATGGTTCCTCGATAACCTTGTTTTTTGGCAGTCCCTTGATTGGGAGTAGAATTTTGATTCACATTATTCTTTGGAGGAGGATTGTTTCCTTGATTGGTGACCGAGTTGACATTGTTATAGTTGTTGTTGCGAGGAGCACTTGGGGTGCTAAGAAAAAATGACTTAGTTGAGACATGATTTGCATCAACAACACCATCATTCACCACATTCTTGTTACGAGTCCAAAATTTAGACTTGTCCTGATTGTTGTGATGATTGGATGAGCTAGGATTGTCCTTGTCAAGTTTTATTATTCCTCTTTTGACCAAATCACTTTCAATGGTTATAGCATCTTCAATTAATTTTTCAAAAGAGGAAGGACAATGTAAATTCAAATGATAGCTCATTTCTAAATTCAAGTTGTTAATGAAGGTGACCATCTTTTCCTTTTCAGGAACAGGACGAGAATATCTAGTGAACATTCTTCTCCATCTCTGAAGAAAAGTAATAAAAGATTCACCTGGCTTTTGTGTAACTTTGTAGAGATCTATCATAGTGATTTGGTGTTGGATGTTGTAGGCATACTGTGATATAAATAGATTGATTAATTCTTCAAATGTCTTGACAAGGGGTGTGATTTTTGATAGCCATTCTACAGAGTGACCCCCAAGACTCCTAGGAAACAAATGCATCAAGTAAGTGTCTTCATGAGTGAACTCCAAAGTCATGTTTTAGAAGTCTCTAACATGACTGATTGGATCTGATTTCCCATTATAACGGTCAAATTTTGGAATTTCACAATGTTTGGGAAATGGAATCATGTGGAGACTTCGATCTAAAGGATAAGGAAAAATGTCCTCAAGAGTATATTTCTTTGTTGTGGTTCCCCCTTTTAACTCTTTAACTTGTCCTTAAAGTGCCTTAATCTATTGAGTCAAAGCACTAAGATCAGACAGGGGTGTTTCTTCAGGTTTGTTTTTCAAATTCTTAGTATCAAAGTCATGAGGCAATTTAGCTCCTTGGTCAGCTAAATAGAGGAAATAATTTTATTTATCACACTACAAGATCTTTTCTATGGATTTGTGAAATTTAGGATCTTGCTCAGCCTCTTAAGATGTTCCTCATCTCGTTCATGATCACTATCTATATGGGTTTTTCTCATGTCTTTGTAGTTGTGGAATGGATTTTCTTCTCTGTTATCCATGTCGTTGTTGAAAAGTGGATTATGATTTATAGTGTAAAGAGGATGACTGCTTTCACCTTCTTCTTGAGTGTTTTGGGTATGACCTTCTTGTTGGATTTCATCCTTCAATTTATTGTATCGAGAGCTTGTGGAGATAGGCATATGATTTTGAAGAATTCTTCTAAACTTAGATCATAGTTCTAATAAGTGCAACAATAATGATATCTTGATCTAATAAGATGTGAATCTTATGATATGATCAAAGATGTTCCTAATTTTTGATTGTGGCTTCCGATGATGAAGGATGTTAGAATCCTATTGGGGAAGTTGAATCAATAATCAAAAATTTGTTTGAAAATTGCACTTTTAAAGATTTGATCTTTGCTTTCGAAGAAAGGTTTTAAAATCACTGAAGGATTTGATTGGGATGCGATGGATATTCAATAGAAGGTTTTGTTATATTATCAAACTCAAGAGGTTGATTAAAATTATGTCGTTGAGATAGGGCTAATCTCTAATAATAAGCTCACGAATCCAAAGGATCTATAGCGTACTCGTCAGTGAATCCTCTAACAAAGTCTTGGTATCTATGAAGAAATCTGCAGTAATGAAGAAGGACGTGTCGACTTTTGTACAAAAAATTTCTTCTTTGCAATTTTTTCTTGTACCCTAATTGTTTCTTGGGTTTCCTGATGAATTTTGTTGATTTCCACTTTCTAAGCATGGGAGAAATATTAGTATGTTCACTGGACAAAAAGATATGAACTGTTTTGAATGATTTCAGTTGTTGTTTTTCATGTTCATTTCGAATGATCTTTTATTTGAATTAATGTGAATGAAAACACAACAAACACTCTAAATTAAGTGGAATGTAACCAAAAATAGATAAGACAAGCACATCCTATGGTAAAGCTAGGACAATATCCGCTAGATTCCATGTGGGTTTCCCCAACTGCATATTGGTAGCATGTCAATTCAGAAGCTTGGCTGCACGAGCTCCCCCTTACAGTGCACTCTCTTCTCAAGCCAACCAAGCTTCCAACCCCCTTGAAACTCCCATGGTGGATTGATCACCTCTACT
>VDFB02193867.1:553293319-553365463 GCA_007258455.2 Sequoia sempervirens
TATGATAAATGAAATGGAATAAATAAGATGATAAATGAAATGAATGATAGTGATTTAATGAAATGGAAGGAATGGAATGAAATGGAAATAAGATGATAAATGAAATGATATGAATGATAATGATAAATGAAATGATATGAATGATAATGAGATGATAAATGAAATGGTACATGAAATGATAAGTGAAATGATAAGTGATAATGATATGAAATAAATAAGATGATAAATGAAATGATATGAATGATAATGATCAATGAAATGATATGAATGATATGATAAATGAAATGAAATAAATAAGATGATAAATGAAATGATACATGAACGATAATGATAAATGAAATGATATCAATGATAATGAGATGATAAATGAAATGGTACATGAAATGATAAGTGAAATGATAAGTGATAATGATATGAAATGATAAGTGAAATGATAAGCGAGAATGATAATGAAATGATAAATGATAGGGATATGAAATGAATGATAAATGGGATGCAAAATGTGTAAAATGAAAATGAATTGAATATAAAAATGATAAAATGATAATGATATGAAGATGATAGAGAATCTAAATGATATGCAAATGAATGAGAAATGATAAATGAAAGGACCTCGATGAAATGATAATGATTAATGAAATGATAAGAAATGAATGATAATGAAATGACAAATGAAATGATAAATGATAATGATATGAAGATGATAGAGAATCTAAATGATATGCAAATGAATGAGAAATGATAAATGAAAGGACCTAGATGAAATGATAATGATTAATGAAATGATAATGAAGATGAAAGGCAATGATGAAATGAATGTTCGAATGTCCTCCACAAATAGTTTAAAGAGACATGGCAGCCGTTGACGTTATTGTTAGCCTTTCAAAAACTCTAATGCAAATCTAGTATGCAGATATGTACAATGACCTAAAATGAAATGCAATTAAATGAAACAAACCATTTGTTGAGCTTTTTTCCATCTTTCTTGAATCATCATAGAGTGTTTTAAAATGTTGGAAGTATGTACAAGCATCAAAGAGGAAATTAGCACCAATGATGACCTGAGTACAACTTTCATGATTTTTGATATAGCAAGTAAACACAAGCATCGAGGTATAATTGAACCGAGATGACCTAAGCATTTCTTTCATAAATAGACAAAGACTAACCATCTTCTGATGCAAATTTGGAACTGTTGTCAATGATAAGCTTTGTAAAGCATGTGTCATGACATATTGACAACAGATGGATAGTTAACCTCAAGACAACAGACAAAGAAAAATCATTCTCTTTCCTCACCACTCTAGTTCAGTACATCATCGAGTGTGCTCCAGAGAGATGATATCAAAAATTAAACAACCATTGTTCAAAATGAAATACTGTTATTCCAAACATTATTCAGATTTTTAGATCATCCAGATATGAGTCATGATATGGTATTCGTTGAAAACTGTTGTGCTTTGGATCAATGATTGGATAGTTGTTCCTATGATTCAATTGTTTGTTTGCAAGATTTGATTTGATGTCATTGTCTAGTTGTTTCGGTAAAACCTGAAAGTTGGTTTCCCCTAGTATGTCAACGTTTTCCCCTAGTATTGACACAACTTGCAGAAATGAATATGTACAATAATCAAGCCATGGTGAGACATTATCATTCTAGGTAAATGATGATAGCATGATTCTGGTATGACCCCAAGATGATGAAAAGATGCATGAAATGAAAGTTGAGAAGCCAAGTTCAAAATATGAAGGGTATGTGCAGGATCATCGTGCAAAAAATAGGCCCTTAAGTGGCAAAAAATTCAGAAAAATCAGTGTTAGGCAACTTGACGTAAATATTTGAATAAGTTATCTATATTATTTCAAAAATATGTAAGAATAGAATTTGTAGAAAATTGAATTTAGTTTCTAAAATACTAGGTTTATTTAAAAATAAATAAAATCTATTTGGTGAAAATTTGAAATTTCAATGCAAGAGTACTTAAATTTTAGGGAAAAAATAAGAAGTAGGTGTCCGTCTGACCACCCTAACCATAATAAAATGATAATATTTTTTTGTAATATTTTATATATAAGTAGAGGACACATGTCTGGATGTGATGCATATTTTTTTGTAATTTTTTTCCAAGTAAATAATTAATTATGAATTTTTATTACAAATTTTAGAAAATATAAAAACTCATGTTTGACCACCTTAACTTGGTCAAAATTCATAAATTTAATTTTTCTTTTTAATCCTATAGTATGTGAAGCATAGAATGTGCATTGTTTTGGATTCAAAAAAATATGATAATCGTTTGAAAGTTATAGATGTTTTTCAATCAGCCTATCGATCGGACTTTAGTCGTAATTCTAATAGAAAATGAATAAAATTATTTATTAAATTCAAATTAAATCATAATTTATATTTTTGGAAAGATAAGAATCTCCTCTAAAAACCCTTTTCGTTTCATTAATTTTGGGTGAAAAAAAAGTCGTCAGCCACATACCCTCATAATATTGCCACTTTTTGGCGCACCATGATCCTGCACATACCCTGAACTAATAGATGGAGAGCTAAAAATAGTGTCTTTTTGACAGATTTTCACTATTTGTTTTTATTGCATTTTTCTTGTCAATAGACTACCTGTCACCAAGTTTTCACCCTATGACATTTTCTTTTTCTTTTCTTTTTTTGTCACTACCAAGATGCCTGTTTACCAAGTTTTCACCAAGGTAACCCTTTTTTTAGGACATTTTTCATTGTTTTTGTATTTCATCAAGACATTTTCTAATTTTTTTGTATTTCTTCAAGACATTTTCTAATTTTTTTGTATTTCTTTAGGACATTTTCTGATTTTTTTGTATTTTTTAGGACTTTTTTTATGTTTTTGATGACTTTTTCAAACATAATACTTCTTTAGGTGCATGTTGTTAATGGGTTCGTCAAATAGGTCCCCTTCTGGCATTAACAACTTGTATGCTCCTGAACCATATACTGTTATGACCACATATGGACCCAGCCAATTCGGTTCAAACTTTCCCTTCTTCTCTATATCTTGCTGATTGCATGGGTTCTCTTTCAGAACAAGATCGCCAACTTGAAAAGTATGCAGCTTGACTCGGTGATTATAACTACGAGACATCATCTGTTGGTATGTTTTCAAATGGTCAGCTGCTCTTTGTCTCTTTTCATCTAGGAGTTCTAGTTCTTAGAGTTGGTAAACTCTATAGTCGTCATCTGATGTGAGACCTTTTAGTGATACTCTTAGTGAGGAAATCTCAACTTCTAGAGGGAGTATAGACTTTGCTCCATAGACAAGAGCAAATGAAGTTGCTCCTGTTGGTGTACGGACACTGGTTCTATAGGCCCATAAGGTGGGATTGAGTTGAACATGCCAATCTTTCTGTGCATCATTCACAATCTTCTTCAAAAAATTTAATATTGTTTTATTTGGACCCTCTGCTTGGCCATTCCCTTGTGGATAGTAGGGTGTTGAATATTTGTGTTGAATATGGAATCTCTCACAAAGTTCATCAACATCCTAATTCTTGAAAGGTCATCCATTATCTGTGATGATGGAGTTGGGAATTCCATACCGACAAATAATATAGTTGAGTATGAAGAATGATATTTGTTTGCCGGTAACTTTAGTAAGAGGTACTGCCTCAATCCACTTGGTAAAGTACTATGTGGCTATGATGATGAACCTATGCCCATTCGATGATGAAGGATGTATCTTTCCCGCTAGATCTAATCCCCATTGGGAGAATGGCCAGGTTGGTGTGAATAGTTGAAGTTCCTATGCAGGAGCATGAATGAGATTCCCATGAATCTAGCATTTTGAGCACGTTTTCACAAAAGTGAATGATTCTCTCTCCATTGTAGGCTAGTAGTAATCCATTCTAATCAATTTCTTGGATAAGGTTAGTCAACTTGAATGAGTACCACAAATGCCACCATGAACTTTCTTGTAAAGCTTTGTCAAATTCATCACGCTCAAGACATCAAAGTAAAGTACCATCAAGACCATTGTGATAAATGTTTCGGTAAAAAGGGTGTAGCAAGAGGATTGGAAAATAAAAAATTTCTTTTGGTTACGGGATAAATCAGGTGGTAAAATGTCATCTTTTAGGTAGGCATAAATCTTGCCATACCAAGGTGAATCGGATCCTACCAAGTGGCAAATTATTTGGCTTTTAGGTGTGTCATAGGCAGGTGTAAATGATTGTTCCACTAGAAATTCATAGCGAGCCTAATTTTCTGGGAGTTGTAACAATGATGTGATCATGGCCATGGCATCGACGGCTTTGTTATCAAGCCTTGCAATTTGTTTGAAGTTGATGTTCACAAAGTACTTCTTGAAATCGTCAACCATCTTTTTATATGGCAACAGTTTGTCATCTTTGGTTTGATAGTCATCATTGGTCTGATAAATGACCAATTATGACAACCTAAATGCTAGACTTCTGCCTCTTCATCTGGAACTCGCTGCCTCACTTCGACTAGACCTCTGGGTCTACCTCAATGCCACCTCTCATGCTAGAGCCATGGGACGATGTGATGCATATGTGATTAGGCACAAGAAAAAATTCATCTCTCTGCAATGTCGATGCCTGAAATTCTCCCCTCTCTCGACCATGAACAACTTCAACCGGTCTTCCTCGGGTGACCTCACAGCTCCTAATCATCTTCGTTCATACCATCAGTTGGGGACTGTTATCTTACGTCCACAAGCACCTTTCTGCCCACAGTAAATCACGTTTACCAGACTCCTTCAACAGGTTTTAAACTAGTGACCGACTCCAATAACAAATCAACCAAATCTCTAGAAGTTACATCAACCATCATGGTCGCTCAACCTCTGCAACAACTAGCCAACATATCTCAGAACCCTAAACCTGCAATCACATCTCGATCATCTGAGATCTCCAGTAGCTTGACTTACAAGCCTTTGATGATTGCTCAACATCTTCAATCTATGGCATTGTCTTCCTCTGCTTCAACTTCCATGGAGCCAAGGAATCAGAGCAACAGCAGAGATTGCTCAGAGCAGCTACAGACCAATAGGCATCCACAATGCACAGACTAGCAATGGTCACAATCTTCTTCTTCAGTAGGTACACTGGCCAATAATTCTCCCTCTCTTCATTGTACTAAAAAATACATTTATGACTCCTCTTCACCAGTCACTTTCGATCAATTATTTAATGTTTCTGATTCCTTCTCTTACAAGCAATGCCCACCTCGAGCCACCTCCCCTATTGATCTAGTCCCTACGGTTGAGAATTCCAACTTAGTTGGTCCTCTCCCTTCTCCCAATGCAGCTGCCTCAAACTTTTCTTTCCCCTCCTCCCTAAATCATTCTGCTTCTCTCTCATGCCATTCTCCAGCTAGGATAGATCATTCACCATAGTGTTCTATCTCAGTGTCAAGTCAGCCAACTGACAACTTGGCTGGTCCTCTCCCTTCTCCTAACGTAGTTGCCTCAAACTTTTCTTTCCCCTCCTCCCTAGGAATCATTCTACTTCTCTCGCATGCCATTCTCTAGCTAGGATAGTTCATTCACCCCAGTGTTCTATCACCAAGTCAAGTCAGCCAACTGACAACCCTCCTCGTGCTCCTAACCTGTCCAACCCATCTCATCCCTCGGTTACTCCCAAACTTCCTATGGTGAGTGATTAGGAGAATAAGTTAGTAGTCAACTTATCTAATGCCATGCTTGACTCCCAAGTCTTCAGCTTCTTAAAACGGGGCCTTGGTTATGCTTTATCCCCACGCACCATTCCTCATATTGACTTCATCATTGAAATTGAGAATGTAGTGTACAATCTCCCTGTGGAGGTAGCTGAAGAAGTTAGGCAAGATTGTGCCGTAGCACTTAGACATGCCAAACCACCTAGATCCAACATCTCAAAAACTGAAGCACTTTCTTTCAACAAACTTTTGGAAAACAATGATCTTATCAGATCTCGAGAGAAGACAAAGGCAATGCCACGGTCATTTTGAATAGAAAAGACTATGAACCCAAAATGCTTAACCTTCTCTTTGACTCCAATAGTTACAAGGTAGTTTCTCACAACCCTTGTTCAAAAATCTTGAAAAAAGTCAAGATAGCTGTTGCTAGCTCCTCCTTTGATGATAATACCAAGAATCACCTTATCCCTTGCAAAGAAGTAACCCCTCATATTTATGGGGTTCCCAAAATTCACAAAAATGGCATTCCCTTGAGGCCTATAGTAGACACCATAGGTTCCCCCACTTACAAGTTAGCCTCTTTTCTTGCCAAATTAATCTCCCCTCTCGTAGGTAAAACTGATTCCTTCATAAAAGACTCCACCCATTTTGTGCAATTCATCCAAGATGTCAAGTTAGAAAATAATGACACCCTAGTATGTTTTGACGTAGTCTCCCTCTTCACTAAGGTGCCTATCCCCGATGCCATTGAAATTGTCAAACACAAAGTAGATGCGGAGATTGCTTCCTTGGTTGAGTTATGCCTAAGATCTACATTTTTCTCTTTCCAAGATGTCATCTATGAGCAAGTTGACGGGTTAGCTATGGGCTCCCCTCTCACTCCCATCATTGCCAACATTTACATGGAGCATTTCAAATAGGTTTCCCTCATGTCCTTCCCCCTCAAGCCAAGGTGGTGGAAGAGATACATGGATGAAACGAATGTTTGTTGGCCCCATGGGATTGACAAATTAGAAGATTTTCATACTCACCTAAATAGCATAGCACCTTGCATCACTTTTACCAAGGAGCTTGAATTTGATAAGAAATTACCTTTTCTTGATGTTTTGCTCCTTAAAAAGTCTGACGGATCCCTTGGTCGTCATGTTTACTGCAAAGTGACCCACACAGATTTATACCTCCACTCCTCATCCCATCACCACCCTAGCCACAAGAGCTTACAGAATTTGTGATGGTGACCACTTAGATCAGGAGTTAGACCACCTTCGTTGTGTCTTCAGATTAAACGGCTATACCAACAAACAAATTTCGAGAGCTCTTAGACACTCCAATCCTAACCTCCTCCCCAAACCCAAGGCTAATTCCTCCCAACCCGTGTCTCCCCCTTGTGTTTCTTTACCCTTTGTTGAAGGCATTTCTCACAAAATCTCCAAAATCCTCCTTAAGAAAGGCCTGTGTTGTTCTTTCAAACCTTGTGTCACCTTAAGGAATTGTATCCCTCCTCTCAAGGACCTTAGAAACAACCTTCATGACTCAGGGGTCTACAAAGTTGTTTGCTCTTGTGGTGTTCCTTATATTGGTGAAACGGGTCGCTCGTTCAGTACTAGAATTAAAGAACATAGTGTCGACATTAAGCATGAACATGTCTTCAAATTCGCCCTAGCTAAGCACTCCTCTTCCACAAAGCACCACATTTGCTTAGAAAGTACTCAAATCTTGTTCAAAGAAGAAAACTCCTATAAGAGGAAATTGAAGGAAGCCATAGGAATCATCAAACATCCCACCAACCTCAACCATGATGAGGGTTGGAATCTTAGCCTCTCGTGGCACCCTCTTCTCTTGAACTTACCAAACCACCGTGACCCCCATTCCTAATCCCTTCCTTCATGCCCGAATCTTCCTTAGCACCATGTTTCTTTCTCCCATTAGCTCTTCTCCCTCGTTCCTCCCCTTTTCTCAAAGCCTGCTTCCTTTCTCCTGCCCCCCCTTCTTGGTTTCCTTTCTTTTATTTGGGAGCTCTCTCTTTCCCGGGTTTGTTAATGGGTAATTGCCCTTTTTTCCTTTTAAGTGTTTTTCCTTTGCTTTCATTGCTTTCAAACATCCTCTTTTTCTTTTTTAATTAATTTTTATTTTTTCCTCCTGTCCATTTTTTCCTCATAAATCTTGCATTTTTCTTCCCGTTTCTTATGTACTCTTTGGGCATTGTTACTAATTTTCGACCTTGAGTGTGCAATTGAAGTTTTTCTCCTTTCTTTTGTGCTTACTTATCATTCCTTTTGGTTTTTATTGTGCCTATTTTATTGTTTTCATTTTCAATCTTGAATTTGGTTCTTGCCTCTTTATTTTTATTACTTTATTTGTTGGTTCTCATTCATCAACTCCTCCATCTCTCCTTCTTTATTCTCCTATTTGCTCCCTTCTTAAATTTATCTTTACTTCTAATTCCCCTTTGTGCTCTTGTGTTGAACATTTTTCAATTTTAATTTTCTTTCTTAATTTAAGTTAGTGTTTAAATAGATATCTTAACAATATTAACTATATCATTAACATTCAATAATATAATTTATTACTACTTATCAAGTTATATATTCCTTTGGTCATTTCATTTTTATTTTTATTTTTCCTCATGTTTTTTCTATTTTCGAATTTAATAGATTTCAAATATAATATTATTTCTTATTTTCGTTAGTGTTCAAATAGATATCATTTACAACATTAAATTTAACATTAATTTAATTATAACATTAATGTGCAATAATATAATTTTTTAATTTCACTTTTTATATTTTCTTTTTGGTCATGTCAATTTATTGTTCCTCTCATATTTCTCTTTTCGATTTTAATATATTTCAAACATAATATTCTTTCTTAATTTTTGTTAATGTTTAAATTGAATTAATTAACAATAGGAAAATATAAAATTAATGTTCAATATTATAATTTATCTTTACCTACCTTTTCGTTTATTCTTTTTGTTCATTTCTTACCTATTTCCTCTTGTTTTTCTCTTTTTGATTTTTCATTAGGTGGTCATCCTTTCTTCTCTAGTTTTTAGCCTTTCAAATCTTTTAGGTTTTTCCTTTTGATTTTCTTTTTCTTTTTTTTTTTTGTATTCTCTTCCTCTCTAATTATCCAATTCATTTTCTTGCTTTCTCTTTGTTGTTCCTTTTGTGTAATTTGTACTTTGTCTTCTTGTCCTTTATTTAATCACATTATGTTACCTTTTGTTTTATTTTGGGCCTTGTTTTTTTTTTTTTTAATTCATTGATCCTTTTGTACCACATATTTTGGTGTCAATCTCTTTTAATTATTAATTTGGAACAGCAAAAATTTTAATAGATTCATTTTATTAGTAATCTATATTTTATTTGTAAAAATTTCAACCTTATTATTTAATATTGCATATCAATTTATAATTCCTTTTGTTTATCTATTATTCAATTTCTCTCTCTTGTCTCTTGCTAAATTTTCTTTAGGTTGTAGTCCTCTTTCATTTGTGTTGTGTCTTTCATTTTTTGTTGTTGGTTCTTGTTAAATTTCTCACTCTTACATTTATCTCTTATTCTCTTCCTCTCCATTTTTTCAAAATTTTCACCATTCTTACCTTATCTCTCTCATCTTGGGCTTTGTAACCATCTCTCTCCTCAACCTCTCACCTCTCTTCCTTTTAAGAAAAAATTAAGTCTGCATCTAACCATTTCTCATCTCCTATGCTCTCTAGCATCCTGATGATGGATCACTGAGTGTGATCCGAAATGTTGATGAAAAAACTCCAACACAATCTCAAAATCTAGAAAATTAAAAATCTTCAAACCAATTATGAGTCGCCATACACCTGTAACTCTGTAATCCTCCATTCCAATGCTATTTTAAGTCTAGTGATTAATGCTTCATATTCGGCTATGTTGTTGGTGCATGGAAACATTAGCCTATATGATTGAGGAATGGTGTGTCCTTGAAGGGTGACAAAGAGTACGCCTACCCCCGATCCATGTTGAGTGAAAGAACCATCAAAGTATAGGGACCACGGTTGTTTAGATTCTACAATAAAAACATCAGCATCTAGATATTCAATGTGCAGAGGATGATCTGTTTGTAGTGGTGCTTCAGCTAATTGATCAGTGATAACTTGTACTTTGATTGCCTTGCGATCAACATAATGGATGTCAAACTCACTCATAATCATTAGCCATTTTGCTAACCTTCCTGTCAATGATGCCTTGCTTAATAGATACTTGAGTGGATCAATCTTTGAAAAAAGATTGATTGTATGAGTTAACATGTAATGCCAAAATTTCTATGAAGCAAAAACTACTGCTAGACAAGCCTTCTTGATGGTAGTGTAGTTGAGTTCATGACTTGTTAGTGTTTTGATGATGTAATAAATTGCACATTCTTTCCCTGTATGATATTCTTGCACTAGCAATGCCCCCAAAGATGTCTCTGTTGCGGCAATATATAAGATTAGTGGTTTGTCTAGATTTGGTGGTACTAGAACTGGTGGAGTTATTAAGTATTGTTTGATTTTTTGGAAAGCCAATTCACACTTATCATCCCACTTGAAAGGAACATTCTTATGCAGTAGATGTGTGAAAGGTAGACTATTTTTGGCCAGTTGTGCAATGAATCTTCGTATAGATTGGAGACGTCCCTGTAGTGATCTCAACTAACTAATATTCCATGGTGGAGGCATTTCCATATTCGCCTATACTTTAGTAGGATCTACTTCAATTCCTTTTTCTGAAATAATGTACCCCAATAGTTTTCCAGATGTGACTCCAAAAACACATTTCTTAGGGTTCAGACAAACTTTGAATTTCCCCAATTTTGCAAATATTTTGGACAATATTTCCATATGTCCTTCTCTATTGTGTGACTTTGTTAATATGCCATCTACATAATATTCCATGAATGTGTGCATCATGTCATGAAAGATTGTAGTCATGGCCCTTTGGTAAGTAGCCCCAACATTCTTTAAACCAAAAGGAATGACGTTCCAACAATAAGTTCCCCATGGACATGTGAAAGTTGTTTTCTCCTGGTCTTTGACTGCAATCTTGATTTGGTTGTAACAAGAAAAACCATCCATTAATGAATACATGGCATGGCCAGCTGTCAGATCAACTATAGTGTAGATGTTTGGTAGTGGGAAGTCATCCTTAGGACATGCTTTATTAAGATCTCTAAAATCTATGCACACTCTGAGACTCTTATCTAGCTTGGATATAGGAACAATGTTGGAGATCCATTCTACATAGCTGATTGATCTTATGAAGCCTACATTGAGGAGGTTTCTCAATTCTTCCTTAACCAATAGTGCAACATGGGGGTGCATCTTTCCGAGTTTTTGTTTCACAAGCTTAACCCCTGGTTTGATAGACAAGTGATGCATGATAAGATCAGGGTGAAGACCTCGCATGTCCACATAAGACCAAGCAAAGTTAACTTGATTTTCTCTTAGAAATTCCATGAACTCTGGTATTTCTTTCTTTGTCAGTGATGCAGCTAACTGTAAAATGCTCAGTTTATCTAAAGTTTCAAGATTGACAACATTTGTAGGCTCAATCAAAATAGGAGATCACTCATGTTAGTGTTCTGAGAGAGTGTCAAGATTCCCATCGTCTGGTGCCTTAAAAAAAATTTCACCATCCGATACACTCTTTATTTTATCTTTTGTTTAATCTAACATTGCCAAATTCTGGTTTTCACCATTAGATCTTTCTTTTTTATTTCTATTTTTGCAGCTAGGAGAATTGACACTCTCCTGATCAAAGACTCTATGCCAAAAATTGCTAGTGGAACAATCATTTACGTCATCTACGGAAAGGAATTTTACAATAGATTCATCACTTGGAAATATAGGTATATTGATAGGTTCAGATGAATCCCAATCAATGAGATTAGGATGAATCAAAGATAGCGGGTCGTCGGGTTGTGTGAAATCGGCTATGGTTAGGGTCATAACAGAGTTGATGGTAGGATCTGAGGTATGAGGTGGATCAATGATGGTACTATTCTCATGATAATCTTGTTCATTTAAATCTGACTCAGTATCACTAGAATCATAGTCACCTTGTAGTTTAGATTCTTGTGGTTGGGACCCTAGCCCTTCACCTTCCATTAGAGTTGGGGTATACTTGTGTATTACATCAACCTCTTTATCCCTCCAGAACTCATCATTGTAGATGGTGTCCCATTCATATTCAGTGAAATCTGTGTCAAATTTATTATCCATGAAATTATGAATTGTTACCCAACATACTTCTCTCGAATTTGAACCTTCTCACAATGTGAAGACAGTGTCAGGAATTTGTTTGGGTGTTCTTTCTCTTGAGTTAGTATCATAGCCTAATCTAGTTTTCTCTTTTGCAGCTAGTCCTCAAAGGTGAATAGGCTCAACTACTCCTTTTCTTTTTTCAATAGGACCCTTATCATAGCCCATCTTCTGCATGATTGAATACCCTTTTCCATATATATATATTGGTAATTTGACATTAAAAACTACTTCATCTTCATCTTTATAAAGCCAGTTTAGAATTTCTCTATCATCAGGATCTTACATGGGGAATTTTTCTTTGATGAATCATCCATTAAACTTTTTGCTTGGCTTTGTTGGTGATTGCATTGATGTTGATGCTGCTAATATTTGATGTTGTGTGATAGAAGGTTGTCCATGTGACCAAGGTGATGTAGGTAAATTAGCCAAACAGAGAGAGTACTCCCTGACTCCGTGGTCCTTGAATTTCAATTTCTTGTCAAAACTATTAGTTACCTGACTGATTTGTGTATCAATCTTGAGAGAAGTACTAGCACAAGCTTCTTGATTGTTAGGAACCAAAGTATCTTGGCTAGCTTTGATGTTGGCACAAGTTTGGACCTTTGATTTATTGGCTAGTATCGTGATGTCCTACCCATCATAAGGAAACTTAAGAAATTGATGATATGTGGATGGGACAGCTTGCATTTCATGGATCCAAGGATGACCCAACAAGATGTATGAAAGATCATTATCTAATACTTGACAGAAACTATTTTTGATAATAGGTCCCATTCTGATTGGTAGCATGATTAAACCCTTGGACGCTCTTTCCTCATCATCATAGGCTTTAATAGTAATCTTTCTTCTGGGATCAGTGGAGTCCTTTAAAAATCCTAAAGCTTTAACCAACTTCATGGTACATATGTTCAAACCAACACCTCCATCTATTAGAACTCATCTGACATGAAACTTGTGAACCATGACCTCTAAGTATAATGATGAATTATGGGGATGAGTTATGGAAATGTCATCTTTTTCGGAGAATGAGAGGCATGTGGGTGAGGACAAATGTCCTACCATAGCTTGAAATTGATCCACATCCAAACCAGTGGATACAGTTGTTTCAACGAGGGCCTTTTCAAGAATTTCCTTATGTGTTGGGGAAATCTTCAAGAGTTCTACGATAGAAATTTGAGCAGGAGTTTTTTGAAGTTGGGTGACTAAGTCATATTGATGTTGAGGTGGAGGGCTAGTGGATTTTGAAGAGGCACCCTTTAAGACAACTTTGGCTTGTGCCCTTGTTGTTGCATTGACTTCCCTATATTCCATCTTCTCATTGACTTTAATAACGTTGACCCATTCATCGTCAGTATAGATATGATTGATTATCAGTTCATCAATATGATTCACACTTTTTCCAGAAGACTCACCTTTTTGATAATTGGGCAAGGGGTTGCAAAATTCTTGGTGATCTTCATTTGATTGTTGATGTCCTTCTATTGTGATGGTGTCATTTTTTATTAAGTCTTGAATGGTACTCTTCAAGGCTTGATAGTTATTTATGCAATGAATTTTGCACTGATGATAATCACAATAGTATGCCTCATTCCATGATGGAGGCTTCACACTAGGTTCATAGTTTCATTGAGGTGCAAGGTAATGACCTTTTTAGCCATCAAATCTTTGAATGCAGATTCCAAAGATTAACCTAGTGGAGTGTAAGTTCTACTAGAGAAGAATGAAAATTGTTGTGGATTTTTATTTGAGGTATTCCCTAAGGAGTTGCTATTATTATTGGTTCCCCGGTAACCTTGATTATTGGTAATCCCTTGATTGGGAGTAGAATTTTGATTCACATTGTTCCTCAAAGGAGGAGGGTTGTTTCCTTGATTTGTGACCGAGTTGACATTGTTATAGTTGTTGTTGCGAGGAGCACTCGGGGTACTAAGGACGAATGGCTTAGTCGAGACATGATTCACATCAACAACACCACCATTCACCACATTCTTGTTGCGAGTCCAAAATTTAGACTTGTCCTGATTGTTGTGATGATTGGACGAGCCAGGATTGTGCTTGTCCAATTTTATGATTCCTCTTTTGACAAAATCACTTTCAATGGTTATAGCATCTTCAATAAATTTATCAAAAGAGGAAGGGCAATGTAAATTCAAACGATAACTCATTTTTGAATTCAAGCTGTTAATGAAGGTGACCATCTTTTCCTTTTCAGAAACAAGATGGGGATATCTAGCAAACATTCTTCTCCATCTCTGAAGAAAAGTAATAAAAGATTCACCAAGCTTTTGCACAACTTTGTAGAGATCTATCATAGTGATTTGGTGTTGGATGTTGTAGGCATATTGTGATATAAATAGATTGATTAATTCTTTAAATGTCTTGACAGGAGGTGTGATTTTTGATAGCCATTCCATAGAGTGACCTCCAAGACTCCTAGAAAAAAAATGCATCAAGTAAGTGTCCTCATGAGAAAACTCTAAAGTCATGTTTTAGAAGTCTCTAATATGATCGATTGGATCCGATTTCCCATTATAACGATTAAATTTTGGAATTTCACAATGTTTGGGAAATGAAATCATGTTGAGACTTCGATCAAAAGGATAAGGACAAATTTCCTCAAGAGTATATTTCTTTGTTGTGGTTCCCCCTTGTAACTCTTTAACTTGTCCTTGAAGTGCCTTAAATTGTTGAGTTAAAGCACTAAGATTAGATAGGGGTGTTTCTTCATGTTTTTTCTTCAAATTCTCGGTATCAAAGTCATGAGGCGATTTAGCTCCTTGGTCAGCTAGATAGAGGAAATACTTTTCGTCACTTTGCAAGATCTTTTCTATGGCTTTGTGAAATTTAGGATTGCTCAGCCTCTCTAAGATGTTCCTCATCTCATTCATCATCACTATCTATATGGATTTTGCTCATGTCTTTGTAGTTGTGGAATGGATTTTATTTTATATTATCCATGTCATTGTTGAAAAGTGGATTACGACTTATATTGTAAAGAGGATTATTGCTTTCACCTTCTTCTTGAGTGTTTTGGGTATGACCTTCTTGTTGGATTTCATCCTTCAATTTATTGTACTGAGATCTTGTAGAGATAGGCATATGATTTTAAAAAATTCTTCTAAACTTAGACCACAGTTTTGATAAGTGTGATAATGATGATATCATGATCTGATAAGATGGGAATGATATGATCAAAGATGTTTCTATTTTATTATTGTGGCTTCCAATAATGAAGGATGTTAGAATCCTGTTGGGGAAGTTGAATCAATAATCAGAAATTTGTTTGAAAAGTGCACTCTTAAAAGATTTGATCTTTGTTTTGGAAGAAAGGTTTTTAAAATCACTGAAGGATTTGATTGGGATGTGATGGATACTCAATAGAAGGTTGTGGTATATTATAAAACTCAAGAGGTTGATTAAGATTATGTCATTGAGATAGAGCTAGTCTCTGATAATAAGCTCGATAATCCAAAGGATCTACAACGTACTCATCAGTGAATCCCCTAACAAAGTCTTGGTATCTATGAAGAAATCTATGGTAATGAAGCAAGACATGTGGACTATTGTACAAAAATTTTCTTCTTTGCAATGTTTTCTTGTACCCTAATTGTTTCTTGGGTTTCCTGATCCTAGTGGAAATTTATTTTTTGACGAATTTTGTTGATTTCCACTTTCTAAGCATGGGAGAAATATTAGAATGTTATTGAATAAAAGATGTCAGAAAGTTAAGCATGTGAATGAATTCAATTGTTGTTTTTCATGTTCATTTTAGATGATCTTTATCTGAATTAATGTGAATAAAAACACAGCAAACAATCTGAATTAAATGGAATGTAACCAAACACAGATAAAGCAACCACATCCTATGGTAAAGCTAGGACAATATCTGCTAGATTCCATGCAAGTTTCCCCAACTTCATATCGGTAGTGTGTGAATTTAGAAGCTTGGTTGCACAGGCTCCCCCTTATAGTGCACTCTCTTCTCAGGCCAACCAAGCTTCCAATCCCCATGAAACTCCCATGGCAGATTGATCACCTCTACTATAGATTTTGAAAGTGTGGATTCCTTCACACTGACCAGTGTTGTGCTAGCAAATAGAAATTTTTTGGTTTACTAAACAATGGTGGTTAATTTGGGACCCTCGTTCGAGTGGCCATACATGGGGCAAGAGATTAATCACCAATTAGGTGGCACTTCAACCTGAAGAGGTTAAGCTCAATAGCATTTATGGGAGTACTAATCTATTTGTATGACACATCTGCAATCATAATCTTAGGTTTTCCCTTAAGATTCACATGTGTATACTAGTTGGGGGTAGCTTGGCTTTAGCTCCATTTCTAGTTTGAGTCGCATTGAGGTGATGAAATCCCTAGGTAGGCCCAATTTCTATAGGCAATAATTGTTTCTCTTACACCCAGGATTGCAATACTGCACAAGGGGAGAGGATACTTCGGTTATTGCATAGGGGTTACACAGGGATGAAGTGGGTCTAGCTTTCTGATCACCTAGTTTGTACAAGGTGAGAGCATAGTCACCTACCACTTTCAAGCATAATTAAGCAGAGTAAATAGATTCATTTTAATGCACCAAATCACAATGATTTATGCTAAGTGAAGATATTGCTTCACAATAGGCATGCGGTTCATTTTAACTGCATGATCAAAGTGTGGTGACTATCCTAGATTGATTCATTTTAAACCAGAAAAGATTCTATCTATGGAATGCATCAGACTCAGAATCATCTTTTTGTGTTACAATCCAGATGCGCAGAGACAGATAGTATATGCGCCGAAACAGATAATATATGCATCGAAACAAATAGTATATGCACTGAAATAGATAGTATATGCACTGAAATAGATTCTAAATGTGCCATAGAAAATCCTAAATGTGCTAAAATAGTTCTCAAATGTGCTACTTTAATTAAATGCAGATTTGACTCTAAATAATGTGGCACTAATTCTCTAAAATCTACTTCAAATGTGCTAACCTAACTCTTATACGTGCTAAAACAATTCTTAAATGCGCTATTTTAATTAAGTGTAGATTTAACTCTAAATGAAATGAGACTATATGAACTATTTTGTCTCTCGAATGCGCTAAATTAACCCTCTGAAGTGCCAGAACAGTCACTAGATGCGCTAAAAAAAATTGCAAAACAGAAGAATCAATCTCCCCAAGTGCACTGTAGAAAGTATAGAATGCGCTAAAATGCCAATTATTTCCCGAAGGCCGAACTCCTAAACGTGGAAACCTGTCAAAGTGTTTTTCCAAAAAAAGATCAAAATTGGGGCAAGGCCCCATGGTGGGCGCCATCTTATGTGTGTATGAAAAAATGATTATCCTAATGAATTCAAAACACAATCAATAAAACTTTATATCAAATAAACTGAAAGAAAATATAAACAAACTCTTTATGGCAGCTTCTTCGAAGTCGTTCTATTTCTCTCTATCTCTAGCGTTTCATTGATTCAAGTTGCTCTCAGATTCCATATGCAAAGCTCAACGAAATGGACTACTAGAGAATGAGATTTAAATTAAAATTCATACTATGCTAAAATGCAAGATTATTGCTAAAGATGAAAATGCATAAGCGTAATTGTGTATGTGTGTTCGTATATCTCTGAGTGTACGTGTGTAACCAATGCTTGGATTCACACATGTATTTATAAAGATTTTTGAAGATTTTGATTGGCTGAGTTGGTCAATGGCTGTGATAATTCTTGATAGATCAAATGATTGAAAATGGATGAGACTGGAGAGAAAAATAGAAGAGAATAAAGTAGGATTTTTCCATTTTCATGGAAGAGATAAGATGAGATGGTTAAAAATCATCTTTTTTTTAGAAAATAATGGAAAGATACCGAGAAGATAAATAATGAATTATCCAATTCAATTATTTATTTATGGGTGTATGATGATTTTTCCTAATTAAATAAATATTTAATTAATATTTTGAGGAAATCAGAAGATTTCAAAATTAAATCAAATATATAATTATGATTTGAAGAAAGCAGAAGATCTTTAATTAAATAAAATATTTAATTAAATTTGAAGAAATGACATGTATTATGAAATTAATTAAATAATATATTTAATTAATTAGAAGAGAGTTTTAAATAGAAGAAAATAAATATTTAAATTTAATTAAAGTGAAAGATTTAATTAAATTCAAAAGATGATAATTAATTTAAATAAATAAAATGTATTTATTTAATTAATCAAGTAGACGTGTGAAATAATCAAATAAAGTAAATTTATTCAATTATGGTGGGAGAATAAAATGAATGAACAATATAATTAAACTGATTAAATTTAATTAAATGTAGAAGACTTTAGAGAAATTAATTAAATAATAAATATTTAATTAAATGTTAGGAATAATTAGATATGACCAATTTTATGCACATACAGTACCAATTTTTTCTATGATGGGGTGATGGTCAAACATAGTGTAGGGATCATAAACACACACTTTCATACCCTCATCATTTGGGATGAAGTGGAAATTTTCCTTATTTACATACAACCTATCCATTCTACAAAAGATCCTTTTATAGCCTTTTTGAGTGTTGCACCATGTATACCATACCCCCACTAAAGTCCTTTTTCCCAATTCCAATGGGTCCATTAGATTTATCTTTCTTTCTAGAATTATTCAAAAATGCCTTTTGTTTCCTTTCCAAGCCATATCAATCCCTCCCCATTTTTATTCTTGATGCTCAACCATGTTGAAATCTCCCCCAATATCCAAGGGACTTATAGTAGGTTGGCAAGCCATTTCCAAAAATTAGTTGGCCGGGTGCATGAAGTTGGGTGGCAATTTCGTGGCCACTTTCTAAAAAATGTTTGAAAGCTCATAGTGCTAGTGCGTTATAATGTGCTCACGTTATAGCACGTTAAAAGAAAAAAAAAAGTGAAAGTCTTCATTTTCACTTCGATTGTTTTCTTCTTCTGCTCGCGGCCAAAACACCCAACTTTCAAGCTCGCGTTCTAGGAGGAGGTATTGAGCACAAATATTCAACAAGAGTTTATATTTCTTTGCAAGGATGGCGCCACAATGATGAAGAGGTGGGAGAGGTAAGTATTGTTTGTTGTTTGTTTTGAATTTCTTAGTTTTAGGTTGATTTTGTTAGTTTTAGGTTATATTTGATATATAAATTTTTGAATTTGTAGGAGATGCAAATGAACCCACAAACCCACAAAATCCTCAATAAGAAGAGCAACCAAATCCTGAAGAAAATAACCTCAACAAGAAAATCAGCCTCAACAACAACCTCCTCCACCAATCCCTCAACACCCTCCTAGCACTAAACAAAATTTAATGCGTGAGATTGAGAACAAAAAAAACAAATTGAGGATTTTATTAGTAGGTTTCAAGTGATCCAAATGGTTCAACCACAGAAAGAATGACCCTCACAAATTTATTGAAAGATTTGTTAAAAAATTTAGATTCAATTAGCAAACAAATAGTTGGATGGAAAGATAGGAGGTAGGCTGCTAGGGAATATTATGCAAATAAACTATCATATAAACAAGTAAAGGCTTTCAAAATTACAAAAGGTGATTTGTGCTCATTATTCATTGACCCACGCACAAATCAAAATCTTAGCCTTAATGCAAAGAGGTTTCCTATTCATTGGTGCCACCACCAAGAGATTAGGAACCATTTTTATGATAGGTGATACATGGTCTTTCATGACCGATCATGCAATAATTGTGAAGTCCCCCAGTATTTTCTTAGGAAACTATACAGTGAGTTCATATTGAACAAAATCCCAAATTATTTTGATATGAGGGACTTCCAAGGGAGAGGTGGGGGGTCAGCTCAAGATAGGTCCGGTGCACAGCCAGATCCTATGCAGCAAGGGAGAAGAGCTCTTGCTAGGCTGTCTCATGAGCATGTTGTTATGCCTATCATCACGAACGAGAGTATAGACGTACAGAAATTGCAAGTGATCAACACTTTGACCCAAAGTGTCATCCATCATACTAGCCCTATTCTACAATGCCATCTAGGAGAGTCTTCGAGTGGTGGCCTTCGAACCCATGTGTGTCAATCTTGCGAGGTGACTTGTTCATATGACCCCACCGGCACTCAGGAGGCTACTACAGAGGAACCATATCTAGCTACGGAGATGGAGAGGGTGGATGACATTTTGCATGAAGCATATGGCATTGATACTTAGGTTAAAGTTAGCATGTTCAATGAATTTAATTTATTAAATTTCAATTTTGAAATGCAAGATTAACTAATTTAGTTTTATGATTTTAATAAAATTGCAAGGTCGCAATGTTGATGCTGGATACACCGGCCCTCCACCTACTTATTTCTATAGTACACCTATCGACGGGGTATGTAACTAGTAAATAATTATAAATTAATTACATGTTAATAGTATTGTTTTACGAATGATATTTTAATATGTGATTTTGGATGTTGAATAGGGTAATATTGGAGGTTTCGAGGGAACACCTCCTAGTGCTAATGGATTTACTCAAACCTTCCCGCAGGTAATAGAATAAAGAGTTTAACTAATGAATTTTACTTAATTGATTTTTTTAGTTTATATTCATATCATTGGTTACGTTGCATTGCACATCATTCAAACTCAAAGCATTACTTCACATTCCATAACTAATAACTAGATATTGATAGATGACAAAATTTTAACTACAATATAGTTGTTTAGAAAGTCAACATAAGCAGTGATGCAATTTCTTCACATGGAGGCATGTGCTTGCAAAGGTTCACCTACACGACAAACTATGGATGCTTGGAAAAAATCTATGAAACCATAAAAGTAAGCAATAGCATAGACAAGGCAGTTAGTAGTTTCAAAAAATGCCTCAAAGAAATGTGGTCTCATGGTGATGGAATTCCATTCCATCACCATGAGACCACATTTCTTCTAGGAATTTCTTCAAAATGCTCACCACCTTTTCTATGATACCACATTTTTCATACATGTGCACCAAAGCATTTTATCAGACTATTCGTGCTTCCTTGCTGCTATGGCTAAAAGCCTAAAATAGGTTCTTTCCAAAAAAATATGGATGCTTGGAAAAATATCTATCAAAGCATAATACACTGATACATTTTGACTCAAAATCCAACAAAAGATCGTCAAAATTTCAATGAACTTTAGTTGGAATTATTTGGTCGATTTTCCAACGAAATTTGAAATGTCAAAATTTTGACCCAACCGATGATGCTGGATCAGAATTTCAATGTTTCAAATTTTGTCAAAAATTTGATGAAATAATTTTGATGAAATTTTGTTGAAATTTTGATGAACTTTTGTCGGATTTTGAGTCAAAATTTATTAGTGATAGTAAGCAATAATACCATAGACAAGGCAATGAACTTTTTGAAAAAATGCCTGAAAGAAATACATTCTTATGGTGATGGAATTCCATGATGTGCATTTGTTTGTAATGGCATTCCATCACCACGAGACCCCATTTCTTTTGAGGCATTTTTTCAAACAGTTCACTAACTTCTCTATGCCACCATAGTTATCGTACATGTCTATGAAAGCATTTAATCAAATGATTCAGTGGCTTGATGCTATGGGTAAAATCCTAAAAACATGTCCTTGTGAACAAGATATGCATAGGGCAAATAGTAAGCATGATAATTAGAAATATATAGTTTAATAAGTACTCAAAATTTTGTTCATTGGATCTCATACACTATAAGTCATGATGTGGATCGATATTGTAACTTTTTTGTGATTAAATAATTTGTTGTTTTATTTTCAGATGTTGGTTATGGAAACACCTCCAAATGTTACGGGGGCAATGGATATCGGTGTTTCATCCACTATACAATCCTCGATGGCTCTGACAGGGGAGGTATGAGGAAAATTACTAAATTTCAATTTATATTTGTTGTTATAGATGTTAGTTCGAGTGAAAAATCAAACCAAATTATTGATTTGTAGTCTAATTTCTCTTTGGATGGTTTATACAGGGCTTGAGCATTCCTCAGCACCTGTGTGCGAATATTTCCCTCGTGGAGAGTGATCGTGAGATGGCCGTAAGTGATTTTTTTTAAATATATCATTTTTAATAATGTAATTTCTATATATTAATGTCTTTACTTCTTATTGTAATAGTTAAAAATTAACCAAGAACTTAACAGTAGTAGGAGGATTAGCAGGAGCACTCCTCGAGTGTAGCAGAAACAAGTGATAGACCGATTGCCATCCGATCGACCAGCAAAGGGAAAGATTTTATTTTGAGAGCCTGGAGAGCAATGAATTTTGATTCAAGAGCCCTTTGTTGTATGCCTACATGGAAGAATTCTACATATTTTGTATTGGATATATTTGACATTGTATGCCTATATGGCATTTTCGTAAGCCTATATGGCTATTTTGTACCTATATTTTATGCTTATATTGACATATATTGATGTATGTGCACATGGCTATTCGGTTAAAATACAAATCCTTTTTATCGATGGTGTCCATATTTGCATGTTATAAATTCATGGTTCAATAGATATAAGTTACATGTATTCACGTGTATACTTTACAACATACCTGTATACTTTGTGACTTACGTGTGTTCCAATGTATACATTGTGACTTACGCATTTTCATGCGTATACCTTGTATTTGTGCATATACTTTGTATTAAGTTGTGTATACTATGTATTCTTGTGTAAACTTCAAGGAATACGTCTTTGTGACTACTTGTGCCTCCCTTATGCACATGTACATGCTTGACTTATTCACGTGTATACTTATTAATTGGTTAGCCATAGCATTGATCATTGTTGTCCTTCATGGTTTTTCTTGAATAAATTAATTGATTGATGGTAAACAAATTTATCTAAAAGCAGAAAACACATTTTCAATTGGTATTATATGAAATAATTGATAAAAGATTCCAATATATTTAATCCTTTGATTGGAACAACTCAATTAAGCAAAGGATACATAAGACCTTTTCTTTTATATTAGCAATGCATGGAATTTTCAAAAAGTATCCTTCATATTACAAAAAGATATGTGTACACTTCAATTGTGCATTCACCCTTTGGTTCTTTGAAAGAAAAATCTGCCTATGCCATTTTTACACTGCATAGGTAAACCAGATTTTGTATTGTGGAGCTCTATTAAGCTACCACTCTCAATACCAATGTAACAAGGATACAAAATAATGTTTGAGACTACAAGAAGACATCAAAATGGCTATTGTCCTGAACAAATTCTTATGATTTATGAAGAACGCTGATAACTATACTCAGTTGGCTTTTTTTTTCAAAATCATAAAAAAATTGAACCCTAGCATCAATAGACTCTGTATACCAAGCTACCAAAATTCAAGTTTCAAGGATGAATATTTATCATGCATGTTTTAAATGAAATTCAATTTTATGGTTGTTTTGTTGTTTATATGATTTTATGTGATATTCTAATCCTAATGCATGCTTCTAGGCTTCATATATATTTATATTTTTTTTTTACATTATTTTTGTACCAACGAACCCAAAACGAAACAAGCCCCCCTCAAAAAAATTTGGCCTAATCGATGAACCAGACCCATGAATCCAAACTTAGCACTTAAAACCTATTCCAACACTCTACAATTTTCCTAGAAAAACTTAATTGAGCACCAAATTATGTTGCCTCTTGACTTTACCCACTTTTACTCCCTCAAACATCTCTTTTTCATTCAAAACCCTTGTTTTCCCAACTAGGGCATCATGCCATAACATATTTTTGACCTCCCCTGTCCTTTCAGACCTTTTGATCACATCAAACTCCACAACCTCACCCTATTTCCAACCTATTCTAACTTATTTTCAAGCAATTTCTTATTTTCACCTCTTCTAGCCTTGCTTTTAAGGGGCCTCAATTTTGAATTTTGAACAGGGGCAACATTTGTAATCTCTTCCAATGCCTTTACCAATGCTATTTTCATATTCCTACTCCCTATCCTACTTACATCAGGCCCATATCACCAAGACACGGCCTAAACAATAGGTGGAATGGGCTATTTCAACATATTACACTCGAACCCTTAAGGGATTGATTCGGTTGTGCGTAGCTTGGAGTGATTTTGTGTGTTTGGGTGTGAAAAAGGACCATTCCTAGGGTAACCATACCTATTCGGATGCGTTGGAATACTCTGTTTGGTCACACGAGTTGTAGAATGAAAGTTGCACCAGTTTGCAACTTTCCACTATTTGCATTTGACATTTTTTCCATGAACTAAAAACTGGACACCATAGGAAAACCACCCTCAGATAAAAAAAATGGAGAGGCGATTTTATAGAGGTCCAATACGATCCCATAGAATCAAACAATAATTTTCTAAGCATCACGGTATCCGAGTAAAAACATGCTAAAGTTTGAAGCCATTTTTCACTTTGGACCCTTTAGGGATCAATTGAGTTGAACATAGCTCAGAGAAATTCTATGTGTTTGGGTGTGAAAGAGGACCATTCCTAGTGTAAACATACCTATTCAGACATGTTTGAATAGTTTTTTTGATCACACGAGTTGCAGAACAAAATTTGAACCACTTTGCAACTTTCCACTACTTGCATTTGACACTTTTCCATCAACTGAAAACTGGACACCACAGGAAAACCACTTTGAGATAACAAAAATTGAGAGAGGTTATTATAGAGGGGTCCAATAGAATCCCATATAATTAGATGAGAATTTTCTAAGCATCACGGTATCCAAGTAACAACATGTTGAACTTTGCAACCATTTTGCACTTTGGACCCTTAAGGGATCGATTTGGTTGAACGTAGCTCTAAGTGATTCCAGGTGTTTGGGTATGAAAGAGTACCATGCCTAGTGTAAACATACCTATTTGGACATGTTGGAACAGTTCGTTTGGTCACACAAGTTGCAGAACGAAAGTTGCACCACTTTGCAACTTTCCACTGCTTTCATTTGACACTTTTTTTATCAACTGAAAACTTAGACACCACAAGAAAACTGATTCAAGATAACAAAAACCGAGAAAAGGTTATTATAGAGGGGTCCAATGTGATCTCATAGGATCAGAAGAGAATTTTTTAGGCATCATGGTATCCAAGTAACAACATGCTAAATTTTACAGCCATTTTGCACTTTGGACCCTTAAGGGATCGATCCAGTTGAACGTAGCTTGGAGCGATTCCACATGATTGGGTGTGAAAAAGGACCATTTCTAATGTAAAAATACCTATTTGGATGTGTTAGAATAGTTTATTTGGTTACACAAGTTGTAGAATGAAAGTTGCACCACTTTGCAACTTTCCACTACTTGCATTTGACACTTTTTCCATCAACTGAAAACTAGACACCACAGGAAAACCAATCTGAGATAAAAAAAACTAAGAGAGGTTATTGTAGAGGGGCCCAACATGATCCCATAGGATTAGATGATAATTTTCTAAGTGTCACGGTATTTGAGTAACAACATGCTAAAGTTTTCAACCATTTTGCACTTTGGACCTTAAGGAATCAATCCAGTTGAACATAGCTTGGAGTGATTCCACATGTTTGGATGAAAAAGAGGACCATGTCTAGCATAAAAATACCTATTTGGATGCAATGGAATAGTTTGTTTGGTCACACAAGTTATAGAATGAAAGTTGCACCACTTTGCAACTTTCCACTACTTGCATTTGACACTTTTTCCATCAACTGAAAACTAGACACCACAGAAAAACCACTATGAGATAACAAAAACAAAGAGAGGTTATTTTAGAGGATCCCAACATGATCCCATAGGATCATATGAGAATTTTCTAAGCATCATGGTATTTGAGTGACAACATGTTGAAGTTTGCTACCATTTTGCACTTTGGACCCTTCAGGGATCAATCTAGTTGAACATATCTTGGAGTGATTCTGCGTGTTTGGGTGTGAAAGAAGACCATTTCTAGTGTAAACATACCTATTCACTCATGTTGTAATATTCATTTGGTCACACGAGTTGCAAAACGAAAGTTGCACTACTTTGCAACTTTCCACTGCTTTCATTTGACACTTTTTCCATCAACTAAAAAATGGACACCACAGAAAAACCACTCTGAGATAACAAAAACTAAAAGAGTTTATTGTAGAGGGGACCAACACAATCCTAGAGGATCGGATGAGAATTTTCTAAGCATCATGGTATCCGAGTAGCAGCATGTTGAATTTTGCAGCCATTTTGCACTTTGGACCCTTAAGGGATCGATCTGGTTGAACATAGCTCATAGCGATTCTGCATGTTTGGGTGTGAAAGAGGACCATGCCTAGCATAAAAATACCTATTTGGACATGTTGGAACAGTTTGTTTGGTCACACGAGTTGCAGAACAAAAGTTGCACCACTTTGCAACTTTCCACTGCTTGCATTTGACACTTTTTCCAACAACTGAAAACTAGAAACCATGAGAAAACCACACCAAGATAACAAAAAACCAAGAGAGGTTATTCTAGATGGCCCCAATGTGATCCTATAGGTTTAGATGGAGATTTTGCAAGTGCCATGGTATACGAGTAATACCTCATCAAAGATTGCTACCCTTTTGTACTTTGGGATTTGATGTTTCATGGAACTGTACGGTTCCGCATAGGGTGATTGTGCTATCTTTTCAATGGAATTCAGTGGGCAGTAGACTTAACTCCATTTTAGTTTTGTTTTGGTAGGATTTCAAGTGACTTTGTGTATTTTAGAAGCCAATTACTGAGCGTCAATTTCTATACCCTGTTTTAATGGTTTTGAGTGCATGAAAATGTCATATTAAGCCTTTCACCCACTGTATGCTTCTATAACTTGATGGAAAGACTTATTTATTGTTATAAAACATGTGTGAATTTTTTTTTGCGCAAGGGAGGAAAATAAAGGGTTTTTAGGTGATGCCCTAGATGTCAAATGGTGCATTTTTTAGTGGAAAATGGTGGTTTACTGCTAGGGTTTGAAGAAATATTTCGGGCCAGCGATATCTCTTGAAATTTTAAGATTGTGCAGAAATTTTTGAAGGTATTTTAGGCTTTGGTTGACTGTGGGAAGGTTTTGAGTATGGGTTTTATATAAACCCTTGCCTAACTTATAGTCTCTAAATCTCATCATATGGGCTTATCTTTTAGAGAAGGCCATCCAATGGCCAACCAAACATCAATAAAGCTTTAACATAGACCCTAAGACAAAATATCAAGAGATCATACCATGTTTATTTGTACCATCATTAAGATCCAATAGACCACCTTGCATAAAGGCTACTAAATTAGCCCTATTTACAAAGAGATGACCTTTTAAACACTAGATCTTTGATCAAACTCCTCAACCAACAATATTTTATGTGTCAAAACCTCCAATTCCATGATTTTTTTCTAGGTCCAAGACCTCTCAACCCCTAATACACCAAACCCTCTATTTCAAGCAAAATACTTGGGGTTTTAATGAAACTCCTGTCTCCCATACCTGCCATACCCAAACAAAGCACCAAACACACTTACCAGACCCTACACATGGTGAATAGTACATTACAAGGATAGTCCTTCCCACATTTTTTCAAAACACCACTTGAAACCCTCATTTTCATCATGAAAATACCTTGCTACAGCCCTAGAACATCATCCCAAACACCCAACCTTGACTCCACAACATTCTAAAAAGGTTAGGCATGTATATTACAAGTTAGAGGACCCATTCCACAAGTTATAGTAGGCACAAAAAGTGGAATGGGTCGAATTACATCATGAAACCCTTCAATCCAAGAACACTATGAAAGTAGATAGCAGTAGTAAAAAAAATATAACTTTCACTATACAAAGAGTTAGAACCTCTAAATAGGTGAAAATGAAAGCTAATTCAGAAATCTACAACATCCAATAGGTTTCAGATCATCTTAGTGTTCATACAGTCCATACAACAACAAGAAAAGTGAGAAAAACCAATAAATTTCTAGAAAAGAATGTTCTTCTTGATCAAAAATGGGTTACAAATCAACCATAACCACTCCTTCAAGGAATTGAAAGTTATTATACATGTTTACCATAGGAACAATAAAAGTAGAGGCTTTGAAAGGAACTCCATGAAAACCAATCTTTCTAAATGGTATATCAAACTCTAATTCAAAATCTTTTAGATGAGGTTGATCCCATAGCTCTCTTACTTGCTTGACAAATCCTTGAAACTCTATATTGATTTTATTTTACCTATCCCTCTCTTACTGTTCTTCCTCAATTTCATCAGGATCATACATTGACCTTCTTTCCTCTCCTAAAGTTTAGACCACATCTATTACCTCCACATAAAACTTGACATCCTTGGTCTTCTTGGTTCCCACACCTTGATATGGTTCAACAAATGAAAATGAAGCAAAGTAATCATCTCCTTCTCCACTAGTTGGAAGAATGCATGTTTAATGTTTTGATACATTATATAAGCTCTCTCTTCTTCTCTCATAGTTGAATATTGAAATTTAGTATGGTGGGCCTCCAGAGTTCTAGTCATCTTTCTTCCTCTTCCACCAAATGTTGGCATGATCCACACATCTGCCAGCCTAATTGGCTTTGTTTTTGAAAGTTAAAGTTTCTCCTGAGTCACCAATGTAGCTCTCTCTGCCTTTTCAGACTCTTTCATTGCTACAAATCATCTCTAGTATTTAATCATCTGTACCACATGGTTGATGTGCTTTGAATCCTTGCATCTAAAGGAAATTTCCTTTACATAAATACTGCTAGGGAATTTCAATGTTGCCATTGTAGTTAGTATTAAATCTGGTACCTACAACATAAAGAGTTATTTTTATTACTCTTCTACATTAGAGGATTCATATCCTTAATTTGACTCTTCTGAATTATCAGAATTAGAATCACTCTCTTACTCCCTCCCTCACTCTCACCCACCCTCTCCCACTCTCTCCCACTCTCTCCCACCCTTTCCCATTCTCTCCCACTCTCTTCCTCTGACCCTCCCTCTCTCTCCCACCCTATTCCAACCTCTGCCACCCTCTCCCACTCCTTCTTGAAAAAATGGTCATGTCTCTACTTCTTCAAAATACGCTCGTGCTATGACAAATTTGTTTTTTTATAGTTTTATTTTCTCTCTTTTTCCATACTCTCTCCCACTCTCTCCCACTCTCTCCAACCCTCTCTCCGCCTCTCTCCCACCCTCTCTCACTCCCTCTCACTCTCTCGCACCCTCTCCCACCCTCTCCCACTCCTCTCCCACACCCTCTCACCATCTCCAATTTCTCTCTCTGCTCTCTCATCTCCACTCTCTCCCACTCTCTCTCCCCACTCTCCCACTCTCCCACACTCCCTCTCCTCTCCCACTCCTCTCCTCCCACTCTCTCTCCCTCCCCCATCTCCCACTCTCCCACTCTCCCACCCTCTCCCACTCTCTCCCACCCCTCTCTCCCACCCTCTCCCACTCTCTCCTACTCCCACCCAATCTCTCCCACCCTCTCCCACCCTCTCCCACCCTCTCTCCCACCCCTCTCCCACTCCTCTCCTACTCCCACCCACCCTCTCCCACCCTCTCCCACTCCCTCTCCCACCTCTCTCACACCCTCTCCCACTCTCTAATGCTCTCTCCCACCCTCACCCACTCTCTCTCTCCCTTTCACAGTCTCTCCCACTCTCTCTCACTCTATTCCTCCCTCCCCTCCCACTCTCTCCCACCCTCCTAGCTAAGTCCCTCTCACTCCAACCCCTTCTCTCCCACTCCCTCTCTCTTAAACTCTAACTTCCACTCCCTCTCTCTCTCCTCGTGTCTCCTCCCCCCCCTCCTCTCTCATGTCACTCCCTCTAGAAACCTACCTAGGTAACTCTCTCTCTCTCTCCCACCCTACCTAGATAAGTCCCTCTCACTCCACCCCCTCTTTCTCTCCCTCTCTCAGGTTGAACTCCCTCCCACACCCTCTCCCTCTCTCAAGTCTCTCACTCACACTCCCTCTCTCTCCCACTCCGTCTCCCTACCTATCTCTCAAGTCTCTCCCTCTCACCCTACCTAGCTAAGTCCCCCTCACTCCAACCCCTTCTCTCCCACTCTCTCTCTTAAAATCTCACTTCCACTCTCTCTCCCTCTCTCCAAACTCTCTCTCTCCCTCTCCCCATCCCACCCTACCTAGATAACTCTCTCTCTCTCTTAAAATTCTATGTCCCTTTAAAGAAATACATAAATACATACAATCATAATACATATGTACACGCAATCCTACATCCATACAATATACATACACTGACACATATACGCATACATACCTACATACAAACATGCATACATACATACATACATGACACACCAGCATACATGTACATACAAAATACAAATATATCAACAAATATTCAATAGAGTGGCATTTAACATAAAGGAATACATAATGCAAATGTGTTATAACATGATTTCCTTATGTCTTGCTTGACATGTATCCCAGATAAGAAAAAAAAAATATCAAAACTAGGAAATAATGTGAGCGCGTTATAACTCGCTCGCATTATATCTTGCTTTGGGAATCCCTAAGCCTTAGCATTGGTATTTGCCTTGGAATACCAAGCTAAAGGCTTGGAGGGAATTCCTAATGACCAGAGACATTTTTTGCAAATTCTACAATTTTTCACATAATTGGGTTCATGCTCACCATCACAATTGCATCTGGTTCAATTTCGACAAAATCAAACACATGGGTAATGTTAGGTTCTCTCTTAGCTATCCAACAATGTAATTTTTTTCACTTTTTGACAATGTTAAGCCTTTTATCCATAATTTGTTTTGTTTGTATGTCTCTTTTTTTCCAAAAAGTAGTGTTTGGTTTTTTTTTGTTATGAATTAACCGTTCATCGAAATTTCAAATAAATTACATTTTTAGAAACTAGACTCCATTCTACAAAAAAAAATTTAAAAAAAAAATCAATTACGTTCCAAATTTGTAGGGGGAGCACGGCCAAAATCCTACTTTTTAGGAAGTGCCAACTTAGAAAATTAGTAAAAAGTCAAATATTCATTAAAAAATTATTAGAAAAATCATGTATCAACTAGATACTATTAGCTAACTTCTGACTATAGTGATTTCAAAAATACTACAAAAAATTTCACCATGCTAGGGTCGTACAAGAGTTGCTATGTTATGTTTTTCTTAAAAAAACAACACCAATTTGTGTGTGTCCCTCTTTTAAACCCCTTAATCTCAACCATTTTCAAAAAAAAATAGTAGTTTAGAAAGTAGACTCAGAGAACGTCGATCCTTATTTTTGTTCCATCTCAAAATTTTGAGTGTAACTATCCTTAATTTCATGTCCAAGGTCAATATTTCCTAATTTCAAAGAAAAAAGTGCCCACGTAAGCCCCCTTTTTGGGAACCATCTTGGTGCACTTACCCAGCTCTCTCCTTGTGGTCATTGGGGGCATAGATGGTGCATAGTCCAAATGCAATACAATCCTTTTCAAATGTCACACATATTTCCCTATTGTAGGGGGAGGTGCCCTGGTTAGTGACAAACTGACACCACCTATTGGAAAGGAGAATGGTAGTGCTCCCATTTCCTTTTTCATGCTTAGTGGTGAAGAAGGAGTCATTCAAAAACAATTAGTTTTTTTTCTAGTGTGTTGGTTCTTTTTCTTGCAACCTTCAATCATAAGGAGAAACACAATTCCTAAACTAGGGGATTAATTGTTTAGGACAAGCAATCTACACTAGCAAGAGATTGAAGACAACAAAAGCCAACAAAAAAGGCCATGAAAGCCTTCTACACTTTGAGCTCCACAAGACTCGAGAGGGTGTTCCTAATTGTAGGTCCAAGCATATGATAAACTTGTCAAGCAAAAACTACAGAACTGTGTAAGTGGATATGTTGACGATGATTTTACTCACAGTAACATGGTGAATAAATTCTTCATAGACAAACAGAAAAGAGCCTATCCTTCTTGAAACATATGGAACAAAGACAATCTAAAATGGGAATCTATCTTAACAAGAAAATATTGGCTTTAGTTCAATCCCAAGTCTCCGGTAATTAGGTCTTGATTGTACTAGGTTCACTCCAGGGTATGATGTGATATTTTTGTTAATCTCAAAGGGACTATGGTTGTTTAAGATCATATATATTAGGCACTAAGTTATCAATTGGATAGTAAAGACAAATATCATGAAATTGAAAGATTTGTAATAATATTTCATGAAAATTAACAAATTCTTTGCTATCACTTAAGTAAATTTAGCATTAAGCATTCAACAATTTCATTGAAAAAGAAAAATTTTCAATAAATTTCCATCCATTCATCTTTTTTTTTTAACATTTTCAAGAATTTAAACATATATTCTAAAATAAAGTATAAAAATACTGAAAAATAAAATTTCTCTTGATTATTCTCCACGCATTCCCCAAAGAATTAACCAGATCAAAGAAAACCACTTTATACTTTACCAAATTGCTTCACAACTACATATAAAATGATGCAAGATTTTAAAGAGAGGGGTTTTAGGTTGGACACTGAGTAGGCTCTATATGCACCCTTAAACGGTGCAACACATAGTCTTGTTTGGCTGAACTAATATAACCTATTACAAAAGATTCATGAGATAGGTAGCTATTGAATTGGCTCTAATATTGATTAATGTCTATGTGCATACAAGTTTTTACATCAGAATGATTTAGAAAATAGGAAAAAAAACAAAACTTAAAAAAGTTCTGGCTCTTCTAACATCCACAAATTTTGAACTTAAAATAAAAAAAAGGTATCCTCTAGCCTTTTATAGAACACAAGGCACGGATAGGATAAGAAAAATACATGAGAGGAAATCCAAGGGACAAATCACATCAAGGCACATGGAATGTAGTGACTGTAAGAGAATTGCAGTCAAAGTCAACGAAGGTCAACTCCAATTGCACATTGAAGCACTTCGGGTTTTAATCTTTAATTATCAAGATTCCTTTTGGAACCAAAAAAAAATGTTCAAACAAAATATAGGAGCTTCCCACAAATTCGAAGTGATCAAGTGGAATATTTTCCCCTACATTTTAGGTTCATCCTTGGTTTGAACATTCTAGGAATGAGCAACCCCCAGAATTGGCACACTTCTTTGTCGCCTGCTTAAACTCTACAGTCTCGAGTTCCTGGTATCTAGCACATCTTTGCAACAAACTCTACTCCAACATGAGATTTTAAAGTGTATCTTTGAACCTGGTAACACCATCGAATTTGTTCGCAAACTTGATTTTCCTGACCATCCATGTCTAAACTTTGCATCACAATTTGTATCTCCTACAATCACAAATTCCACTCACTAAATCCCTTTAAAAAGAAAAAAAAATTATAAAACCATCATTCAATGTTAGTACGTAAATATCATAAATAACACACTTTCTAGCATATTACAAATCCTTATATGATTATCTTCTATATATATCAAGTTACTGGACTATCAGAATCATTAGATAACCTTAAAATTTTAAAATTTCATTTCACATTGCTACCTAGTACCAAGTGTTTAGCTTTACCCTTGAACTTTCCCAGACTTTAGTTTTACCAGACTTCCATATTACTAGACTCCATCTCATAGACACCAAATATCAGACTCCAAATATCGGACTAGAACATTCTATTCAAATTTGCATGTTACAGTTTTCCTTTTCAAACATTTATGGTTCCAAATACCTAGTACTTAGAACACTTACATTACGAAGTACTCTTTGATTAAAGATTTCTCTTTATTTTTCATTTTCGGTGATCTTTCAGCTTGCTATCTCCTACCATAAGAGTTATTTTTTCACTTGGGCCCCCAAGTCTTCCAATATTGGGGCGTGTTGTGGGACCACACAACAACATGTTTCTTAGATATATGAGTAATGGGTATTGTATATTCTACCAAGTTCAAGCATAATCCCAATTGCATTGAACATTACTAAGAACAAATAATTTATATATCTTCATCTCAAACACATAAAGGGTTACTAGGTAAACTTCTCTCAAATTCAACCTCTATACTCTTTCAAATATCATGAAGATATATGGAGGAGATATAACTTAAACAACAAAAAAAAAGGACCAAAGTAATAGAGATTTAATATGATTAGATTTTTTTTTTAAAATGTCTCAAGCTTTGTGATAAGTCAGTGCCTAATCATGGGAAATGGAGTCAAATATAAAATTTTAATAGAGATCCTATCAAGAAATTAAGTTCAACCAACGGATTTAAAATATGTTAATGCCTTACATTAACAAATCCACTCATATTTTTCATAAAATTCTACTTATCAATCCAACTTGTGCACTCTAAACCACTGTTATCTGATCAAAGTATTTTAACTCTTTACTTGAAAGAGAACCATGGCCAAAAAACACAATCAGAGGAAAGTTGCAATGATAAATTCAAACATACTTGATATATTGAATACATATGATAAAAAGCTTACAAATCTGGAGACAACTTCATGACAGTAATTTTTTTTGTACAAATTTGCTAACATTTTATCATAAAACCTAGCTATTACAATTTACATACTCGGTTTGCAACTCAGAGTCAACACTATCCTACCTTACTTCCTAATTCGGAATTTCATAACCTATACAAATGAGAAGAAGAAAGAAGGTATAGAAGAAGGAAAAAACCCTAAAACTACATCTATAGTTGACACTTAGATCCATTCTTCTTCATTGATCTGTAACTACCTTTGCTTCTTGAAGAATCTTCAATCTACACCTTGGTTCATGCATCTTGCATTCACTTTCCCTCTAACAAAAAATATTCCCTTCATGATGACCTTCTTCATCCATTATGCCTTTCCATTGAAAATATATGTTTAGCACTTTTCCACCAACAAAGTCTCTCACTCCATTTTACTTGGGCTACAAACTTAGTACTTCATTGTGAAAAAACTTTACTTCTCCCACATTTTCCCCTACAATGAAAATTATCTCTTCTTGCTGCAAGTGTTTTTGTTTCTTCGTGAAAGCTTTTTAACCTGCTTTAAATTTTACCCGTGCAAACTCTTTTATCTATTTTTTCCTATCTGCTGCATAAAAAATTTATCTCCAACAAATAAAATATTCACTTTTATAACAGAATCCCTTATTTCATAAAGTGAATAATTTAATTCCACTTTGTCCATGCTCCAAATACTCCAATTATTTCAATTGAAAGCGTTGAAAGGTGAAGATTTCAAAATTACTTATCAGGAAAATAAAATAAAACTTACCAATGCACATTATATTTAACTTTATTGTAGCAAGGATTATTGTTTTATCAATGAAAACTCTTCACCCCAAGCAAAAAGATCTTTGCTCATTAAGTGAAAAATTAATTCACTTAATTAGGCTTTAAAAAAAAACATTTTTCTGGTGTCATTTACTTTTACCATTTTATATTTTTTCTCACAACTTTTAATATGTTGAAGCTTTTTAAATATTTACTTATCAAGTAAAAATAAATCTTATCCACCTCCTTTATCCATTTCACATATTTAAAATTTGGTTGTTAAAATGTGCAAGGCTCAAATATTTTCCATCGAACGACCTGAAGCCACCATTTAAAAGAAAACCTTTTTTAAAAATTTTGCTCAGGCCCACCATGGCCACTCCTCGCCTCCCCACTTCTTTTGATGACAGCATCAAAATTTCGTGTGGGCTGGCAGGAAATCTTTATTTCCCTACTTCACGATGTCATTACAGAAAACATTATTTTATTTTAGTAGGCTAGCGGGCTAGGGCTTGGATTAATCCATCTTTCTCTGTCCAATACAAGTCGTTGATCGGGCCCAACCCTAACTTCACATTTTGTTGTTGTGCAACTTCACTAATCATAGCAAAAAAAAGAAACGTTTGTAGTAGTCACCATTTCTTCTGACCGTTGATTGAAGTTTTTCCCTAGCTCATTACTATTTTGTAGCTTCTCTGGCTCGAACAATGGAGGTGAGAAAACTTTCCTCAAACAATTTTTGATACCTTTCATTGAGTTGGCACATATTGTTTCCACATAAGCATCTATGGCTTTGCCTGCACAGAGCAAACATGAGCCATCATTGCTTCATAATACATTCATGCAAGCATTTGGACACATATTCTTGCTATGTCATCCTCCTTCAACCGAAATGATGGCACATTCTATCATATGACTGCATTGGTCTGCGCCAATACCTTGCAAACGGTTCTCCAGCTTTTCAAGATGTGTTCCCTCTTGCCCTGGTCCTTCTCCTCATATTTCTTATAGCTGCAAACTTAATTCCAATTTACATGTGTAGTGTCAATACAAGAATACTTAGCATCTGATTCGCTAAGTGCAACCTTTTAGTTGATTTTTATTTCCTTAATACCATCCATCAGTCTGCAGTCCCATGCCGCCATTTGACAAACTCGAGCCAGTCATCTAATAATAATTGAAAATTTTACAAAAATTGACCATTTCTATCATTGTATTAAAATCTTAAGTAACCTCAATTGAAGCCAATGAACAAAATCTAAACTTAATAGAAAATCCAGTGCATATATTGGCAACCTATTTCACTTGCCAGTGATAAATGGATGACTCAATGCTTGCGATACTGATAGTCGCTTATCTGGATCCAAAATAGAAATCCTTTCCAGAAGATATTTAAAGTTGTACAACATTTTGGGATCCTCCCATAGAGCGCTTTGGATAAGATTTCCAATATCTTTGGGTTTGATATTCACCACTAGTCTTTTCACTGTCATCTTTGAAACAGGATCCTCTTTTGTGGTATGAAAGTTCAAGTCCTAATCAAAATGTTGATATGTAAAAATCCCTGTATTTGTGATGCATTGTTGCAAACTCTCAAACTCTCAAAATCCATCATGAAACTGTGCTCTGCAATCAAAAATTCTTCTAGCAGCTAATTGGCACTTAAAGCACCGAATGGATTATCTCATGAAACCTAATAGCAACCAATAGAAACATATATATTCCATTGAAAGAATCACCCAATAGAAAAGGAGCTTTTCTTTCAAATCATTTGCATAGAGGCAAATACGACATATATGAAACACCGCCTTCTTTATTCAATGGAATAATTGGATACCCTTTGCTAGAATTAATTTGTGAAGAACTTATACCTCCAAATATAGAGAACCCCTCTCATTTGCAAAATTTTATGTTTGACAAGGATTTCTAATATTGCACTTCAAAAAAATACCAAATCATCTCCTAGGGAACTTCCACTGGGCACACTAGGTCATTTAGATCCACTAAGTATATGCACAAGAGAACTTTTCTTCAATCCACATTCATCAGAAGATATTGAGGGTCAAACTTGACCACCTTGAAACATTCTAAAAATGCAGATGTAAAAAGTAAACAAACTACATTTGCTTTTGACCTGGTTAAAAAATCAAATTAGATCTTGAGGCTCTAAAACCAGACAAGGGAGCATATGAATGTGGGGGGAAAGTAGGGAAACAGGCCATTTTTCATGAAAATCATCCAGTTGTGAAATATTAGCTTGAATAGGAGGCCACTTCGCAGGACAAAGAGTTTGGAACAACAAAATAGTCCTAAAACTCTCCAGCTTTTCTTTTCAAAACCTTATCAAAACTCATCATGGGAAGCTAAAAACTGACATGCATGTTCACATATGTCAATTGAATATGATCACCAAGGGGTTTGGCATGAAATTCAACCAGCTACGAATTATGACCCTCCAAAGTAGGTCACTTGGGTAGATTTTTTTAAGTGTACTTCTGAGTATGCAAAGCAAATTTTCTCAACATGGGCAATTCAAATTTTGCAAATTTAAAGATGCCATCATAGTGTAAAACCAACTGCTTTTATTTCTTGTAGGAAACCAACTTCCTTTTACTTTTCCAAGCTTAAAAACCTCCTTATAATATATTTCCTATTAGGGGACTCCAATCCCTTGACATTCCATGAAATGTAGTTAAGCTTCATCCTCCACATTCATGGGGGCTACCTCTAGATCTTGCTTAAACTACTCAAAAAAATTGGGTAGTCTTTCCTCAACCTCTGTTCTTTTTGTACCAAGGATTTGAATTATTATACTTTTTTTTTTCCTTTGCCTTTTAATAATTGTATGTATTTTTCCATAGGGCTGGACATATTACTCTTCCTCAGCCTTCCAGGGCCTACTCTAGGCTTACGAGCCTTACCAACCTGTTTAGTCATGATATTCTCTTGCTTGTTATATCATATGACTTCAAACTACTCTTCGGTGTTTCTTTAAACCCCACACGTAGACTTTTTTACTTTAGGAAAGATGGGGTTTTTTGCGAAAAGGTATGTACCCTTCTGTATGGGTAAAATCAACCCTAATGTAGAAGTAGGAACAAAGTTTTAGTACATTGTAAATATGGTTTTTTATAGCCTCAACCCTAGGAATTTTCTCAAGAGCAGATCTACTAGCTTGATTGGGAGGTTTCAAAGTGTCACCTTCAGGAGCAGAAGACCCTCCTACATTGATACACTCACTAGTTCCTAGAGGTTCACAATTAGTTTCATTGGGGTTCTTTTCTTCTATGGTAGCCACCAGGTCCTCCGTCATGGAGGCAACCCTGTCACCCCTAACCATGCTAGTAGTTTTGACCATGTCAACACCCTGGCTACTTTGTTATAATTTGAATTGGTGGCCATCTTTTTTGTATAGGTAGATCTAAGTATCAGGGGTGAGAGGTATCCCATCAAGCTCTTTTCTTAGGAGTTCTTAAATAATTCTTTTTTTAATATCCCTCATAGCCAATTGTTGTGCATTTAATTTTTCCATCAAAACTTGGTTCTCTATAATTTTAAGGGTGAGCAAGGAACCTAAGCATTTGACTGACCCCCTAAAGGACATAGAGCTTAGGTCCTTCATAGAATCATAATTCACCAACACGCCTTCCTCTAAGAGTACCTCAAATAATTTTTTGAGTGAGGGTTTCCTACAACTTGCTTTTATGGAGCACTAGGGGCTAGATACAGAGGTTACCTCCATCCCCGGGATTGCCTCTTAATCCTTTTCTTTCTCAAACTCACTATTGGTGAAATCATCATTATCAACCAGACACATGAAATGAATTGAGTCACGGTTAGCTTCACCCTATTAATGTATAGGGATTCATCTCCCTCAACCATAAAGGAATAATCATGGTCATCATCTGAGCTATCACAAACATCAGATGGATAAATTTCTTCTTATATAGACTTTTCTTATTTTTAAAGAATTTCTTCTTTGGGAAGTAGGTGATGAGAGCCAATTATGTTCTATTTTATGCCATATTTTTTCCTTTTTTATATACCTTCACACCCATTCCCACATTCCATTTCCATTACATATCATACCATTTTACCATTTTATGCTACATATGATTTAATATACATAAGTAATATTTAATTTAGTTTTTACATGAAATATATCAATGAGTATTGGATTGTATTTACTAATATGTGTTTCTATTATGTTAAGAAAATAAATCTAAGGATGCAAATTTTCGTGTTACTTGCACACAAACTTCCTGTCATCTCCACATAGACTTTATGTCACCGGCACACAAACTTCCTATCACCTACACAAGAAAAAATAATTTCAGCTACTAATTTCATTTTAAATAATTATTTATTGTGCTACTCATATGGCACAAAAAAACATGTATTATTTATTGTTGTAACTAATAAAATTATAATGAGTGGAGGCAAAACAAATAGCTATTTTTATGGCACAAAAAAATCCTATTTTTATGGCACAACAAACTCCTATTTTTATGGTTGCTTTTATTCCAACCCACAAGCCATAAATAGTGCCATAAAAGACAAAAAAAGAATAGGAGAAAATGCAACAAAATAGGTCCCCAAAAAAATATAATAGGTGGTGTGGAAAACATATGCATAATATTAGAAAACTAATGCAACAAATCTACACATAGAAAAAAGAGGAAGGGCGTGAATAGTAAAACAACTTGTAATCTATTTCATGCCTTATAAGGTAGTGCAATAGCTATAAAGAGGGTGAATTAGCATGAACATAAGAGAATATAAATGAAAATTTGTATCATTGTTATAAATAAATAAAACTCCTTGCGTGATCAAATCCTTGTAGAACAACACTTTGTATTCCATCACTTTGTGGATTGAGGAGGCAGGGCCCACTACTTAGAATGCTAGTGATTTCTATAATTTTATTGTTTTAGTAATGTGTGTTTAATTTATTCTTTGATTAAATTTACTTACGCATTATTTTCTATCTATTGTTTATGATTTAATGACCTATGTTAGCTTTCATTTTTGCATTATATTACACTGTTATTTTAAAATCTAATCATTTTATGTTTTGGAATCATTATAAACTATTATTATTGTGTAGACTGTTACACTTCTTGATGTAGTTACTATGTAAATTTTTCTTGTCGCAGTTACTGTGCAGACTGTTATAGTTGATGTCATAGTTATTGTATAGACTATTAATAGTTCCTATCACAATTAATAGTTTATGTTGCAGTTAAAAGTTCCTACCACAATTCCTATCGTAGTTCCTAACAAAAGGGTAGAATAAGAAAGTTAAAGCATATTTTCATTATAGGTGCTCTTTTGTGTGTTTTAGTTGCATTTCATCACCACTCATTTCACTATCTGCAACCCTTGTGCATATAGCTACAACACCTTTCATGAGCTTACGATCCCTAGATTGACACTTAGACTGAGATGAATCCAGTTTATTATTTACTCTAGTTTTGGTCTATCATTTTGGCATCGTTGCCAAGGAGAGGTGTCAAATTCCTGTTAGCTTGGTGAGTTGTGTTAGGACCAATACATTAGGATGAAAGCTTGCACAATTTCTATCCTTTCCTAGGTGATTAGTCCTAATTTTCATTGTTTTAAATCATATAGATGCATGGTTTGAGTTTGTAGGTAGATTTTAGAAGATAAAGTCATTTATATTCACACTATTTATTGTTAGTCAATTGATAGGTAAAGAAATAATTTTGAAGAAACAAGAAAAAAAACCATAAAAATGTTGCATTTTCAAGGTAGTTCAAATGTACATCAATTTTAAATTTAAAAACCAAAGAAGGAAGTGGTGGGGAAATTGCACTGACACAAAGTGATATTTTTATTTTCCCTCTACCTGAAGAATGCAACTTAGATTAGCACGATATTCCCTTACCATTGTCACAAGAATCTACAAATCTTATTCCTATACCTGAGCAAGAACAAATAATTGATCGATTTTTAGAGGGACAATGGATTTTTGAAAATGAATCCATAGATGAATATTTGACCATTTTTTGTTCAATTTGTTGCAAGGAAGAAGATAAGTGCACATGCCAAGCTATTCAAGTGGACATGGTAAAGGAAATAGATGTTATAAGTGAGCCTTGACATGAAAAAGGTGGAAATGAACAATTCTTCTTTGTAACTCAAGGATGACTTCACACATCAAATTTGGAAGGTGAAGGTATGCATAATGATTTTAAAATGTTTTATAATTCTATAGGATTAGAATGAAAATATGTTTCTTCAAAAAATGCTTCCCCATCTAGTATATATGGTGAATGGAAATAATCCCCATACTACCAAGAATGCCAAAATAAATTCCCACATCAGCTAGAACACCCATCATTACCATCTCCATTATACTCATCCTACTTAATCCCACCCACTCTATATCCACAAAAAAAATTACCAGTTCCATTATCCCATTTATATCACCCACCATCCACTCCAACATATCCACCAAGGGAAATTGCAAGTCCTAATAAATTATTATTATCTAATAAGGTAGTTCAATCTGCGTATAATAAAGAGATTTCAATGATCCTAATGGAACCCCTAAAAATTTTCTTTGGTTCCATTTTAACTTTTACAAAATCCAATTTAATTCATTGTCATGGGTCTAAGGGTTATGTTCCTCATCGCTGTTTTAGGGTTTGTGTTGTCAAGACCCTTCCAAATTAACCTTTGAGTCTAAAAATCCTGATTGGCATTCTATTTTGTTGTTGACCTTCTTATACAGGTTCCTCGTTGTCTAAGTTGTGACTCATGCTATCGATTTTTTTCTTTTACTGGCCCCTAAATCCTAATGATACTGGTCGGTGCCCATGGTTATTTTCAAATATCCTCATTATTTTTTGGGGTTGAAATATTTTATGAAAATTTACCTAGTCTAAGATTAGGTTTTAATATTTTCCAAGGGTCTTAATCCATATATTCATGTCCCTGATCACCATCTGCCTAGTGATGGCCCTCTTTTAAAGACTAACATTTTTCACATGTGTAGATATTTAAGTTCTATGCTAACTATTTGATCATCATGAAAAAATCACTATCATTCCCATGCACCTGAGCTTTTTCATTGCCTATTATTTTATTCTCATGGGCTAGCGAGCATAAGCCACATGTCTTGTGCATTGGCGGGTCTGGTCTCTTTGATAAATATTGCAAGTGATATTAAAAGGAGATCAACGATGGTCATTGAATTATTTGGTTACATCTTCGTTGCTCCCCATGTGCCCGCTTTGTTTCATTTTTCATTAAAATAATCAAGTGGGTTGGCGGGCAGTTGTCATGTGTCATGTCTAGCAATGGGTCCATTATTTCCAAAGGGTCAGCAGGCAGAGCTTTGGAGAAGATTGATGACTCATATCACAACATGTGTCTTCATATGGGCTATTCCCCACCACCCCGCTTGTTCTACGTATTGCGGTGAAGAAATCACATGAGTTAGCAGGCATTAGACATGTGTTACCTTTTTCTGGTGGGACCGATATCCTTTTATGATATGTGAGTGGTATGTTCCTTTTTAACTCTTGCAAAATCTAGTTTAATCCATTGTCATGGGTCTTAGGGTTATGTTCCTCATCACTATTTTAGGGTTTGTGTTGTCAAGACCCTTCCAAATTAACCTTTGAGTCTAAAAATCCTGATTGGCATTCTATTTTGTTGTTGACCTTCTTATGCAGGTTCCTAGTTGTCTAAGTTGTGACTCATGCTATCAATTTTTTTCTTTTACTAGCCCCTAAATCCTAATGATACCAGTCGGTGCCCATGGTTATTTTCAAATATCCTCATTATTTTTTGGGGTTGAAATATTTTATGAAAATTTACCTAGTCTAAGATTAGGTTTTAATATTTTCCAAGGGTCTTAATCCATATATTCATGTCCCTGATCGCCATCTTCCTAGTGATGGTCCTCTTTTAAAGACTAACATTTTTCGCATGTGCAGATATTTAAGTTCTATGCTAACTATTTGATCATCATGAAAAAATCACTATCATCCACGTGCACCTGAGCTTTTCCATTGCCTATTATTTTATTCTCACGGGCTAGCGGGCATAAGCCACATGTCTTGTGCATTGGCGGGTCTGGTCTCTTTGATAAATATTGCAAGTGATATTAAAAGGAGATCAACGATGGTCATTGAATGATATGGTTACATCTTTGTTGCTCCCCATGTGCCCGCTTTGTTTCATTTTTCATTAAAATAATCAAGTGGGCTGGTGGGCAGTTGTCATGTGTCATGTCTAGCGGTGGGTCCATTATTTCCAAAGGGTCAGTAGGTGCAGCTTTGGAGAAGATTGGCGAATCATATCACAACATGTGTCTTCATATGGGCTATTCCCCACCACCCTGCTTGTTCTACGTATTGCGGTGAAGAAATCACATGAGTTAGCAGGCACTAGACACATGTTACCTTTGTCTGGTGGGACCGATATCCTTTTATGATATGTGAGTGGTATCAAAATGAAAATTGACAGTGGTCATAGGGTGACATGGTTTAATCTCAACTACTCCCTACCATCCCATCTAATGTTATTTGGTATTTATAAAATGTCATAGGCTAACGAGCGGATTAACACTTGTTGCTTCATTGAGGGACCCACCAGGATTTGAAAATGGTGAGTGCTTGACGAGGAAGGAGATCAACAGTTGATGGTAGGTGACGTGGGTTAATCTTGACCACTCCCCACCATCCCGTGAGGGGCCCTCTTATATCTCTAGTTTCTTAGTAGGTGAGCGGATGGCCGCCATGTGGAATATCTTAAGGGCTCAGATGGACTTTATTGGAGATAAAATATTGCTAAAATTTGGTTGAGATGACATGAAGACTAAAATGGTGCCATATTAGAACTAATTTCTTGTAGCACATGTTTGAGATTTGGGAAATTCTTTTGATTGTGGTTGATAATTCTATCAAATGTTGGTACACACGGGAAGGTGAAATTGAAGTAAGGCATAGTATGGAATGATATTCTGAGATTAAATCATGATCGTTCCCCACTGTCTTCTTGTGATGAGTTGCAAGTGGATTAATTCCCATGGTCGAATGAGTTAATATGACACAACGGGCTTTATTTAATGCTAAGTATGTGACTAAATGTGTAGGAAGAGTAGATTTAGATATCCACTTGGCCTTTTTTGATTAAGAAAAGGCATCAAGCACATGTAGTTAGCTTTGTTATAATTAATCACCCTAATTGTAATTATCTGTTGATTGACTCAATATGTGATCGATGATTGAGGTTCAAAAATCAAGTAGCTTATTGTCAGCTTGCTCACACAAGTTTTTCTCAAGTATTAATGGTTGGCAACTTACATTGCTCAATATAATGAGGACCGATAGCCATATTTTTTTCATAGTTTGCTAAAAATTGAGCTTAAGTCCATGAAAAAGTTGGTGAAGAGATTTTTTTTGAAAAAGGTTGCATAGGCATCATGATAAAATTTTCCTTAGGTAAGTAGGTACTCATACCTACTTGTTTCAATTATGGTTATATCAATTTATGGGTTTTAGCATATCTACGTTTTTATGTTTTTAGTGTTGATGTGGAAATCTTTTAGCATGGTGTGAGGTGGATTTGTTGAACCCCATGTATTTGATGGCACTTGTATACCTCTTATGGATAGGATATAAGTTTTTGGTCTTACTACTATTGGAGAATCTTCTTTGGACAACAAGGACAAGGTATTTTGGTGCTACTGCAACAACAAACTATACCTTTCAGAAGGTTGGTCGGACTGCTTCAACCGAATTACATGGTGTTTTGTCTTTTGTTCTCCCCTATTTTGAAATGATTACATGTAACTAACTAGGGAATATCTCAAATTCAAATGAAATGGGTGTGAAATGAAATTTAATTGTAATTCATCTTGTTGCTTGTTGCTCCCTTGTTAGATTATAAAAGGGATTTCAGGGCTAATTATAGGGGTTTCGAGTTTTGAGTCTCAGAATGGTCTAAGTGGAAAACTAAGCTCATGGATGAGTAGAATGTAAATAAATGCATGGATGAATAGTTTAGTAAGAAGTCTAGGGCATGAGTCAGTTTATAGTGATCTCAAAATTTTTATTATAGCAGCAATTTATAAATGAAAATGCTAATTCCTAAACATATTCTCTCCTATGTAATTTTCTTCCTTATTATGAATGAAATGGTTAATGATCTTTTTTAATTGTCTTCAATTGTTTTAATTGAATGGTTGATTTCATTTTTGTTGCAATTCAAGGAATTGATTAAATGCTAAAATGAGGTCACATATTTGTAAGGAAAGAGCTTAGGATTGGTAAGTAGTTATGTTTAAGGCATAGTGAGTTGAATATCGCATTGCAGTATATCAATAGTCCATTAATTACTAGTTCAAAGTGCTAAAGTATTACTAGTTATTACAAGCATAGGATGATCCCACAATAGTGGTTTACAATTTTTGGCCAAACTGGACACTGAAATAATTTTTTTTAACTAAATCTTCACTTTGAAGCACCTATAGCAGCTAAACCGTGAGGAATTTGAAGATGATGCAAACTAGAGTTTTGTGACATTTTGACTGTAGATTCTAAATATATTTTTTTCAAAATTTTTGAATTAGTTTGCACTTCTTTCTCCATCTCCCTCGAAAACTAGTTTTTTTCATAAAACAACATTTTAAAAAAGTGACGCTCACCATATAATGCATAATTTTTTTTCCATGAAGAATAAAATTCCAATTCTATCGAATTTAGATTTGTAACTCCGATATTTAGTGCTTCCACTTGGTTAGATAGTTTTTTATTGAATATTTTTTCTTTAATCAAGTTTTAAAGTCAAGCCAATTACAATTCAAAATAGCGCAGCCGTATAACGCATAACTTTTTATGTATTTATCTTTATTCAAAAAAAATTGTTGGATCAAGGACTTCAATATCTGGTGCGTGCTCATATTTTTCAAATTTTCTTTTTGATAATCTGCTATTTTTCCACGTGCAAAACAGAGAGATTAATTTTCAGTGAAAAACCTATGTTTAATAAAACTAAAAAACCAAGTAAATAATAAAACCAAAACATATTAAAATTATATTTGTTGGACAGCTCATTTCAAGGAATACCTAATTCTAGTTGGGTTTGTGAAGTATCTACCATTTTTTGTCTTCAACCCAAGCTCCGAAGTGGGAAAATTTAGATTTTTTTGTCTCGAGGGGAGAATGAGGGATGAGAGGGGTTCGTATGAACCCCTAGGGGTTCGAGCGAACCACCCTTCCATAATGCATTTTTTTTGGTTTTTGGGTGGGAAATAATTAAATGGGTTCATTTGAACCCTGGTTTGAGTGAACCCCTTATGGGTTCACTCGAACCAGTAGGTTCGTACGAACCCCCAAAATCATTTTTTTGCCATGGGGTCAATTTGTTGTGATTTTTCCTTCCTACCTTGAATTGTAAGCCACTTTTGTGGGTTTACCCCATGACTCCATTACCCTAGGACAATAAATTGGTCTATTCATTTGGTTACTTTAAGAGATAAATGAGTTAGTTGTTCATTTGACCAAGAGCTTGAAATGAGGATGAAAAAAATTTAACATCTTCCAATTACAATGTACCAATCTGAAGTATCATTTTATTCCTTGCAATAGATAGTAACGTGTTTAAAGGTCGGCCAAATATTTAATGAATAATGACTATTTGCATTCATAGGAATCTATCTGTGTGTAGAAATGTTCTTGATCAAATGAATATCACATGAACATATTTGTGACCACCCTCCTGGGTTTCAAAGAGCCCGAAGTGAAGAAGTAATGGCCTCAAAATCCTTAATTTTGTGTTGTTTAATCCTGACCCTTACTAATAATTGAATTATGGCAGGTTCATAGGTAAGTGGTAGATTAAGTTTGGTTCCTAAAAAATAGCCAACATATCCTTTACATTTCATTAATGTGCATGAAATTGGTGAATCACAATTGCAGTCTATTAATACAACTAAAGGATGTGATATTGATTTAAATGAATTAGAAGAGCAATATATTATCAAATAAAAGATAATTAATTTAGTTCTTCTTATCTACTTAAGGAATCATAAATTTAAGAAATAATTCACACGTATAAGGAAATAATTCAATTTGATTCTAATTTTATCATTGAAATGATAAATATGTGTGTTGCAATTAATCATGCAATAAGAAATTGTGCACTTTATGCCTTCATAATTCAATATTTGTGTGAGATACATAATGACATCCTACGAGATCTATCATTTATAAATGTTTTTATATTCAAACATTTAGACCTTGGGAGACCTATGGTCAAAATATGTATTCCTCACACACTTTTTGATCTAGATGTAATGATAAATATTATTCATATACTTAGATAAAAGATGGTTTGAATGCATTAATGACCATACCAAACATGCTACAAATGGATGATCATTCATTAAAGCTCTAAGATACTAAATGTCTTTTATTTATTCTTTGGATTCTCCTAATACCCTCATGATCTTACAATGTGAAATTAAGTTGGGGGGGGAATCTATTAAATTTTGGAAATCTTTGGTTGGTTGTTCATTGAACAAGGCTCGAGGTATTATTAAATATGTCATTATTTGGATTATCTTAATTCTCTCATGGCTTTGCGGTATGAAGTTAAGTTGTGGGGGGATCCCTTGAATTTTGATGATTCTTGGTTGATTTCTAATCAAACCTCATTGATTATTTCATTAGTGCTTCTAATAAAACCACCTATGTGATACTTGGACCAAATAAAGGTATGTAAATTCTTGTATTAATTGGAATTTATATTATGTCTACACAAGCATTCAGTGTAATAATATTCATCCATTTTATTATTATCAAGTATTTATTCATATTAATAACTCTACCCTTCATTTACAAAATTGACTTAAACTACTTATTAATTTTGGAGTTATTAAATGGGTGATATTCCATTACTATACTTGATATGCTTGGTCATGATAATACGGTTATAGGTATTTTATTGTGGTGACTCGACACCTTTGCACTAGTACTAGTTGATTATGCTTCTCTACATGAGTATCCAAAGACACACTTTTTTGGCTTTGCTAATATTTTGTTGGCCTTGCTAGCTATATGGAGCACATCAAGTTTCGTTTGTGCTTCAATCTTGGACATCACAAGTTGATTCTTGGGAAAAAATTTCAAAATTCATGGACAAAAAATTATCTTTTGCACCATCCTTGATGCTAAACCATGTGAAAGATAGTATGTACATTGATCCATGAATCCTGTAGTACTATGTTCTTGAGCTACACATCTAGAGACAACTTGAAGACATGAACAAGAAGCTTGAACACATTATAATACAGACCATCACACTCCATCATAGAGTTGAGTATCAACCTATCTAAAGTTGTATAGAAACAATGGATAGGTTAAGAGACTACGATTGGTCTTTCACTACACAACTTTGTCTTTGTTTTACATGCAACTTTCAAATGTAGTAGGATGGGCTCAAGGTTTTTTATAGAAATGGTTCTTAGAATGAATTATGCATGGTCAATCTTGATGGAGGTATCTTTCTTGTTGGTCATCATTTCAAGTTATACATGCAACCCAGTTTCAATAGTGATGTTTCATGGGGTCATAGAGGGAAATCAGGTTTTAGATGGTGTCACTTCAACATCGATATAATGGTTCCCTTCTCTTTCATCATTATATGCAGGTTATTTGAAAAAATGAATGAAAAAAAAATTAAGAAAAAATGAATGAAACAAATGAAAAAAATGAAAAAAATGAAAAATGGAAAAAAAGCAATAAATTCTAACAATGAAAACCTTCAAGCGTTGTTAGAAAACTACAATTTGAAAGCCATTTTTTGGTAGATTGTAGTTGAATTAAATTCTAAGTGGTGAAAATTGTTTTCATGGTGCCACTAAGTGGTAAGTGATTGAAAACTAGTTTTCTAGTGGTCACTTGTCGTTATCAAAATTGAAAAAAGAAAAATGAAAAAAATGAAAAGAAAAAGAGAAAAATAATTTGTGTTCTTTATATATGAGCTAATTATATTGCAAGTACACTATATTGCCTCAATGGTTGTTTGAGTACCTCTAGTACCTCATGTTTCTCACTTATGTAGCTATGCTCAAATTTTTCACAGTCAACATAACTATGATCATATGTAGCATGAGTGACACATTCAGTTGAGGTGTTAGGAAGAATGAAGAGAGAGTTTAGTATACCCTTAGTATGTTCCATTGTGCTTCATAACAAGAGAGATCTTTCATGTGCCTCAATTCCTGTTGTAGCCTTTGGTTCCTTGTTGGAGATGCATAGTTGTTGTGATCTTTTGGCTACCAGACCTTGGCATACATGGATATGTAAGTTGGTAAAACAATCAATTTTATTTTCATTACTTTATCTCTTAACTTTATTAATATTTTGTATTATATTAATCATATAAGCATCATTCCTACCTATCCTCTTATTGTTTCCCAAGGATGGTCAACCCTTTAAGTTAGGGGAAGGTATGCCATCCTTATTATCTATATTTTCACCCATCATTATGGATATGTACAGGATCATGATGGGCCAAAAAAGTGACGATATGATGGGTATGTGTAGGGTACGTGGCTAACGACGTATTTTTTACCCAAAATTGATGAAATGAAAAAGGTTTTTAAAAGAGATTCTTAGCTTTCCACCAATATAAATCATTCTTTACTTTGAATTTAATATAAATAATTATTATTAATTTTCTATTTAAATTATGACTAAAGTCCTAATTGATAGGATTATTGAAAAACATCTATATCTTTCAAATGGTATCACATTTTTTGAATATGAAACATGCATCACATTCTATGCTTCACATGCTATAGGATTAAAAAAGAAAAAATTGAATTTAATGAATTTTTGACTAAATTAAGGTGGTCAGATGGGGTGGGGGGCCTGGCTCGGTTGGCAAAATCTTTCCTGTTGTGGTAGGTTGGTCATGAGGTCTGGTCTCTCCCACCCCTGTGGTATCAAAGGGTGTGTCATGCCAGCGCTGTTGGTCACATTAAAAATTTACTAGGTGCACTACAATTTATAGGGGGTTGTGCTAACCAATTCCTACAATCTAAAAAAAAAAGAAGTTAAGGTGGTCAGACATATGAGTTTTTATATTTTTTAAAAATTGTAATAAAAAATTCATAATTAATTATTAACTTGGAAAAAAATTACAAAAAATTATGCATCACATCGGGACATGTGAGTCCTCTACTTATATCTAAAATCTTATAAAAAAATATTATCATTTTATTGTGGTTAGGGTGGTTAGATAGACACCTACTTCTTATTTTTTCCCTAAAATTTAAGTACTACTACATTGAAATTTCAAATTTTCACCAAATAGATTTTTTTTTTAATTAAACCTAGTAGTTTAAAAACTACATTCAATTTTCTACAAATTTTATTTGTATATATTTTGAAATAGTATAGATAACTTATTCAAATTTTTACATCAAGTTGCCTAACTCTGAATTTTCTAAATTTTTTGCCACTTAAGGGTATTTTTTTTCCATGATAATCCTGCACATGCCCTTATTCTTAAGTAACCCATCATAGTACCCATATTATTTCTCATAATCGTTCAACTTGACTCTCATTTCACCAATTTCACATAGCTCATGCATATGGAATTATAGTATTTCTAGAAAATAATGCTATGGAAAAATGTCAACAAAAAAAAGAAGAAAAACTGATGAAAATAAACAAAAAAATGTATGAATATTGAAAAAAATGAAAAGAAAATAAATTGGTAAACAAAACAAAAGCCATGAAAATTGATATGTAGAAGAGCTATAGGAAAATTGGAGGGAACTATGATGAGCTATAATAGCAATCAATTCATTATGATCATAGTTACCAGTCCAATTCACAACCTTTCAATAAGAAAGATTGCATGAGGACGTGAAATATGCTAAGATGGAGGGAATGATGAAAGCCAATTATGTTATATTTTATGTCATATTTTAGCCTATTTCATACACCTTCATACCCATTCCCACATTCCATTTCGATTCCATATCATAACATTTTACCATTTTATGTTGCATATGATTTAATATACATAAGTGATTTATTTAATTTAGTTTTTAGATGAAATATATGAATAATGAATATTGGATTATATTTACTAGTCTTCGCTTTTATTATGTTAAAAAAATAAATCTTTCAACATTCTAATCTAAGGATGTAGATCTTCCTGTCACCTGCACACAAGCTTCCTATCACCTGCACACAAACTTCATGTCACCAACACACAAACTTCATGTCACCTGCACAACAAAAAATAATTTCAGCTATTAATTTCATTTTAAATAATTATTTATTATACTACTCATATGGCATGAAATAACATGTATTATTTTCTATTGTAACTAATAAAATTATGATTAACGAAGACAAAACGAATAGCTATTTTTATGGCACAACATACTCCTATATTTATGGTTGGTTTTATTCTAACCCACAAACCATAAATAGTGTCATAAAAGATGATAAGAGAATAGGAACAAATGCAATAAAATAGGTCTACAAAAAAATATAATAGGTGGTGTGGAAAATCATATACATAATATTAGAAAAATAATGCAACAAATCTACATGCAGAAATAAGAGTCTAAGGGCAAGAATAGTAAAACAACTTGTAATATGTTTCACACCTTATAAGGCAATGTAATAGCTATAAAGGGGGGTTAATTAGCATGTTGTAAATTATTACAACATAAGAGGATATAAAGGAAAATTTTGTATCATTTTTATAAATAAATAAAACTTCTTGCATTATCAAATCCATGTAGAACAACACTTTGTATTCCATCACTTGGTAGACTGAGGAGGCAGGGCCCACTCCTCGGAATGCTGGTGATTTCTATAATATTATTGTTTTAGTAATGTGTGTTTCATTTATTGATTAAATTTTTTTATGCATTATTTTCTATTTGTTGTCTATGATTTAATGATCTCTATTAGCTTATGTTTCTGCTTTATATTGCAATGTTATTTTAAAATATGATCATTGTAAATTCTATAATTATTTAAACTATTGTTATTGTGCAAACTATGACAGTTCTTATTGTAGTTACTATGCAAACTATTCCTATCGCAGTTACTATGCAGACTATTCATGTCATAGTTTATGTGTAGAATATTAAAGTTCTTGTTGCAATTACTATATAGACTCTTAACAGTTCCTATCACAGTTAATAGTTTTTGTTGCAGTTAGCAGCTCCTGCCAAAGTCCCTATCATAGTTCCTATCAGAAACATAGAATAAGAAAGTTACAAAAAAATTTCATTAAAGGTGCTCAAGTTTGTGTTTTTTAGCTACATTTTATCCCCACTCGTCTCATTAACTACAACCCATGTGCATATAGCCATGACACCTATCATGAGCTTACGATATCTGAATTGACACTTAAACCAAGTTGAACCCAATTTATTCTTTACCCTGGCAATTTTGGCCTATTAGAAGGGTTTCTTCTTTTGATTATCCTCTACTTCCTCAAAGTTTTCCTTTTCTTTATAAGGGCATTTAACAACAAAATTTCATATCTTATCACAATTAAAGAATTTAAAGGGTAACTTAACTTTTTACTTTCCAAAGCCTTTTCTTAATCTTCTAGCAAACTTAGCTTCTTCTTCATCAATCTTCTCAAATTTAGATGTAGGTGCCTCTAACTTTTCCTTTTTGGCTGCTTTGAATGATGCTTCTCTCTTGGAGTTATTAGTGTCTCATGTTCTCATCTTATAGACAGTAAAGGTGTCATGCAATTCATCAACAATAAGTTTTTCAAGATCTCTTTCTTCCTCTATTGCAAAAATTTTAGAGTCATACTTGGATGGCAAGGATCTTAGGACCTTTTTGACAATGAAAAATTCTTTCATCTCTTCTCCAAGGCCTCCAATTACATTAACTATTTCATCTACCCTGAGGAGGTAGTCTACAATTTTCTCTTCATTCATACTAAGGCTCAAACTTACCTTTGTATGTTTGTATCTCAAGGCTTGCTTTACCTTTTCATCACCTTCATAGATGCTCTTTAATTTGACCCAAATCTCATGGGTTGTTTGACAATGCATCACTTTTACAAACTCTGAGATAGAGAATCTACAAAGAATAGCATTCTTTTCCTTGGCATTGTTCTCATATGCTTTCTTATAAACTTGGTTAGTGATTGGTGTAGCAAGAATAACATATATATTTACTACAATCATCCTTATATCAAACCCTAAAGATGATAAATATTCTTGCATGTTGATGCTTTGAAAAGAATAGTTTGATCCATTAAAGAGAGGTGCTCTATTTGAGGAAGAACCTACTTGAGTAGTCATCTTATGTTCACTATCCAAGATCTACCTAGGTTGATTAAGCTTCTCAAAGGAACTAGAGCTCTGATACCAATTGTTGGAACAAAACTATCTACTAAGGGGGGGTGAATCAGTAGGTCAATTAAAAAAATTACTTTAACCCTTATTATGTAGATTAAGAAAATATACAAATATCACACACACCAAATCTCATAACATCATATATACATGGAAACCCCAATATGGGAAAAATCATGTTGAGAAATGCTGCTAGGAACTACTATCCTAATCTAGCCTCACAATATAATCTCACTAGTTACAATGTTTAAGGGCACCATCCCTAAGGAAACACAAATCTCTTGATTTAAGAGCACCAACTCTAAGGAAGCACCCACTCCCTAATTTGAGCACTAACCCAACTATCTGATGGCACCAACGAATCAAATTTACAATGAAATTATGTGGAGCAAAAACTCTAGTTACATATGATTCAAATGAATCTAATTTTGTGTTACATGATCAATCTGCAACTACTCAATCTCTTCTTTTCTCTATAAGAATTTCCTCTCCTCTCTTCACTCTTCTTCTAACACACTATGTGCTCATTGAATGCATACACACTACATCATTGTTTAGCACACACCAACCTTATACGTTGCATTCTCTAACTTGGCATAAATAAATCTTAGGGTTTCATATTCATTTGATGCCATTCATGCTTGATCAACCTCTTCTAGATTTTGTGATTGACTGTGTATTAATGAAGTCATACACTTCTTCCAATCAATCAAAAAACATATTGTTGGAGTAGTTACAATGATCAAATTCATTTTCTATGCCACAATCAAATTTTCCTAACTAAAACTTTCACCTTTTTTCTACCTAGCCATTGTCAAAAACGAATCTTTAAATGTTGGTCATTGATCGTTCCATGAATCATCCATTAACATTTAAATACCTTGAGTTACTTCAATGAATCATCAATCACCATGTGTCACTTGAGGAAACTTGTCAGGGATCAGGGATTGAAAATCCCTCTTATTGCTTACTTGCAATGCATTGTAGGACTTAAGAAACAAGATCAAACACCTAAGTCTTAATTATTGGCCTTACCCTTTACCTTCTACCTTCATTCCATCACAAACCAACACTCTAACCTCTAAAACTCCAAACTCCAAAACTTTGAAACACTTTTGGTTTTCTTGAAGATCAGCTAACATCATCATGTATGGTCATTGACATCATCTTGTATGGATTTCCTTCCCAAGACTTAACCTTTTCAACTATCAGGGTTCGCACATACCGGTTACCTCTTTCTTACCTTTTGATAACGCATAAGCCTTCTTACTACTCTGTGATTCCTAAACACATCCTTCAGTAGCTTTAACCATTTTGAGTGTCAGCCTTCAAGCATTTTTTTTATTGTTTACCTGTCTATTGGTAAGGCATAAGCCAACCTTCCAAACTGTGATGCCCAAAACTATCCTTCACAGACTTAGTAGTTTTAACCCTTTCAAGTGTCAGCCTCCAGGTTTCCTTCATATAGTTTACCACTTACCTCCTTTAGCATTATGATAAGGCACAAGCCTTATCTCTGACTCACGATGCCTAAAACCTTTTTGGGGGTCAGAGTTTGAGGTTCTCGCATACCTAGTTCATCTCTTTCTTATACTTAAGGCATAAGACTTAATGTTGAATATCAATGCCTAATGCCTTCAACATAAGGTAGGCCTTAAGCCTAAAGTTTGAAGCCCGATCAGACTTAGCTAAAAATAGATATTTTTTTCTTCTCTTAGCAAGTTGTACGGAGTAAGCTCTCTAGGTCAAAAGCCCAAACTTATTCAATTCTTCAAGGATTTCCTTGCAACTACATATGCATCAATCAAAGCGAGACCACTTGAGGATTGAATACAATCTCCCTTTTGATATCCATCATAATCTCACTAATTGATATTACTCATATCTCTTTTTGACATCAATGACAATCAAATTGCCAATGCAATTGTATCAAGCATTAATAGGTCAACCTTTTGGTGCAACAACAATTTTAGGCCCAACAATTGGTATCAAAGCCAAAGGTTTCGGGTTTGAATCTCCTCATGTAACCCTAAGGGGAAGATTGTTGATAGATGGTTAGCACTCCCCTTAAGATTCGTGACATGGATTAATAGCCTCTTGTGGATCCGTTAACTCTAGCGGTTGTATCAAGCATTAATAGGTCGACCTTTTGGTGCAACAACAACCATGGGGACAACATATATCTTCTATTAAGCATGACATTTTCAGCCAAAGTGTGGTATTATTAATAAATATGATGTCTCTCCTTTGTGGTTTTATTAGATTAGATGTCTCATAAGAGTGTGACTTTTCTTGGCATATTATGTTCCCCTTAGTGGTGATTCTATGAATGGTATGCCCTAAGGTGTTATCTTTTATTCCTCAACTAGTCCTCTCTTGGTGGTGGCATCATGTGTGATGTTCCCTAAGGTGTGATCTTCATGTATTAATAAAAATACCTTTGATGGTTACCTTTTGAGGTGATGTTATTAAAACATCCCTTAAGGTTTTTTTCCTTATCATATTTGTCCCCCGTGATATTAAACCTTAGCATATTCATCCCTCGTGGTGTTAAACCTTAGTATATATGTCCCTCATGATGTTAAACCTTGGCATATATGTCCTCGTGACATTAAACCTTGGCATTTTTTCTTTTCTTTGTTCACGAGAATTTATCTTAGTGTAGCATTGGCATAGTAGGGTATGTGCAGGATCATCATGGAAAAAATAGGCCCTTAAGTGACGAAAAATTCAGAAAAATCATAGATAGGAAACTTGATGTAAAAATTTGAATAAGTTATCTATATTATTTCAAAAATATGTAAGAATAGAATCTATATCAAATTGAATGTAGTTTCTAAACTACTAGGTTTTTTTTTTTCTTTAAATCTATTTGGTGAAATTTTGAAATTTCAATGCAGTAGTACTTAAATTTCAAGGAAAAAATAAGAAATCCAAGGTGTCTTTCTGACCACCCTAACCACAATAAAATGATAATATTTTTTTATAACATTTTAGATATAAGTAGAGGACTCATGTCCCGATGTGATGCTTTTTTTTTGTAGTTATTTTCCAAGTAAATAATTAATTATGAATTTTTTATTACAAATTTTAAAAAATATAAAAACTCGTATGTCTAACCACCTTAACTTGGTCAAAAATTTATGAAATTCAATTTTTTTTAATCCTCTAGTATGCGAAGCATAGAATGTGACACATGTTTTGAATTCAAAAAATTTGATATCATTTGAAAGCTATAGATTTCTTTCAATCAACCTATCAATCAAGACTTTAGTTGTAATTCAAATAGAAAATGAATAATAATTATTTATTAAATTCAAACTAAAGCATAATTTATATTGGTGGAAAGATGAGAATCTCCTTTAAAACCTATTTTTGTTTCATCAATTTTATGTAAAAAAAAATTGTCAGCCACATACCCTACACATATCCATCATATCACCACTTTTTGGCCCATCATGATCCTGCACATACCCAACATCTTATGGCACCTTATCAAGGTTATTAGGGATTATAACTCTTGGTATGGTTGGGAACACCTTGTAGACCTAGTGTGTGTTTCTCATTTTGACACCTTGTTATGGGCACGCCTTGTAGACTTTTTGTGTGTTTCACATTTTATTTTATCTTGGGGGCTCACCTAGTCAATATCAGACTTCACTAGCCCATTTGTCTCCTGGTTTGCAATTCACCTATCAAATATTAGACTTTTCTATTGTGTCATTCATGAAAACCTTTTGACATGGCCACCTATCATAATACAACTTGCTTGCCTATGGAGCCGTCTGTTCCATAAGTGATGTGTATTAATTTAGTCCTCATGGAGTATTTTCCTTATCTTTACCTTATCAACTCATTTTTTTTAGTACTAACCTTATGTTTTTTGTGTTTTTTTGTTATATATTTTCCATGTGTCTTCTTCATGTTTACATTGTGTTTATTTCCATTTTCTTGTCATATTTATAATCCATTATGCCATGTGTTTTCATTATGTATGCTTTGTGTCTTCTGACATGTATGTTTGTGTATCTTATATTGTTGCATATCATACATATGTGTGTATGTGTGTTCCTTTGTGCCAATGTTGGTTTTCCATGGAATCTTAGATATTGGGTGCTTGATTACCCTCCTTGATCCTTAGTCATCCTATCACTTTAACATTTGTACAATCAAACCATTATGGACATATTTTTCTACTTTAGTGTGATTCTGAGTGTAAGTTCATACTCTTAGTAAAGTGGGGGCTAAATGTAGTGTAGAAAATTTTATACCTTAACAATTTCACATTCTATTTTGCCCCCCTAATTTATTGGACTTAGTTAAGCTCCTAATTTTCCAAATTATGCATTCCAAAGCCTATTTTTTACCGTTTTCCAAAGAAGGAAAAGCATTAAAAAAATGTGCCCAATTATTAAATTGTCCTATACTTTGAGTGTCTTGGAAATTTGTGCCAAGACCTAGTCACCCATGAGCAATTGAGTCCCCCTTCTTAACCAAGACCCAAATTCAAATATGTTGTAGTATTTTAACATCCAAAATTCAAATATGAAGTGTCAAATTTTGGAATCTAATTTTCAGAAAATTAGAACAATTGCATATAAATACCTAGTTATTTTATCATTTTAAATCTAAGATCTAGCAACACACATTCAATAGAAAAAACTATTGTCAAGATCAAATCAAGAGTGGCATTATCAGAGTTTATTATAGTAATTCAAAATCCAACATCATGTTAAATTTTATGTGTGTTCAAGTTCATGTTTTGTGAAGGCTAGCATTATTGTAGGCCTCCAAGCATTCAAGCATTCAAGTATTCAATTAAATTAAAATCCAAGATCCTTGAAATGATGTGCATGACTCTAGTCCTCCAAGGAAGCCATTGAAGGGTGGTGAGTTATAACATTGTGTTCTTTCATCATTTCCTTCCTTGCTATTATCGATTTATCATTGACATTGCCATTTTGGAAGTGGGAACACTCACATTGGGTTTTACTAAGGAAAAACCCTATATGGCACAACACATTCTCCCTCTTTGAATGTGTTGGTTATAGGTTTGGAGAAGATCAAAGGAAGATTGAAGATAAATTGTCAATTATTGCATTTATTGTCATCAACCTTGTCAAGCCATGAAAACTAAATTATATAAATTACTAATGATATTCCAACAAGTTTACAAGTGGAAAATAGAAGCTTAGGTCAAGAATCAGAGGACCTCAAAATTTGAGCAAGACACCTTAACAAAGATTTAGTAGCCATTGGTTGACCCTATCCTTGTCTAGGAACAACCAAACCAATTTTTTTGGGTAGGTGCACATCATCATACATCTCATAGATCCACCTAAAAATTACTATTTTAGTATGTTTAATTTTAGGAAATTGCATTCGCCATATTAGGTCATATAGTTTAATTATGGAAATCATTCCAAAACACTTTTGATTCATTCCTAAGACTCAAAAGGATCATATCCAGGTTTGATTGGCTCACCTTGGAGGTTGAAAGTTAATCTATGCACCTTGTTGATTTTCATCCTAATGAAATCCTAGAAATGTTGGAACATTAACCCTAGGTTTTTGGAATTAATCTTAGGGTATCCACATTTTTATGTTTCGGTGGGTACAGTACTAGAACCGATCTAATTAGGTCAAAAATCATCTAAATTTATTTTTATAATTTGGATTGTATGGGTTCACATAAGGGATAAAACATTACATCGAAAGTATCATTGGATGATTCCTTTTCTATGTGACTTTCATAATTTTATCTTATATGCATATGCTACTTAATGCATTTACTCATCTCTCATTAAATAATTTCACAAAAAAAATGATGGAATCTCAAGTTCAAGAGGTACTATCTTTTAGGAAAATAGTGTCTCAACCGTACAATTACATGAGCTTCATATTTATAATAAGTTTACATTTGAGCTCAAATTGATGTAAATTTTTCCCGAGACGTTTGGATTGGCTAAATAAGAATGCTTGTAAATTTTGTTGCAAGATCATGTATGGATGTGAAGATATTAATTTTTTCATTTTCAAAGATTCAAAGTCCATCTTGAATGATTTAGTGACATTATTTGGGCCTAAAAGTGTTTTTAATTAGCACAGTTGGTTATATATTGATAGATTTCCTCACGAACTCTCTAACCATTCAAATGGTTTCCCAATCAAACTCCTGAATCAAAAGTTATTCCCTTTGAAAGTTGGGTCTCTTGAAATGGGAAATGTAAAAATGGTTTGGACACATAAATGAGTTGCAAAGGGGGAGTTACATATAGTAATGTGTTTTTTGACACATGGGCAGGTGCATGAAGTTGGGTAGCAATTTTGTGGCCACTTTTTTTAAAAAAAAATTGAAAACTCATAGTGTGAGCATGTTATAATGTGCTAGTGTTATTTCATGTTAAAAGCAAAAAAAAGGTGAAAGTCATTCATTTTCATTTCGACTATTTTTTTGCTAGAGAACTGCCTGTAGCCAAAACCCCCATCTTTTGTGCTTGTGTTCTAGGAGGAGGAATTGTGCAAAAATATTCAACAACAATTTCTATTTCTTTGCAAGGATGACACCATGACGACGAAGAGGTGAGGAGGTAAGTATTGTTTATTGTTTGTTTTGAATTTCTTAGTTTTAGAATGATTTGGTTAGTTTTAGGTTATATTTGATTTTTTTTTTTGAATTTATAGGCAATGCAAATGAACCTGCAAACCCTCAAAATCCTCAACAAGAAGAGCAACCAAATCCTTAAGAAAAAAATCCTCAACAAGAAAATCAACCTCAACAACAACCTCCTCCACCAATCACTCAACACCCTCCTAGCACTCAACAAAATTTAATGAGTGAAATTAAGAACAACAACAAAAAATTGAGGATTTTATTAATAGGTTGAGTAATCCAAATGGTTCAACCATAGAAAGAATGACCCTAGCAAATTCATTGAAAGATATGTTAAAAAAATTAGATTCAATTAGCAAACAAATAATTTGATGGCAAGATAGGAGACAGACGGCTAGGGAATATTATGCAAATAAACTATCATATAAACAAGTAAAGGATTTAAAAATTACAAAAGGTGATTTGTGCTCATTATTCACTGACCCACACACAAATTAAAATCTTAGCCTCAATTCAAAGAGGTTTCCTATTCATTGGTGCCACCACCAATAGATTAGAAACCATTTTTATGATAGGTGGTACATGGTTTTTGAAGACTGACCATGCAACAATTGTGAAGTCCCCTAATATTTTCTTAGGAAACTATATAGTGAGTTTATATTGAACAAAATCCCAAATTATTTTGATATCAGGGACTTCCACCTGGGAGAGGTGGGGGGTCAGCTTAGGATAGGCCTGATGCACAGCCAAATCCTACACAACAAGGGAGATGAGCTCTCGCTAGGCCACCTCATGAGCACATTGTTATGTCTATCATCATGAAGGAGAGTGTCGACATAGAGACATTGCAGTCGATCAACACTTTGACCCAGAGTGTCATCCATCATACTAGCCCTATTCTACAATGCCATCTAGGGGAGTCTTCGAGTGGTGGCCTTCAAACCCATGTGTGTCAATCTTGCGGGGTGACTTGTTCATATGACCCCACCGACACTCAAGAGGCTGCTACACAAGATCCATATGTAGCTATGGAGATGGAGAGGGTGGCTGACATTTTGCATGATACATATGACATTGATACTTAGGTAAAAGTTAGCATGTTCATTGAATTTAATTTATTAAATTTCAATTTTGAAATGCAAGATTAACTAATTTAGTTTTATGATTTTAATAAAATTGCAAGGTCACAATGTTGATACTGGATACACTGGACCTCCACCTACTTATTTATATAGTACACCTATGGACGGGGTATGTAACTAGTAAACAATTATAAATTTATTACATGTTAATAACATTGTTTTACAAATGATATTTTAATATGTGATTTTGGATGTTGAATAGGGTAATATTGGAGGTTTTGAGGGAACACCTCCAAGTGCTAATGGATTTACTCAAACCTACATGCAGGTAATAGAATAAAGAGTTTAACTAATGAATTGTACTTAACAGATTTGTGTAGTTTATATTCATATCGCTGGTTACGTTGCATTGCAAATCATTCAAACTCAAAGCATTACTTCACATTCCATAACTAATAACTAGATATTTATAGATGAAAAAATTTCAACTACAATATAGTTGTTTAGAAAGTAAACATAAGAAGTGATGCAATTTCTTCACATGGAGGCATGTGCTTGCAAAGGTGCACCTGCACAACAAACTATGGATGCTTGGAAAAAATCTATGAAACCATAATAGTAAGCAATAGCATAAACAAGGTAGTTAGTAGTTTCAAAAAATGCCTCGAAGAAATGTGGTCTCATGGTGATGGAATTCCATTCCATCACAATGAGACCACATTTTCCATCACCATGAGAGCACATTTCTTCAAGGCATTTCTTCAAAATACTCACCACCTTTTCTATGATACCACATTTTTCATACATGTGCACAATTTGAAGCATTTTATCAAACTACTCACTTCCTTGCCGCTATGGCTAAAATCCTAAAATAGGTACTTTCCAACAAACTATGGATGCTTGGAAAAATATATATCAAAGCATAATAGTAAGCAATAATACCATAGAGAAGGAAATGAACATTTTGAAAAAATTCCTGAAAGAAATGTGGTCTTATGGTGATGGAATTCCATGATGTGCATTTGTTTGTAATGGCATTCCATCACCACGAGACCCCATTTCTTTTGATTATTTTTTTCAAATAGTTCACTACCTTCTTTATGCCACCACAGTTATCGTACATGTCTACGGAAGCATTTAATCAAATGGTTCAGTGGCTTGCTACTATGGGTAAAAGCCTAAAAATATATCCTTTCGAACAAGATATGGATAGGGAAAATAGTAAGCACAATAATCAGAAATATATAGTTTAATAAGTACTCAAAAAAAAATTCATTAGATCTCATACATTATAAGTCATGACGTGGATCGCTACTGTAACTTTTTTGTGATTAAATAATTTGTTGTTTTATTTTTAGATGTTGGAGGTAGAAACACCTCCAAATGTTATGAGGGAAATGATATCAGTGTTTTATCTGCTATACAATCCTTGATGGCTCTGACAAGGGAAGTATGAGGCAAATTACTAAATTTCAATTTACATTCGTTGTTATAGATGTTAGTTCTAGTGAAAAATCAAACCATTATTGATTCGTAGTTTAATTTCTATTTGGATGCTTTATACAGGGCTTGAGCACACCTCAACATCGGCATGCGAATATTTCCCTAATGGAGAGTGATCATGAGATAGTCGTAAGTGATTATTTTGTTAAATATATCATTTTTTATAATGTAATTTCTATATATTAATGTATTACTTCTTATTGTAATAGTTAAAACTTCACCAAGAACTTAACAGTACTAGGAGGAGGAGCAGGAGCACTCCTCGAGCACAGCAAAAATGAGTGACAGACTTATCGCCATCAGATCAACAAACAAAGGGAAAGAATTTCTTTCCAGAGCATGGAGAAATGAATTTTGATTCCAGAGCCCTTTGTTGTATGCCTACATGGCAGTTTTGTACATATTTTGTATTGGATATATATGAAATTGTATGCCTATATGGCATTCTCATAAGCCTATATGGCTATTTTGTACCTATATTTTATACTTATATCGACATATATTGATGTATGCGTACATGGCTATTTGGTTAATTTACAAATATTTTTTATCGATGATGTCCATATTTGCATTATAAATTCATGGTTCAATAGATATGAGTTACATGTATTCAAGTGTATACTTTACAACTTACATGTATACTTTGTGACTTACATGTGTTCCAATGTATACTTTGTGACTTACGCATTTTCATGTGTATACCTTGTATTCGTGCATATACTTTGTATTAAGTTGCACGTTTACTATGTAGATGAAGTAGTCAACTTATTGACACATTATCTATGTTATAGGGTTCTTCTATTTTAGCCCTGGTTTTGGTCTTGGTTCGCTCAGGTGGTGCAGGTCCTGGTTCGGTTCACTTGTGAGTTCGACCAAGGTCCTTCATTGTTGGGTCTGGTTCACCCAGGAAAAACCCAAGAGAACCCAGGCAGAACCCAGATAGAACCCAGGGGAACCAAGACAAAACCCGCGTGCCTAGGCATCCAAAAAAAGTGTTTTTTTGAACATTTTTTTAATGTTTTATGGAGTTTAACTTTGACCCACACCCAAGGGAACCCTAAAAGTGACCTCTAAATCACTTCAAACACATTAACTACCTCATTCTTATTCATTTGTTTTGCAAACAAGAATTTTCATTCCAAGAGGCTGAGCTTTCATTTTTGCTTGCTAGATTGAAAGCAGATTGTGACACAACTTTCTTTTTTCAAAAATTTTTTGTATCATTGAATTGAGAATTTATCACACATCTATAGAGAAATAGAGGAATAATAAAAACTAAAACACATTACACTTATGTTTTCACCAACTTAATGTACTCTCCAACATCTCTTCTCTCTCATGCAAAGATTTAGAAGTGCTTGGCCATGCCTTTGCATCATTCAGGAAGTTTTGCTCTTTTTGACAATGTCAAAAGCATGGTTGCATACAGATTAGGAAAAATAATTTTCCTTTTAGATTAGTAATGCATGGAAGTTTCAAAAAGTATCCTCTATTTTACAAAAAGATATGTGTTTATACACTTCAATTGTGTAGTCACCCTTTGGTTCTTTGAAAGAAAAATCTGCCTATGCCATTGTTACACTACACAAGTAAACCAAATTTTATATTGTGGGGCTATATTAAGCTACCACTCTTAAGACCAATGTAACAATGATATAAAATAATGTTTGAGACTGCAAGAAGACATCAAAATGGCTAGTGTACTAAACAAATTCTTAAGATTTATGAAGAACACTGATAACTCTACTCAGTTGGCTTCTTTTTTCAAAATCATACAAATTGAACCCTAGCATCAATAGACTCTGTATATCAAGCTACCACAATTCAAGTTTAGACGATGAATTTTTATCATGCATGTTTTAAATGACATTCAAGTTTATGGTGGCTTTGTTGTTTATATGATGTTATGTGATATTCTAATCCTAATTCATGCTTCTAAGCTACACACACACACATATATATATATATATATATATATATATATATAGTTTTTACATTTTTTTGTACCAACTAACCCAAAACAAACCGAACCCCCTCAAAAAAAATTTGGCTGAATCGGCCAACCGAACCCCCTAACCTAAATTTGAACCTCAAAGCCTATTCCAATAATCTTCATTCTTCCTACACAAACTTAATTGACCACCAAATTATGTTGCCCCTTGAATTTACCCACTTTTACTCCCTCAAACCTCTCTTTTTCATTTAAAACCCCTATTTTCCCAACTAGGGCATCATGCCATAACATACTTTTGAGCTCCCTTGTCCTTGCAGACCTTTTGAACACATCAAACTCCACAACCTCACCCTATTTCTAACCTATTCTAACTTATTTTCAAGAAATTTCTTATTTTCACCACTTCTAGCCTTGCTTTTAAGGGGCCTTAATTCTGAATTTTCAACAGGGGCAGCATTAGTAATCTCTTTCAATGCTTTTACCAATGCTATTTTTTTATTCCTACTCCCTATCCTACTTAAATTAGGCCCATATCACTGAGACACAGCCTAAACAATAGGTGGAATGGCTTATTTCAACATATTACACTCAAACCCTTAAGGGATCGATTTGGTTGAACATAGCACAGAGCGATTCCATGTGTTTTGGTTAAAAAGAGGACCATTCCTAGCACAAACATACCTATTCAAATGTGTTGGAACAATTTTTTTGGTCACACGAGTTGCAGAATGAAAGTTGCACCAGTTTGCAACTTTCCACTACTTACATTTGACACTTTTTCCATCAACTAAAAAATTGGACACCATGGGAAAAACACTCTGAGAAAAAAAAATGAGAGGTTATTGTAGAGGGGCCCAACGCGATCCCATTGGATCAGACGAGAAGTTTCTAAGTATCACAGTATCCAAGTAACAACATGTTGAAGTTTGCAGCCATTTTGCACTTTGGACCCTTAAAGGATCGATCCAGTTGAACGTAGCTCAGAGTGATTCCATGTGTTTGGGTGCAAAAGAGGACCATTCCTAGCGTAAAAATACCTATTTAGATGCATTAGAACAGTCTGTTTGGCCACACGAGCTGCAGAATGAAAGTTGCACCACTTTGCAACTTTCCACTACTTGCATTTGACACTTTTTCCATCAACTAAAAAGTGGACACCACGGGAAAACCACTCTGATATAAAAAATCCAAAGAGAGGTTATTTTAGAGGGGTCTAATTTTCTATCCCATATAATTAGATGATAATTTTCTAAGCATTACGTTATCCGAGTAACAACATGTTGAAGTTTGCAGCCATTTTGCACTTTGGACCCTTAAGGGATTGATCTAGTTGAACGTAGCTCAGAGCGATTCTGCATGTTTGGGTGCAAAATAAGACCATTTCTAGTGTAAACATACCTATTTGGATGTGTTGAAATAGTCTGTTTGATCACACAAGTTGTAGAACAAAAGTTTCACTACTTTGCAACTTTCCACTACTTGTATTTGACACTTTTTCCATCAACTGAAAACTGGACACCACAGGAAAACTAGTCTGAGATAACAAAAACTGAGAGAGGTTATTGTACAAGGGTCCAACACGATCCCATAGGATCATACAAGAAGTTTCCAAGCATCATGGTATTTGAGTAACAACATGTTGAAGTTTGTAGCCATTTTGCACTTTGGACCCTTAAGGGATCAATCTAGTTGAACATAGCTCAGAGTGATGCCGCGTGTTTGGGAATAAAAGAGGACCATACCTAGTGTAAACATACATATTAAGACACGTTGGAACATTTTGTTTGGTCACACGAGTTGCAAAATGAAATTTTCACCACTTTGCAACTTTCCACTACTTGCATTTGACACTTTTTCCATCAAATAAAAATGGGACACCACAGGAAAACCACTTTGAGATAACAAAAAATGAGAGGTTATTACAGAGGGGCCCAATGCAATCCCATAGGATCAGATGAGAAGTTTATAAGCATCACAGTATCTGAGTAACAACATGCTGAAGTTTGCAGTCATTCTGCACTTTGGACCCTTAAGGGATCAATTTGGTTGAACGTAGCTCGAACTGATTCCGCATGTTTCAATATCAAAGATTACCATTCCTAGTGTAAACATACATATTTAGACATGTTGGAATAGTCCATTTGGTCACACGAGTTATAGAATGAAATTTGCACCACTTTGTAACTTTCCACTATGGTACAAGAGCACCAAGGTAGCATTTGGAAACACTAGGCAATTTTGGAAGCCTAGCATGAAATTTTGAGATTTTTAAATACTTCAAGGTCATGTTGACCATTTAGTTAGCTTTTGTTGTTTTTGAATAAATCTTGATCTATTTGATCAGTGTAATAGGAGGTGAAGGGATTAGATGAGTGTAGTTGCTCATTTGGCTTAGGTTGCCAACATTTGGGAAAAGTTGGAAAACACAGCGGGTTTTTCAATTTTAGCTATTTGATCATTAGAAGGTCTGACCAAGGGAGTGTAACTACTTTGGGAACCTTTAAAAGGTGGCCCTCGACCTAGAATCAAATTTGGTTGGTTGGAAAATTTTGTACCATTTTGGAGTTTGTAGATTACATGGAGAAGCAATGAAGTTCTTGCAATTTTCTAGTTTTTAGTTCTTCTTATTGTGTTAATGTAGGGTTACAGGAATTGAAACTAAGTGTGGCACATGTGGTAGTATTTTTGAAAGCTTTGTGTGGTCATCATTAGAGTTGTTACATCATTTTCAAGATTTATTATTAGTATGTTTTTTCTTTTCTTTGTTGATCAGTCCAGTAAACTGATATTCATGGAGTCTTAGTCCTCTGTTTCTCACTATACCTAGTGTATAGCCCATGGGGAATTAGGCTAAGCTCCATTCCTATATATAGGATAGGTGTAGGAGGTGGTAGGAAGCAAGGTTTCATGGAAAAGGTCTTCTCCTAGGTGAGCTTGACTATGCCCAGCTAGAAAAGATAGTAAAAACTAACACTAACACAGCAGGGGTGACCATTCCCAGGCAACCCAAGTTGTGTGATGGTTTTAGGAAGTCTTCTAGATGCTTGGCAGGAAATTAAAGTCTTCACCAGTCCATTTGGTCACTGAAAGAAGCAAACAATTCACTGTGAGGTCAAGAAATGGCCTAAAAAGCCCTAATTCTCACAAAATCAGGGTTACACCTGTGTACGGACTGAGAAAGCCTGAAACCTCAAAAATCCTTGAGAGGTTAGAAAATGAACTAGGGTCTCAGAAGGAATTTTGTGGTGTTCATTAGTCAGATAGGAGATTTATCCTATTCTCTCGGGTTAAGAGGCCTAATAGGGGCTCAAGGGCTAGTAGCCCTTCTTAAACCCTAGAATAGGGTTTGGTGGAAGCAATAAGGAATTGAAGTCTTGTGACTGATCAAGAACCATAGAGGGATGGTTTTGAAGCTATAGAAGACACCACATGCCCCTGCAATAAGTTAGTGAGGTTTGGAGAGTTAGCTAGCCTTTAGGAAGATTAAGGGCTAAGGAGAGAATGGAGGAGAAAGCACCAAGATTGGCTTGGTTAGGTGAATGTAGATGATAGTAGGGTTGGCAAGGAGAACCAGGGGTGCCTATTAAGCACTAGGGCCTATAGGTTAAGAAGGTGGAGAGTGACACCAAAGGGTTTTCCAAGGTGAGACCTAGAGCATGGGACAATGAGTGTCTCATCCAACCCTACCCTATCAGATTGGTATTAGAGTGAGCAAAAGATTTGGGAAGCATCTTATATGTCAGAGGTTGAGTCTAGTGATTCTTCCATCATGGTGACAAATGCAAAACTGGCCAAGATGGTTGAAGAGCAGGAGGACGATAATAGGCAATTGAGGGAAAGAATAGCCCAATTGGAGCAAGCAGTGAGGAGTGCGCAATTTGAGGGAAGGATACCAAAGGAAGAAGAGGTTGTAGAGGAAGACAAGACCCCTGAACCTGACCCTATTTTGAAGGAGGATCCTTTCTTGAAGGCATTGAATTATTTGAGTGGAAAATCACTTGAAGGCATACCACTATTTAGTGGAAAAATGGAAGCTGACCTAGTCATGGATTCGATAGAAGGTATGGAAAACCATTTTGAATGTGATGGAGTCATTGAATCACAAAAGGTAAAGGTGGCTAAATCAAGACTAATAGGTTCTACTTTAACATGGTGGAAATTCATCTAGACAGAGAGGGAAAAGGAAGGTAAGCAGCCTATCTCAACTTATAAGGGAATGGTTGCCAAGGTAAGAGAGGCATACATGCCAGATGATTATGAGATTCAGTTACACAAGAAGAGACAAAGCTTAAGGAAAAAATACCAAGATGTGAATACTTACACAGAGGAGTTCCAAAAACTTTGCATGAGGTTGAATGTCTTAGAAGATGAAAGTCTCAAGGTGGCTAGGTACCTTAATGGGTTGAAATGGAGCATACAAGAGGAGATGGCTCTTCTAAGTCCCAAGATAGTACATCAATGTTACCAATTAGCCATAAAGATTGAGGAAAGGAACAAGAGGAAGCAAGACCAGGCTTCTAAGGGAAGAGGCAAAGGTAGAGATCAAAGAGATCAAAGAGGACAGTGAGGTGGCTATCAAGGTAGAGGCAGTGACCAAAGAAACCAAGGAGAGTTTAAAACCACTGACCATGCAATGAAACACCTTCTAGAGGAGGGTATAATAGAGGTAGAGGACCTCAAGGAGGTTCAAACAGAGGAAGAGGAGCAGGCAAGAGCAATTCTTATTTTGCAAACATGAAATGCTACCATTGTAGTCAAGTAGGCCATCCTGCTTATAGGTGCCCAGAGAAATCATCTTCATCAAGCAATGATAAGAGAGTGGCTTATCCACAAAAGGACACCATGAGTCCTAAGTCATCTAAGGCCAGTCATATTGAATCTGAGGTAGGAGAGAATCTGATGTTTAGTAGGGTTTTGATCAGAGAACTGGTCAAAGAAGAACCAAAATAGAGGAAAGCTTTATTTAGAGTAAGGTGCAAGATACTTGATAAAGTATGCAAGGTCATATGTAGTGGATTCAGGTTCAATAGACAATATCATCTTAGAAGAGGCAGTAATGAAACTAAAATTGGAGAAGGTACCCCATACTAACCTTTACAAGGTCACATGGCCAAGGGACAAAGTGTTTTAGTAAATGAGCAAGTAACGGTGGATTTTTCCATTGGAGGGTACAAGGACAAGTTAGTTTGTAACGTGTTACCCATGGATGCATGCCATCTACTATTGAGCAAACCGTGGCAGTATGACAAAAGTGTCATAGATGATGGGAAAGAGAACACCATTTCATTCAAGAAGGATGGGAAGACTTTCAAGCTGCAGTCACTATCAGAAGAAGAAGGACAGTCAAAGGCACCAAGAATCATGCTGAGTAATGGGAAGGAGTTCCTTAACAACCTACATCAAGGAGATGAAGGATATGTGATCATGATGCAATCCAAAGAGGAAGATAAGACTGAGAAAATAGTCCTACCAGAAGCAGTCCAGGAGTTACTTGATAGGTACAAGAGTATACTTAGTGATGGTACACCTACAACTCTACCACCAAAGAGAGCCATAAGTCATCAAATTGACTTCATACCTGGAGCTTCATTACCTAACAAAGTAGCATGCAAACTTACACCAGATTAGAATCTAGAGGTAGCTAGGCAAGTGCAAGAGTTATTGGATCAAGGATTGATTCAAAAGAGCATCAGCCCATGTGCAGTACCAGTGGTTTTAGCACCCAAGAATGGAGGTAAATGGAGGTTATGCACTGATTCTAGAGCAATAAATAGGATCACCATTAGGTATAGGTTCCCTATTCCTAGAATTGAAGACTTAATGGATTGTCTTGGAGGAGCCCAGTACTTCACCAAGTTGGATCTCAAGAGTGGATACCATCATATTAGAATTAAGGATGGTGATGAGTGGAAGATAGCATTTAAGATGAATGATGGGTTATATGAATGGAGAGTGATGCCATTTGGTCTCTCCAATGCCCCTAGCACATTCATGAGGCTCATGAATGAAGTGATTAAAGACTTTACAGGGATATTTGTGGTAGTGTATCTTGATGACATCCTCATACACAGCAAGACAACAGAATAGCATTTGAAACATGTGGAGTTGGTTCTTAGAAGGTTGCAAGAGGAGAAGTTGGCAATCAATCTAGAGAAGTGTGAGTTCTTTAAGTGAGAGCTTGTCTATTTGGGTTTTGTAGTGTCCAAAGGATCATTGAAGATGGATCCAAGCAAGGTGGAATCCATCCTAAACTAGCCTACACCAACCACAGGTTCTAAGGTAAGAATTTTTCATGGATTGACTCAATTTTATAGAAAATTCATAAGAAAATTTAGTGGCATATGTGCACCAGTCCTAGATACAATCAAAGTTGGTTTAAAAACTAAGTTTGTGTGGACTCAAGAAGCTAAGAAAGGGTTTGAGAAACTGAAACAAGAAGTGGCAACTCAACCTATTCTTTTGTTACCTAGTTTTGACAAGTTGTTCACTGTTGAATGTGATGCAAGTGGAGTGGCAGTAGGAGTGCTAAGTCAAGAGGGCAGGCCTATAGCCTTCTTTAGTGAGAAGCTCAATGAAGCTAAGAAGAATTATTCAACCTATGACTTAGAACTTTATGATTTGGTTCAGTCACTTAGGAAATGGAGGCATTATCTTCTACACAAGGAGTTTGTAGTCTTTACTGACAATCAGGCACTTAGCTTTATCAACACTCAAGAGAAGTTGAGTAATAGGCATTTGAAGTGGATGGAATACATCCAAGTTTTTACCTTCACCATCAAGCACAAGAAGGGATAGCTAAACAAAGTAGCAGATGCACTAAGCAGGAGATTGTTGACAATGCAAGAAATACAGATCAAAAGCATTGGCATAGAGAGTTTCAAGGATCTCTATGGAGAAGATGAAGACTTTTCAGAGGTCTATAAGGTATGTTCTAACTTTGAGAACCATTTCCATAGTCAATGCTCTGAGTATGCTTTACAAAGTGGGTTATTGTTTAAGGGGAATCAATTATGTGTTCCAAGAGGGTCAATGAGGAAAAATCTGATTCAGGAAAAGCATAATGGCAGTCTTAGTAGACATTTTGGCATCAATAAGACTTTAGAACTAGTGCAAATATTCTATTACTGGCCTAAGTTGGCAAGAGATGTTAGAAATTATGTGGAACAATGTGTTGTGTGTATGAAAATAAAGGGGGAGGAACCGGTAATGTTGGTTTAGCCTACTCATTTCCTAACAGACCATGGGAGTGTGTGAGCATGGATTTTGGTAAGCCTTCACAAGGGCACCAAAGTGGTTTGGCCGAGTGTTTATGTAGTGGTAGATAGATTTAGCAAAATGAGTCATTTTATCCCATGCATAACTACTCATGATGCTAGCTACATAGCTCATTTTTTCTTCAAGGAGGTTGTAAGGATCCATGGATTGCCTTTGAGCATTGTTTCAAATAGGGATGTGAAGTTCATGAGTTACTTTTGGAAGACTCTATGGAGTGGAT
>VDFB02193867.1:553365563-553395059 GCA_007258455.2 Sequoia sempervirens
GTTGCTAATATACAACTTAGCATTCAAGACCTATCCATAATACAAAATGCACTATAGATTCAACATACCGCTTATCACTATTTGAAATTCACCGTTTCATGACCATCCACGATGAGTAATGAAGAGAAGAACATAAGATCGATGGCCATCGCTATCGCTATTACAATACTCAAGGCTCAAAAGCCATTAGCGATAGGCGATCCCTCAATGATACAAGGAACATTGCTTATCATACATTGATATCAAGAGCTCCAACAGTCATTCGCAATGAGCAAAAACAAAGAAATATCACTCATCGCTTGTTGCCAATTCAAAACATATACTCTTGAAGTAATTAGCGATGAGCGATTAGGATAAAAGGCCAACGAGACTTAAGTGAAGACTTGAAAACATGTGCTCGTAAGTTTTTTTAATGAGGGGACCCCCAGGACAATGTGAGAGAAGGGGCTCAAAATGCTTCTAAGTCAAAATGCAAAGGATGTAAAGGAAAAAAAGGCTCTTTACCTAACCTTATAAAAATAACAAACTTAGACCTAGGTGCGGGGGACCGATCACTTGATGAGCATTCATGGCATAAGATGTTTCTTAGGCAACCAGAGACTAGGAAAGCAAGTCAATGTAACAATATAATGACCAAGGGTTTTTTGACTTATAGGATATTTCTGTAAGGTTTTAATCAACACAAAACCCTAATACAGTGATAAGGACTCAACCTAAAACCAGAAACGGGGGCCCAAGCCAAATTTTGCATAACTATAAAATGGGACCAATAAATTTTTGAAGGGTTCCATCAGTGACTCTAGTTGGGGATGTTTGTTTGTCAGTGAATAGAGTGAGAGTTTAGAATGATGGGTGAAGTAAACCAGGCAAAAAGAAAAACAAAACAAACCATAAAATGTACAAAATTTTACACATGCCAAAAAGGCTTGAAAAGGGAGATCCAATCTCCACTCCATCTGAAGCCTTCTCCTGAGATGCAAACCTTGGTATACACCCTACATTTTATCTAGGCTTCAATTCCATTTTGGTGGCATCAGGCCACTCAAACCTAGGGCTGATTCTTGCCCCTATCAAAAACCAATATATTAAAAGAACTTATCTCCTTCAAACCACATTTTCCTCTACCATACCAATTCAACAAGTACTACCTTCCTTTCACAAGAAGGAATATGTAGATACCCTTGAAAATTTCCTGTTTATAAACATTGTTACTAGCACTTCTCTTAATTTTTCAGAGTATATCATTACTAGTGTAATCTTGGTCATTCTGTATTATATTTTAAGGTATAAACTAAATTTTTTTACCATCACATGACATATCTTTATATTGAAAACAACATTCTTCACTCTACATTTTATAGTCATGTTCTTCTAAAACATCTACCAACTAAGCTGCGAACTAAAAGTATTCATATGTGTATGTGCTGTGATCATCATGGAAAAACAAGCCCTTAAGTGGGCAAAGTTCAAAAATCATAGTTAGGCAACTTTGACATAAAATTTTGAATGCTATCTATATTATTTCAAAATAAGTAAGAATAGAATCTGTAGTAAATTGAATGTAGTTTCTAAACTACTAGGTTTTTTTAAAGAAAAAAAAATCTATTTGGTAAAATTTGAAATTTCACGCAAGAGTACTTAAATTTCTGGGAAAAATAAGAAGTAGGTGTCTGTTTGACCATCCTAACCATAATAAAATAATAATTATTTTTTTATAAGATTTTATATATAAGTAGAGGACTCATGTACAGATGTCATGCATATTTTTTTGTAATTTTTTCCAATTAAAATAATTAATTATGATTTTTTATTACAACTTTTAAAAAAAAAAAATATAAAAAAATTGTATGTCTAACCACCTTAACTTGGTCAAAACTTCATTAATTTCAATTTTTATTTTTTAATACTATAGTATGTGAAGTATAGAATGTAACACATGTTTTGGATTCAAAAAATGTGATACCATTTGAAAGATATAGATGTTTTTCAATCAATCTATTAATTAAGACTTTAGTCGAAATTTGAATAGAAAATGAATAATAATTCCTTATTAAATTCAAAGTAAAGCATAATTTATATTGGTGGAAAGTTGAGAATCTCCTTTAAAAAACCCTTTGTTTCATCGTTTAGGTAAAAGTCACAGCCTACATACCCATCATATTGCCACTTTTGGCCCATCATGATCCCGCATATTGTACCTATTATTTTCCCAAGTATTTATCATCCTAATATTCATCCTTGTTTGCAACATTTGTATCAAATGTGAAACATTCATATGTAACATCCTCCAAGGGATTATCAATGTGTTTCTCCATTTTCTCAAGGCTACACTTTAACCATGTGTCAAGTGTATCATATGAATTCTCAGCAAAAAGTGGATTATCTCTACACTAATAAGGATTATCATTCCCTATCTCTGATGAATCTAGAGGCTCATCAAAAATATGATTTTCCATTACATTCATTGATTTCATAGGAGCCTCAACCTCCTTATCATAAAGATCTAAACCTTCAATCTCATCACCATTTTTAGAGTCATCATAAATTCTAGAAGATCATATAGATATATTTGCAACTTCATTTATATCTTCTACAAGAAACATTTCTGACTCATACTTTGAAGTTTCTTCATTGGGAGAAAGTTTTTCCTTCTTAAGAAAACATATGTTTCCATTATCATATTTCTCATTTGTAGCAAAGGATTCTATCTCTACTTCATGAGGATAATCACAATCAACAAAAAAATTATCATACTTAATGTCATCATCATTACTACAGCAAGAGAAGTTATCAATATTGTGACTATATTCAAAATTCTCAGATTGAATGCTTAGTCTTATGTCTTCCATAGGACTGTAGGTATTAGAGACTTCAAAAGAATTAAAACTACACATTTCATTTTCTTCACTGAGATATACATTTTCAACCTTTTCTCTCTTTCTTCTTCTTCATTTGATATATCACTACTTGGATCATATGGAGCAGAAAAATCATGATCATCATAGTTTGAAAACATGATAACCTTTTGTTGATCATCTCTAATATTTTCGAAACAAGAAATGTACATTCACACACTTGATCTTACCTGACAGGGTTCAATTCTTTTGGCCCAACAATCAAACCTAGTTCATAAGATTCATAAAATAAATCCATGCATACTAAATTCTCAGGTTTGTGACATTCAGGAATTGTAGACAGAGTATTTACAAATTTCATATAGAGATCATATGTTTATTCTCCTTCATGCCTCTGTATGTAAGAGAGTGCTTAAAAAAAAACTATAGGATAAAAAATGCATGCAAATTCTTGAGGATCTATTTGGGGTTCAATGTGATCAATATTATGGAATTAAGTATACATTGAAATAACAGGGGTGTAAGTGTTCTGACATTCATTTTCAATTTCTAACTTACACCTTTCATCAACATTAGGTGTCTTGAAGGGCAGCAAATACTTGTATTCAAATGACCTTTGTGCATTCCATATTTCCATTTGTTTTCAATGTTCATGGCTATCTCATAAGACTGATGCAAGGTAGTAGGTTCCTTATCTCTCAGTAGATAGCTCATCTCCTTATCAAAAGCTCCCAAATAAACAACCAAACACACTGCATCATTCAGTTTGAAAATCTCAGGAATATCCTTCAATGTTTTAGAAATTTTTTGGTTAAATGTCGTAACCAACTCGTCCTCTTTTTTCTTAATACTCAAAATTTATCTATCATAGACTTAGCATTAATTATTTTACCAAATTTCTCCATGAATACTACTTTGAACTCACTCCACCATGCTGGTAAATCATAAAACCATTCTCTTGAATCTCCCTTTAGCTCTATTGAACAAATAACCTCATAACCACATGCTCATGATCTATGTCATAATCATACATTAAATTGTTGAATTCTTCTAGATGCTTTCTTGTTGATTAACTCTTTATACCACTAAATTTTGGTAACCTATCTCTGATGTTAGATGGAATAACATTTGGGTAACAATTAATGCAACTAAAATTGATGGGTCTATATCTTTCCGAGTTAAAATTTCTCTTAAAACCTGACTGGGGCCGATTACAAACCATGGTCACACCAAGAATCATACAAGAGTGTATTTATTGATGATCAATATACTTTATTATACCCTTATAAGCTTTTCCTATCAATATTGTAGTTACAAAAGGTACATCTGAGTTCTTTTACAACATAACCTTAAACTTTTATAATGCAGATTTCTATCTTAATTTACTTAAGATCTCCTAAATGAACTTCTTCAGAATAATTTATACTTCACCTTACAATAGATTTTTCATTCTAGTAACATATAAGTATACAAAATAATCACTATTATTCCCTTTCTTAGTGCTTATTCACTTAATAGGGAACCAATTTTTTTCATAATTTTCACATATGGTTTTCATATATAGAATGCATCCTTTGTGAAATCCAAAATATGAAGAATACCTTGATATATTGAAGCTACTATAGATTTTTTCCTCCTAATTAGAAATATTATAGATCTGAAATTCTCTTTGAATCTTTAATAGGTTCTTTAGATAGAGTCGCCACCTCTCCCCACAGAGGATCAAACTTCAAGCAGCATGAAGTTCCTTTGAGTATGAATTTTCTTCTAGGTCTTCTTCCACAATAGGGTCACATATAATTTTTTTGACATCACTGCAACATAACAACTCTCATGTATGAAAATTTCAATATCTAAACTAGATGTTTAGATTCACCAAACTATTGAATCTATAATATGTCAATCTGCAACTAGAGATTTGACTTAGTCCCTAGTAGAGTCCCTATTTTTGTTGGTGATTCTTCCAGCTGAGCCTTATAGTTATCTAAAAAGTAGCCAACTCTTATAATGAAGAAACTGCAAGGCTAGTGACTAACACAACGAGTAAGGAACTTTAAGATCCTCACTCCTACACTTTAGGACCCATGGGACCTAGGAGGGTATTCCATATTGTGTTTTCATGAGATGCTTCTAATTGGTAACAAATTTATACATAGATTGATCCCTATCTACTGCAAAAAAACATACTTCATTGAAGATTTGGCATACCTTGAAGTGAATATCTATTTTCTAAGAACCACAGGCATTCCAAGCCCACATACTATACTTGAAAATATTTTTAATGTTCAAATGTTGTTCCTAATTTAAGTGTGTAGCCAGGTGTGCTAATTGTTCATTTTTATGCAAGATTTTCTAACAAAAAGATCAGTACTTCATCAATTGGAGCAACGGAGTCAAGTATATAAGGATCAATATTTTATACAAGCTATTGAATTTAGATATGGGTGGACTATCCTCATAGTGCTTTGCATTTATGAAAACTCATGATGCCTAAGAAATGCTTCCTTCATAGAAATCCTATGTAATTCCTCAAAAATCTATAATCCTCCTTAAGATTTTTAGTTATATCTTTGAGTTAAAGCTAAAATAGAATCATAATTCAATGGAAAAATTGAAGAAAAATGATAACACTATTAGCATTTTCATTCATAACTTGTAAGAAAGATACATAGGAGAGTACATTTGTTTCCAGACTTAGATTTTTTTCGATATCAGTAATTTCTATAAAATTAATTTAAGACTCTTACATACATGATTCATACCCAATACAATTTGGTGTTCTATTCATTCATATTCTACAAAATTGCCTTTCTTGAACTCAACTTTCACTGAAAAACCCTGTTGAGACTTAAAGATCCGACCACCTATAATTTAGCCTTGAAATCTCTTTTATAGAACAAGGCAACAACAAGAATCAAGCTCAATTACACTTACATTTCACTTCATTTGAAGATCATTTGTACCAGAATTTGACCCGTCTCTAAATTAGTTACATGCAATCATTGTGGAAAGTGGAAGAGTAAAAGGAAAATTCCACATTCTTTGCATGAAGACATGCCAACTCCTTGAAAGGAAAAGTGTTTTACTGCAGTAACATCAAATCATCATCCTTGTTGACCAAAGAAGATTCTCCATTCATAGCTCTAGCAAAAAACTTGTATATCATCCAAAAAGAATATACCTACCACCAAGGTTAGTAAATTTAGCACCTCTCCTGTTGGTGTTTTTCCAATACACACCCTAAGAATTCTCTAAAGAGTTTCTAGCTCTCATGATTAAGAATCCTTGGAGGAATGGCCAACTGACGAATAGAAGGTTGCTAAGCTTTCACTCTATAACTTCAAGCTCTGTGAGACCTAGGAGGGTGTTCCTGTTTATGTTCATTTGCAAATTGCATGATGGATAACACAACAAATCATAGATAGGTTCCTATGAAGGTAAATAACATGATTCACTTAAAGCTTGGCTAATCTCTAAGAAAATGACCATTAATTCACTAGCAACATGGATATTACTTCAATTGCATACCTCTTTAGTAAATGAATTTTTAAAGATTAATATTCTATTCCTAGATCCCTAACCTAGTATACTATTATTATCCTTTAAATTGTGAATACCCTCTACAAATAGGCTAGTGTAATCATCAATTGGGCAATGGAGTCATACATTTGACAATCAGTAATATAGAAAGTACTATAGATCATGGTATATTCTTATAATACCTTACACTATAAAGATTCCATGTTCACAGAACATTACTTACCCAATCCTCTAAAAACTTTTACAAATTTTGTACCCCATTGAAGCATTTTAATTGATTCATTGAACCAAAGCATAAATAAGGACATACACTCAAACTAAATATTTGAAGATGAACTAAATATCTTTGATATTTCATTCTGAATTTGCAAAATGATTTACATTAGGAGAGTAAATGCCTTCTGCATAAGATTTGTTTCAATATCAATAATTTCTATAAAACTATATTAAGATTTACATCTACAAAAATCAATAGCCAAGATAATTCAACTTTCTTATTCGATGGTATCCACATTAACTTTATACCCTATTTGTATACTATACTTGTAAGACTCAAAATAAGAATGAGAACCCCTACAAATGAGCAATTATTTCCATTTTATAGGACAAGGGAGCCCACAAGCTTCCAACTCAAATACAAATCTACATTACAAAATGACATTTGAAGCTAAATTTTGGTTCATTCCAGAAATTCCTCATGTGATGATTCAGCAACACATGTTGAAAGTGAGGAGGCAAAAATTTGTAACCACTAGCGAAAAGGGAACATAAAGTGCCACCAAAATTCCCTTAACCAGGAGTATAACCAGGCAATTCATATGCATGGTTAATATAATTAATAGAAAAAAAATCTAGTTTCATGTTCAACACCAAATCCACCATCACCCAAAATAGTATAGGCAACCATCACAATATTCACTTATCAAAGAAAAATTGAAAAACCAAGGGAGCAGTAACATCACAGAGGACCAATATTGGCATTGGAGCCATGGTATACTAGTCCGCTCTGAGTTGTTCCCACTACTGGAGAGGAAACTTTGTCTCCACCTTGGTCCTTTTCCTTCTTCGACAGAGAAGCATCGTGTCTACTCAGAGTTCTCATAGCTAATAGAGGAATGGACAACACTTTCATACCTGGAGTGATGAACAGACCCTACATTGCAAGGTACTGATGGTAACTTGAATTCATCTCTGCGACACTCTCTGAAGAAATCTCCATGAGTGCAATTGGAGAATTCTAGTGGCAATAAGAGCCACGTCCATACCTCACTTTTTGAGGGACTTGAGGAACATTCTGCACAATATTTTTAGCCTTCTCTTCTACCTTTCACATGGTCACACTCTGGTGCAACAACCTCTAGCTACATCAAGCTGGAACAAGTGAAGGCTTCTTGGTAGGAAACTTTACTTCTACAATTGAACCTAGCAAAAGGACATCATGCTCATGTCCTTCTCTTATATTAAACCTTGGTGATCTTCTAACAGGAGCCTTTGAGGTGGTAATGGACTTACCCATCTTGCTCAACAATCTCACCAACTGACAACCAAGAACCAGTCACTCTGTACACACTCATAAATTTCTAACTTGTTGATGTGAATGGCGAAAACAAAAATTATTCAATCCACTTTTATAGAACTAACATGATAGTGTTATCCCTTCAATCCTGATGCCACATGATTAAATGAGCAATTAATTACGCCGAAGGCGTGTCCCTCATTGAGCTTTCGAAGCTCATTTTTACGGTCGACGGTTGGAAAGCACAGAGGCGCTTGGCAAGGTTCTCCATCCATCCACAACCGTTGATCGTTTAACTCTCCTTCCAAAATATCTGTCTTCGGAAGAGACAAGAACGAGGAGAGAGCTAGGGCTACGGGAGGAAAAGAGAGGCCGTTCTTTCTGCAACTCAACTTAACCCTAATCAAGCCGTCCTTTCTGTATTTCGTCCAATCCTTCATTTCCTGCCGCCATTGGTTTCCTTGCCGTTTCTTGGCTGGTTGTTGTTCGCCTGGTCGGTGTCTCCTTGCTCGCCTGGCGGTGGCTATCCATTGAGGCGTTTCTGTTCTACCTTCTGGGCTTCCTTTGCCGCCCTTTTGGCAGGGGATTTTTGTGCGGCCAAAGACCCTCTTTGCAAGCAGTCTTGCCCTCTTCCTGTGGCTTTTTCTGGTGGGTATTTGGCGTTTCACCTAATCTATGCGGTTAAAGGCAGAAGCTAGGAAGTCGGGGTGTGAGCAGATTGAGGGGTTGAGTCCTCTTTACAAATTCAGACCTGTGTGGTTTCAACGAGGGTCCCCCACCTTTTAGATTTGGCGCTTCACATTCTTAGCAGTTGTATCACTCGTGGCGATTTGTTTCTTCAAAATCAGTTTTCAAAGAGGTATGTTTTGAGTTCTGTTTCTATTTCGTGTATCTGAGAATGAAAATTGGGAGATTGTGGTTAAAGTAGGGTTCGAGCCAGTAGTTTTAGGATTTGAATCAATAGATTTAGGGTTTGGACCGATAGTTTTAGGGTTTTGGTGGAAGACCCGTTGATTTAACAGCTCTAGATTTTAAATCTATACAAAAGCATAAATCCTTTTGCATTGTATGCTTCGTCATGTTTGTGTTTCTCTTTCTAGGACCTGTGTCTGAACCCATCACTTATGTCGGGATTCTAAAACTTGTCAAGGCATTTTGTTTAGCTATCTGAATTTTACTAAACTAGCCCTTCCTCCCTGGTTTTTGTCATCTGCAATATTATTTTTTCTTTGGGCCCTGTTTTTGATCCCTCTTCTATGTCTGGATTTTCAAACATGTCAAGATGCCCTGTACAATCGGAGTTTTTGTTTGTGTCGGTTTATGACATCTACAGTGTGCCTTTTTAAAATATTTTAAATTTATTGTTGTCTCTGTTTTTGCCCTCTCTTATTTCTGGGTTCTCAAAGATGCTAAGGTAGAAATCAGTTTATGCTGTCGTATTTGTCGACACTTTCATAATATTGGGGGTTGAAATTTTAAATCATTGTTATGTTTTTACCTTTCAATTTATGTTGTCGTAGTTTGTGCTATTGAGTTTTGTAGGGTGGCTATGCTCCGAAGGATGTTTTCTTGCAGAATTGTAATTTTAAGGGGTTTCTGCAAGATAGTACTTATTGCACATGTTGCAAGTTTCTTTGAGTGTCACTGCATTGCCATCTCACATTTTCTTTTCTGCTTTTTGCACATTTGACGAGCAATTAGTTGGGTTCTATATTGAACTATTCAAAACAAGGAATTTTTCTCCTCTATATGAAATTTTGTCAGAGAAATAAACCTTACCAATGAGAGGTAAAACATAAAACAATGCATTTTGTATTAAATTGTCATGTATATTTGTCAGTTTGGTCATATTTGTAGAAGAATGATCTTTCTTGTATTTGGGATTTCTATTTGTATGCATGGCACAACTTTCTGCAACTTTGTTAACTATGAAAATTTGCTGACAATTCTATACATTTTTTTAAGATTAAAACTGATGAGTTTATACTTTACTGCATAAGCTGATAAGATATTTAGCTCAATAATAGTATTCTAACACTACATGCAAAGGGTTATGCTGAAGTTGATTTAAAAATGAAATGCAGCTATCAAGAATTTAAGTCAGTTTGAAGCTATTGGTTTTGTATCTTTATGGGTTAAGGTTGTGTTTAATTATCGTGTTGGGGGGTTTTATACAAGCAAAATCTTTTGCCTTCAATTTATAATCCTTTGAAGATTCTAGACTAGACCTTAGTGATATATTATCTGTAATTATTTTTTACTCAAAATAATAAACTATTTGTGAAATACTGGGAGAATACTTGGGTATGCAACATAATGAGTACCCTTCATTAATGCAATTAAGATTTAAAACCAACAGGTTGGTGATAAGCTTGAGCTTAATTTTTGACTAATATTGATCAGGTCTATATTTTTTATTTGATCTTTATTCTTGTCAAAAAATGAAATTATATCACGTGATGATAAATTTCTATGTAACGATGCTTCTAATTATCACACTTGAGAAAAGGCCAGACCAAGAATGATAAGAATACGGAGTAACAGGACGTGGGTTGAAATGCACTTAACAAGTTAGATCCATGCCTTAAAAATAGAAAGTTAGCCCCTCCAAACACAGTAGGCTCTATGTATATCTTAGTAAATTATCAAAATTTTCAGAATTGGCGTGGACTCTTTAAGGATAACCATAGAGCAATAGGAGTTATTTATTGAAGGTAAGCGATAGTTTTTGGATCCATGCATGAATAGGATGTCATCTGACATTGCCTTAATAGCTATTCTAAAGGCTTTTGATTTCACACATGGTGGCAGTGCATTTCACCTCCAAATTATCAGTTTTTTAAAGCTACTTACCTATTCGGGGTTGTTCTCTCACATCAATTCCTTTACCTTAATCTTCCTCTCCCTTTGAATCATCTTGAATTCTTTGAAACATGATGTTCATAACAGCGGTGTGTCAGTCCCTACCACTGGATGGATTATGTTTTGTTGTAAATGCATTCGAGGAATCTCCTTGTTTATGGGATGAATGAGGAATGGATTTAGAGATGTTTCTAAACTATTGCTTAGGGTAGAGAAGAGAATATTCTGATTTCTTTGGAAAATCATTCTCACTTTTAAGCAAAAAATGATTGTTGAATGTGTTACAATTGCTTGTTGCAAATGGCTGAATATGAATAAATCAATTGTCCTGGTGATTGGAACTGTCTTATTAACAGAGTGTGAATAGAAGTATAAGGTTTTCCTTGAAATGGTCACCACAAATATAAATTTGGAATTGTACTTGGAAAAACCACAAGCTACAGTTGAACATTACATCTACTTTTACCAAACTGGTGTCTCACTTGGTGGTGACCTAGAAAAATACCTATTTTCTCTTTATTAGCCAGTCACAGTAATGGAACAGATGAATGGGTGCAGATTTATTTCATACAAATTAGGATGAATTTACACTTGGTGGTAACCTAGATAAAACTATTTTTATCTTTATTAGCTAGTCACAGTAATGGAACAGATGAATTAGTGCAGATTTATTTCATACACATTAGGATGAATTTACACTAGTCTGTCCAGTGTACGGTGTATAGATGTGCCCTGCAGAACAATTAGAAAATTGCACTTCATGTCAGGAATTACAATTCAACATCTTTTATATTCCAATATTGTAATTATTTATTTATTATTTATTTTTGATTTTTGGTAATGTCAATGACAAATGTGTATGGAGTATCTGACAATATAAGTCTGGCGCTTGTCTCCTTAATTGTGTTTTTGCAGGTTTGGGATCCCGGTATGTGAATAGTTCCTAGATTTAGTCTCTTCCTTATTCTGCAAAGTAGTACTTTCACTATCAAAGACGCATTCTGACACATTCAGGGCTTTAGTCTCTTAAGAGCCTTTCTGGCTAAGGTGCATGTTAGTACTAAGTGTTTTGGTTTTTATTTGTTAAGTAGATATCTATCCTGGTCATGAATTATCTTGCACATCCTATTTATCTGTTTATAGCATCTACATTCATTCAATTTTATGGTACATTTGTCTTACTCGTTAGTAATTTTCACTGACAATAAGTTTCTATACATAGTGAATTGACTAATCAGTCCTAATGCACAGTGTCGTTGGTGTCTTGATTAGACTGACCACTAAAGATGTCATAATGCGTTGTGCAGTTGTCTTTCTTGCTACCTCTTGCCAGTTTTATTTTTGTGAAGATGCAACACGCATCATTACTGCTTATTTTTCTCACTGTTTTGAAGCCATGCCTAGTACTACCTGCACTGCAACCCTGCGTTTCAACTTGCTGTAGTCGCCCATTCCCGTTTTCCCAAATGTTCATTGATATGTTCGAACAGACTATATAAATAAAAAAACGTGGGCTTTCTAGCAGTCAGATTATGAAAAACCTTAAATGAATTAGTCTGCATGCGTGCTATTGAGAATTGTAGTTTTAGATTTAGTCTGCATGCCTGCTATTGAGATTTGTAGCGTCGCTCTGCCCTGTTTTTGCATTTGAGGTTTATTGGTTCCCAACTTTTCCATTCTATTTTGGTGTGCACTTGCCCTGTTTCTACATTGGAAATAACGTGATCTGTTCCTAAAAATCTGGGTTTAATTTTGTTTTCCTTTATAAGATTATCTTTCCCTGATCGTACAGTGAATTGATGGTATACATTGATAAACAACTGAAAAGTGTGAGATTTGTGCTTAAAGTAGGGTTTGAACCAGTAGTATCCTGATTCTCAATAATGCTACTATGATCAATATAGACTTATGTGTTCTCTAAAATTCTAAATTCATTCTTTATGCTTCTCATGGATCATTTAAGATTATTTTGGGAATTCGTGTAATTTATTCTATTTCTGGAGTCTTGACGAGTTTTTTGCCACCTCCAAGTTTGAGTCAAAGGCTGGGCTGCCAAGTTTTAGCCAAGTCCGAATTTTTGAACTATGGTTCACCATCACAACCCCAGCTAAATTTTTCCCAGCTCAGCATAGTGGCTTTGACAAAGAGTTGATCAGAATTCAAAATAGTGGGGATTCAATTTAATCATTTGCAAATGGATAAATGTTGTATGTAGAGAAAGCAAGTGTCATTGCAATCACTAAGAAAATAGAGACGGGTTTTTAATAAACTTAACCTGTGGTAGACAGTGGAACATTAATGGGAAAGCGTCAGATCTCATCCTCGATAACCTGGGATTTGGAATCTGCTTGCATCACATTTTTTTTTTTTAAATTGCAAAGTCTTTCCGTAGATGTTAATTGCTTTTTGGTTGCCACCAAATATCCTCTTGGGATTTAGACTTAATTTTGGATCATAATTCCTTGATTTACATAAAGTTTGGTTATAGACTCCAAAATCATACTAACTACACTTCCTCCATAATATGCTAGATCAAGAAAACGTAATTTTGGATGGTGCTTGTGATATGCACTTATACCCAGTTTTTACATAAATCTCCAATTGAACAAGAATTGATGATATCTCTGTTTTAGGATTCCTAATTTTCATTAAGAATACAATTTTCAAATTTCTATGAGTTTTTGTTGACTGTTTCATTATTTTGTCATCTTTTTTATTTTTCATTTGTTTCAATTAACATCTTGGACCCATTACCAACCATTCACTGAGCATGCTGCCTCAAAAGTCACAATAATTAAGCTATACGAGGAGAATGTGGTTGGTAAATGGATTGTGTGCTAGCCAGGCCACTGTTGCTCTTCAATGGAGTTGACAGCTCTCTCTTTTCATCTTCTTAATACTGGCCTTGCTATCACAACTTCCGTCTGCCAAGCACCAACTACTTACTTCAAGATAGCCTTATTGCCATCATGGATTCACAAATTTGCTCTTAACCAGTTTTTATGCCAAATAATAAATTTCTTGATGTCAGATTATTTCTTGGGGCCAGGAAAATGTTTCATTGCATGTATCTCATGGACTGCGATGATTGCTGCATATGCTTAACAACAATGCATTAAGGAGGTTTTTCTACTTCTTAAAAAAATGCAGTTAGCACATGTGAAGCTAAACCAATTCACAATTAACAGTCTCCCCAACCAGGGAGCTTTGGATTCAAGAAACCAGGTTCATGCACTGTTAATCAAAGTTGCATTCTAATCAAATAAATCTGTACGAGCTTCTCCACTCACAATGTATGCCAAGTGTGGATGTGTAGAGAGTTTTATAAAAGTGTATGAAACAATCCCCAAAGCAGATGTTGTCTCATGGAATACAATGATTGCAGGATATGCCCAAAATGGGTACGGTGAGGAAGCTCTGCAACATTTTGTTCAAATGCTTCATGTAGTCCCAATGCTAGATTTTTTCACCTTTTTCTCTAAATCAAGTTGTAATTGATTTTGGATATGATGTATCATGCCATTAAATTCTCAGTTGTATACAGACGCTTTTTCAAATGTGCATTTATTTTTTTGTTAATTGAAGATAATTGTCAATGATGCTTGGTTTAAAGATTTTTAACTGTTGGTGGTCAAAACATGGTTATGAATGCTGAATGTGCAAATAAGGTATCAGATTCTCCTATGCATTTGACCAAAATGCTTTAATATTTTTTACAGCATATTATAGATTTTTTTTGCTATAGTATATGGCCTCATTGTTCTTGGATATTTAGGTCTATAGTCACTCGAGGGCTTGCAAGTCATGACAGGAAATATCTGTCCTTGTTAAAAGTTTTATTCTTGTTCAAGGAAAAATTGTATGTAATTGTTATATGGGAAAATTGAACTTCCAGATCTCCAAATAATAATGTACCATTAATAGCAAGCTCCGAAAATGGTATGATCAGGGTACTTAAAATTTTGTGTAATATAGTTTTTAGATAAGCATGACTAGATAACAAACTAACATTTAAATCTGTGAAGTATTAAGCGAATAAGATTCTTCTCTTCACTCTACAAATATAACTCCACATTCTAATGCTTTTTCGGTGACTTAGTTTATGTAGGTTTTATTTTAATTTTCTCTTTAGGGATGTAAAAATATATTTATAAAAGGTCATGGTTTGGTAGAAACAAATAATACATATGATAAATAATACAAGGGTGTGGGTTTTTATTTTAAAAATTCTGGTAAATCCAAGACACTTGAAATATTAATTTTAAGAGCAATCTCATATAGAGGTTGTATTTATGTCTAAAATTTTAATTTTAATATTCATACAAGCATATCTATTTGGAAATAGCCGATTTGATTCATATTTATATTTTGTTTATTTGATAATATTATGGCATATTTGAATATATTTATTCAGCTTCAACTTATTTATATTGTTCAAGTAATCTATTATTAAACTTTGTGAGGTTGTTGTTGTTATTGTTGTGTGTGTGTGCTTGTGTGTCCAATACACACTCACTTCACCCTCATTTAATCTTGGTGATCAAAAAGTAGTAATCTGTTTTATAAAAAAATATTGAAATCATTATAATGGTATTATAAATTTGATCTTGTTAGCCTAAGGAAAGAATGGTAAAGGGGGAAGAAAAAATAAATTGAAGGATTTTTTAAAAATTAAATAATCCTAATGACCTTCCACAACTCTTCGGCGTACCCATTGCACACTAAGGTGCGATTGCTAGTTTTACATCAATTCCTTCACCGTTGATCACCCAAGTTCCTTGGAGATCTGCGTATCCTTCATCACGATGGCCTAGCATTAATTTCCCACACGCACAAAGACTCCATTTGATCGTTTCAGAAGAAGGCGCACCATTAATGCCCATTACTAGTTGCAAAGTGAGAATGGTTAACATATGATGGCCTAGTCAAATTGGGTTGGAAGAAGGCACGCCATTAATGCCATTAGTTCGACTAGGCGCCAAGTCACCAATGTCACATGCTCCACCTAGGTCGGGCCCCATGATCAAAGACACCACGTGTCATTATCTAACAAACCTCGCATGTCCACTAACAAGCATTTATAAAATGTTGTGAGGTATGTCATTGACGGCCCAGATTTAGTCGTATCTAATTTCTGTAACCGTTGATTCTGCCGCCATCGGTTATTGAGCGCTGGTACGTTGCTGGTTCCTACAGCGAGGACACATGTCAGCTTTTCACTGACCTCACACTCCTCATCGACTGCTCTTCAATGCTCACGCGGTGTGTGATGGGTGGTGTAGATTTAAAATTCAAATCAAACAGTCGTGAGCTCTGCACATGTTCAAAGTTAGTAATAAAAGGGGCCATGCTAGGCCGACGGTGATAAGACCCTCAAGGTTAACAACTTAAACTTTATAAAAATAAAGTTTCCCAACTTAGGAAAATCAAAATGCCTAATGAGAGGTGGGATGACCGTTTGACATAACACATGGGGCCAGTTATTGAATGTATTTGAAGGCTTGGGTTGCAACTTAAAAGACCGGTAACTAGTAAGAAAAAGCCACTACAAAATTAAAATATCAGAGGGTTTTGGTAGTAGGGAAATATTGAAGTCAGGGTCTAGTAAACCAAAAAAATGGCATCACTTGAGGTTACAAGGCTTAGGAATTATGGTTGAAACCATAATTTCTTTAAAATTTAGTAAGATTTTGGAAGCTCCATTAGTGGTCGATGCTTAGGGATGTATACCACTAGTGGGTATAGTGAGTCTAGATCTCAAGTTGAAGCAGACCTGGGCAAACAAATAAAAACTAGGGACTTGCTCGGACAAGGCAAGAAGACACAACAAAAAGGAAACAAACCAAGGCAAACTAATGTACACTATTTATAGAACTATACAATACAATTTATCCTCATGATCCCCTTCAAGCAATTGGCTTCAATCTTCAAATTGGAGGCCCAAGGCCCCCAAAACTCAGGACTAGTTCTTTCCTCTTATCAAATACATTGTCTTTCTCTATGGGTAATGGATCTATCTAGACATTATGCCATTCCATGCATCTAACATCATCACAATTGAAACCATTAAAAAAAAATTCTACAATATTGTCCCTTGCATTAGCCTTCCTCATCACTAACTTATCAAATTGCATTGGGAACACAAAGCATTCATATTGCACATTGTCATGAACCATATCATTAAATTCAATTTTCTCATCAATTTGGAAACCTTCATAAACACTTTTTCTTATATTCCAATCCTTGAGAACATCAGGATGAGAAAATGTAGAGTTAGGAATACCTTCATCTTTTTTATCATGAATATCCTCCTCCTAAGATGAAAAGAATTCCATGATCAAATCCATAAGATAGGGTGTTTCTAAAAGAAACTTCAATGCAAATTTACACTGGTTTACATCATATCTTTGATTATCCATGCCTTTAAATTGCTCTACATATGGAGCAAACAACCCTATAGTATTGACATATTCCACAGATTCATCAAATAATTCATTCTCATTAATACAAATTGATGTTGTTCAAACATCAATGCATTCATCCTAAGGTGCCTCTTAGTTGTCCAAGAAATAAATCTTATTCATGTTGGGGAAAACATCACCATGTGGAACATGGGTGATTGAGATTTTTACCACCTTATCAAGCATGTGGCTTAATACCATGGGAAAATTTGCATAATTATCCATATCTCCATCATTGGTGGGACTGCGATCAAGATAAGCATTACGATATTCAACATCCAAATCATATGAACAATTATCACAGTCAAATATCAGTAAATCTAAATCACACTCTTGATGATTGTTAGGTACAATCTGTTCAATCATCTCAATATCAATTTGGATCTTGTCATCTCCAATACATTAATCAACATTGCTTTCCAAATATTTTTCAAAACCTTCTTCAAAAAGAGGATTATTCCTACACCAGTAGGGTTCATCATTCATTACCCCACTGTCTAATGTCAGTTCAACAAATAGGAAATTCTGACATACCTTCATAAGTGTCATATGTACCCCTTCTTCAGTATCAGGCTCCCAATCCCTTTGATCATTAGCATAATAATAATCAATGTAATCACTAGAATAACATAGAGAAACACTCTCACTATCTTCTTCATCATTTGCATTTATGGCAATTGATCCATATTCAGGAAATATTTCACATGAAGAGAACTGCTCACTGCCGAGAAAATGCACCCCTTCAAGGTTGTCAACATATCCCCTACTCGAAGCAGAAGATTCAGACTCCACCTCATAAAAAGGATTATATTCAATGGAAGATTGTCCAAGATCAACTTTATCTCTCAGATCTCTTATTTGCACCACACCATTGAAATTAGGTGCATTTCCATTACTAATTTGTGCTCCATCACTTCTTACTAGATCAACCTATGAGATTTCACCATGTAGTCCTTGCACTTGGTCACAAATTGTAGCATCCCAAGGAGTACAATCTAGTACTACTTTCTCATCCTCATACTTTGTGTCTTCACCTTCACACCACTATATGAATCTACTTCCAGATTGTTTGTAAAATGATAGCAGTCATCGACTAATCATCTACATTCTAATGCATCATATTGATCTATCAAATATGGCCTCTTATTCCCTCCGTTATGGCAATTATTATGAGAATGATGAGAAATTACATGTGGTATATGACTATACTCAATATCTTCCACAACACCTATCCAATCCACTAGTTGATCAAGACTATGAGGCTTCAAATTCTCAGGTAATTTGCTTAATCCTATCTTATATGCCTCACAAAAAAAATCAATGTACATGGAGTCATTAGGCCTGACACATTTGGGTATCTTCATTAGGATATCTAAGAATATTGAAAAAAAGTCATATGGTGACTTGTGTATATTTCTTTTCATTTCATATAATTTTCTAATAGAGAGTATTGGATCGCCCCTTCTCTATCCCTGCTGACATGAAGTTGATGCTTGCCCCTTTTCTACATCTTGGGGAAATAGATTAGATATAACATCTAAGGGCTCTTTCCTTGACCATCACTTTTTTTTCCTAATTTTTAGAGGTCACTAAGATGAAATTTGTTAGAGCCATTCCTATTAGCAGTCACATGTCCTTTCATGATTGAGTACTTCAAATTATTCTCAATATCTATGGCCATTTGATACACTTGGTGCAGGGTAGTAGGCTCATTATCTCTCAACAAGAAACCCATCTTACTATAAAATGCTCCTAAGTATACCACCAAACTTTCAACATCATTTGGCCTCGTTTATTCAAGAATATCTCTTATGACCTTTGTGAATCTTCGATTAAAGGTAAGGATCAATTCTTCCTTATCCTTGGAGATCTCCATGAAATTCATCCTTGCAACACTTGGATTTATTCTTTCACCAAATTGTTCTATGAAAATTGCTTTAAATTCACTCTAAGAATGTACAAAGGACATAGGCAAGAAGGAGAACCAGTCTCTTGCATCTCCTTTCAAGGATTGAACAAAAAATTTCATTACCACATCTTCAGAATCTATCTCATAATCTCCCATCATATTAGAAAATTCATGTACATGCTTGTTAGTTGATTCAAATTTATTACCAAAGAGCTTTTCTATTCTGTCTCTAACCTTTGGTGGCATAACATTTGGGTAACCACAAATGTTATCAAAGCTGATGGCTTTGTACCTTTCAGTACTAAAATTTCCTTGTTATGACTGAGGTTGTTCAATGTGTATAGTTGCACTTACATCGTCACTAGAAAGTGTACCTTGACCTTCCATTTTAGTCTTGAAAGAGAAATGAAAATATAATATGCAACTACATAATGTAATGCCAATTCTTCAAACAACTAAGATCCTAAGCATTAACAATGCACAAATTTACATATTTTTCTTAAGATCTCATAATATTTGCATGCTTATGCCTTATATTATAAATCCATGCTAAATTATAACTAATATCCCTTCACTCAGTGCTAATTCACCTAATAGGGAATCATTTACAATTCAGATATGGGAAGTTCATCACAATTTGATCTTAACTTGATCAATTCTTTCTAAATTTTATAATAGTACCTAGAATTTTGCAGCATCTGACTATCCTTTGCCTTTAATTACACAGATCTAAATGTTTGATATAAAATCTATCAGGTTCTTTGGTCATAGTCACCACCTCTTGTCATGGATGAATGAACTTCAAATGCGATGAAGTTTCTTCATAAGTTGAACATTCTCTAAGTTATCTCCCATAGCGCAGTCACTGTTAGATCCTTAAAGCTTTGCTACAATTAAATCTTTCTACCAGGTCCAAGCATTTGTGAATATCTAAGCAAGATGCTCAAATTTGCTTCTCCATTTGACTCTTCAATTCAAATGTCTATGTCTAGAGAGTGGAGAATTTCCCTAAGAGAGTTGCCATTCTTTTGGTTTTATTCTAGTACACCCCAAGAACTCTCTAAAGAGTTTCCAGCTCTCATGATCAAGAATCCTTGGAGGAATGACCAACTAACGAGTGGAAGGTTGCTAACCTTTCACTCCTTCACTTTAGGCTTTGTGAGACCTAGGAAGGTGTTCCTATTTGTGTTCATTTGCAAATTGCACGATGGATAACACAACAAATCACATATAGGCTCCTATGAAGGTAAATGACATGATTCACTTAAAGGTTGGCTAATCCCTAAGAAAATAACCATTAACTCACCAGGAACATGGATAGTACTTAAATTGCATACCTCTTTAGTAAATGAATTTTCAAAGATTTATATTCTAGCCCAGGATCCTTGACCCAATATACTATTATTATCCTTTAAATTGTGAATACCCTCTACAAATAGGCCAGTGTCTTCATTAATTGGGAAATGGAGTCGTACATTTAACAATCAGTAATACATAAAGTACTATATCATGGTCTATTCTTATAATTCCTTAAACTATAAAGAATCCTTGTTCACAAAACACTACTTCTTACCCAATCCTCTATAAACTTTTACAAATTTAGGACCCCATTGAAGCATTTTAATTGATGGATTGAACCAAAGCAAAAATAAGGACATACAATCAAACCAAATATTCGAAGATGAACTAAATATCTTTGATATTTCACTTAGAATTTGCAAAATGATTTACATCAAGAGAGTAAATGCCTTATGCATAAGATTTGTTTCGATATCAGTAATTTCTATAAAACTATATTAAGATTTACATCTACAAAACTCAACAGCCAAGATAATTGGACTTTCCTATTCGATGGTATTCACATTAACTTTCTACCCTATTTGTATACTATACTTCTAAGACTCGGAATTCAAACTAGAAACCTTGCAAATGAGCCATGATTTCCCTTTTATAGCACAACAGAGCCCACAAGCTTCTAGCTCAAATGAAAATCTACATTAAAAAATGACATTTCAAACTACATTTGGGTTCATTCCAAAAATTCCTCATGTGATGATTCATCAACACACATTGAAAGTGAGGAGGCAAAAATATGTAACCACCAACAAAAAGGGAAAATAAAGTGCTGCCAAAATTCCCTTAACTAGGAGTATAACCAAACTGTCCATATGTGTGGTTAATATAATTACCATAAAACTAGTTTGAGTATTCACTTATCAAAGAAAATTTGAAAAACTAAGGGAGCAATAACATCAAACAGGACCAATATTGGCACTGGAGCCATGGTAGACCCGCCTGCTCCGAGTTTTTCCCATCATTGGAGAGGAAACTTTATCTCCACCTTGGTCCCTATCCTTCTTCGAAAAAGAAGCATCATGTCCACTCAGAGTTTTTATAGCCAACAGAAGAATGTACAACACTTTCAAACCTAGAGTGATGAACAGACCCTGCATTGCGAGGTACCAATGGTAACTCGAATATGTCTCTGTGGCACTCTTTGTGGAACTGTCTGTGAGTTTAATTGGAAAGTTCTGGAAGCCATAAAAGCTACGTCCATACTTCACTTTTCAAGGGACTCAAGGAACATTCAACATAGGCTCTTTAGCATTCTCTTCTACTTTTCCCATGGTCACGCTCCAGTGCAACAACCTCTGGCTACATCGAGCCAGAATAAGTGAAGGCTTCTTTGTAGGCAGCTTTTCTTTTGCAATTGAGCTTGGCTCAGGGACATCATGCTGGTGTTCTTCTCTTATATTAAACCTTGGTAATCTTCTGACAGGATCCTTTGCAACAATAATGGACTTACCCATCTCGCTCAACAATCTCACCAACTGACAACCTCAAACCGGTCACTCTGCACACACACAAAAATTGCTAATTGGTCAATGTGAATGGAAAACAACAATTATTAAATCTAAATGTATAGACCTAACATGATAGTGTTATCCCTTCAATGCTATTGCCACATGGTTAAATGAGCAATTAATTGCACATCAATTCCTTCACCATTAATCACCAAAATTCCTTCGAGATCCATGTATCCTTCATCATGATGGTGTGTCATTAATTTCATGCACGCACAAGGACTCGATTTGATCGATTCTAAAGAAGGCACACCATTAATTCCCATTAGTTGTAGAGTGAGAATAGTTAACATATGCGGATTGCACATTTTGAGTGTAAGTCATAGATCTACGAACAAGATGGATGTCGAAACAGTCCAGATTCGGTCAAAGTGGGTGTGAAGACCCCAACCCCTATCTCGACATGGCTCAACCAATAGAATGAGTTCAACTAGGCACCAGGTCACAAACATCACATGCTCCACCCAAGTCAGGCTCCATGATCAAAGACACCATGTGTCATTATCTCGTAGACCTCACATGTCCATTGACAAGCATTTATAAAATGTTGCGAGGTATGCTATTGGCAGCCCAAATTTAGTTGTAACTCATTGCCATAACCGTTGATTCTACTGCCATTGGTTATCGAGTGTTGGTACATTGGCTAGGTTCCATACAATGAGCACACGTGTTGGCTATTCGCTGACCTCGCACTCCTCATGATAGTCACTCTTTAATGCTTGCACGGTGTGTCATGGTCAGTATAGATTTAAACTTCAAATCCAATAGTCGTGAACTCTGTACATGTTCAAAGTTAGTAATAAAAGGGGCCATGCTAGGCCAGTAGTGATAAGACCCTCGAGGTTAACAACTTAAAATTTATAAAAATAAAGTTTCCTGAATTAGGAAAATTAAAATGCCTGATGAGAGGCGGGATGACCATTTGACATAACACATGAGGTTGATGATCAAATGTATTCAAAGGCTTGAGTTGCGGCTTAAATGACTGGTAACCTGTGAGAACAATTCACCCAAAATTAAAATGTCAGAGGGTTTTTGGAGAAGGGAAATCTTGAAGTTAGGGTTTAGTAATCTAAAACAATGGCATCGCTTGAGGTTCCAAGGCTCAGGAATTATGGTTGAAACCATAATTTCTTGAAAATTTTAGCAATATTTTGGAAGCTCCATCATCTCCAACACACCAGCCTGAAAACTATCCACATCAACACTAGAAACAAGAAATCACATGAACACTGAATAGGAAAATCCTAACAAAAGGGCTATAGTGTCATCAAAAACAAAAATGGGGCAAAGTCATCACTCTCGGTCATGAGACTCAAAGGATACTCACCCATGCCTTGTTCATGGTGGAACTAGAGGAACCATCATCCCTCCTCATCAGAATGTTCCAAAGATACTAGGGAGAGGGATAATGGTTTACACTCGGATCAATATCACCCTCCTTGCCTAAGGGCCATCAAAACCTCCTGGGAGAATGTTTTCCTCCCAAGTAAGCCTTACGTTACTTACACCTTTTCCTTGTCTTGTTCTCATACTCAAACAACTTTTTCCCTTTGAAATTGACCATTCTTCTAAAACAGTTTGGATCCTCAGTAATAATTACTCCTGACACCATACTTCCAAATTTCTTGAATTCCCTTCTACTCTTTGGTGCGCAACAAATCTTGTTCCATATTTATTTCAAAATCTTCCTTTGAAAAGTAAATGATAGACTCCTTTTATAGTGCGAAAATATTTCTGCATAAATTCCTCCAAGTTGTATAGTGATTAAAGCATATATATAAATCCTACATATGTATTGAGTATATGATAGCAAAGAGATACAGGGAACAATGACATTAAGTAGGCTAACAACGTAATTACTAAGCAACTATTTGACATGATGGCTGTGTGTTATTGAATATGGAAAGAAACCACACCTTACAAAAGATGAAATCACCACTCACATGTGCCTGCTTATTTAAAGACTGTGTGTATCAAGGCGTTAAAAAAAAAAGGGACAAACTCGTGCTAAAGAAGAGATCATAACCAAATAAAGCATTGTTAAAATGATATCTTCAACATGTTTCTAGAAATGGCTGAGAGCAATGATATGGCATTTAAATGAAGAACTCAGCTATCACTCATACCAATAATTGATCTAATTTAACAACAAACGAATGTTACTGCAAGATATTTCTATGATTGCATGAACGTATGTAAATGTCAATTGTTGGAAACAATTATTGAATGTTGAACAACTATTTATAAACCAAGCCCTCCTTCTAGCGCCACAATGAAGTACCTAAAAATCTGCAAATGAAACCATCTCAAACACTCATTAGGAGGGTTAGTTTACACATGCAAATCTACAAATACCTCTATGAAATAACAATGCCATGCTTCAAAGATGAAAACAAATAACTAAGAAGATCAAATAAACCTATAGAAGCAAGAAAAAGTACCTATTCCATATTGGATTGGTGTCGAATGTGCAAATGACCCTTTCCCAACCCTTGCTCAAAAACTGAAATGATGCAATGCACTATGATGAAGAGAAAAATTAGTTCTCAAACCAAGAGAGTAACTTTGCATAAGAGTTGTAGATGAGTTGATGAAGATTAAGGCCTTTATTTATAGATTTTCTTGATGAGAGATTGGCCAAATGGATGAATGTGGGACTAAATGTAAACCAATGAAAAGAGGCCACTTGTCATCTTGCCATAGGTTGAGGGATGTGCAAGATTTGGGAAATGTGCCGAAGAGAGGGAGTTTCAAATTCAAATTTGTGCAATAAATTTTGAGAGGGGGACATGAAAATGGGAAATTAATGAAATGTTGGAGGGGACAAGTCAACTTGTCATCATTTTCAAATTTGAAGGAATATTCTGTTTTATGCCTTGGTTGATGGAAAATAAGGATTTTGATAAATCAATAAATTGATTTTATTTGTGCAAGTGGGAATATCTAGAGGATGTGATGGGTGGTTAGGTTAGGCTAATTAGGATTAGATTAGCTTAATGACGATTAGGTGAGTTTGACTTATTTGACTTGAATTTTTGAATTTATTTAAATCAAGAGGAATGGAAAATGTATTTGGGATTTAATTAAATGAATATTTGATTTATTTAATTAAAAGGTTGATGATAAAGTATATTTAATTTTAAATTAATGACCTTAGGAGATTGAAATTAATGAGTTTACCTAATGAATGGATGAAGGTGAACTTAATTAAATTGATGAGTGGATGAATGTGAAACCTGGTTTACTTGATGAATGGACCTAATTGAATGCATAATGTTAATTTTTGCATGTCTACATATAGCATTCAATATTCATGTTCAGATGAGTTCAAGCTAATAGGATACGCAGATAGTGATTGTGCTGGCAACATTGATGATAGAAAAAGCACATTAGGTTATGTTTTTCATTTTGGAATTGGGGTTGTATCATGGGCCTCAAAGAAACAACCCATTGTCACTCTTTCTTCAGGAAAAGTAGAATATGTAGCAGCAATAGGGGTAGCATGCCAAGCAATTTGGATGAGAAGAGTGTTGAAAGAGTTGAAGCATGAACAAGAAGATGTAACAAAAATACATTGTGACAACAAATCAGCCATAACACTTAAAATCCAGTATTTCACAAGAGAAGCAAACATATTGACACTAGATATCATTTCATTGGAGAGTTGATTAACAATGGAGAGATCTTTTTGAAGTTTTGCAAGTCTCAAGATCAATTTGTTGATATATTTACTAAACCATTGGAAAAGGATGCATTTGAATACTTAAGAAATTGTTTGGGTGCCTATGCTGAAGACAAATGCACCAAAAATTTCAGAACTGTAGCTGAAGAAAAATGGGCCAGAATTTTCAAAACTATAGCTGAAGATAGATGTGCCGGAGCTTTCAAAATAGTAAGTGAAAACAAATGTGCCAGAACTTTCAAAACAATAAGTGAAGACAGATGCACTAGAACTTTCACAATAGTAAGTGAAGACGAATGCGACATAAATTTTAGAACTGTAAGTGAAGGCAAATGCTCCATAAATTTTGAGAAGAATGTCAGCCAGTTGTGATTAAGGGGGGGTGTTGGAAATTAATCCCAACCGCTACATTTACTCCTCCTCCGTATATTTTTCCATCAATCATTTCTCTTTCCTTGCATATAGGATTGCTTTTGATTTGAATTTAATGCAAAATCTAAACCTACATATTTTTTCTTACTAGCTATTAAAACAACATTTATTTGTAATTAATGTTTTTGGATTTTCCCTCTCTTTTGTTGGGCTCTTACGTAGCTTATGGGAGAAGCTTTGTTTTATTTTTATTTTCTTGTGAGTGAAGAAATAGAATAAAAAGATGAATAGAATATAAGAAGACCAAGAATAGAAAATAAGGGAGTCTATGTTTTCATTTTCTGATTAACATATCAAGAGCTCAAGCTCTGTTAAATATGTATAATTTTTGCATGAATCAATGAGTAGAAGCTTTATATCTATTTTGGGTGTTTTATTTGATAGAATTGAATGAAGAAAGATCAAAACACATAACATAATTTTTTTTTTACTATCTATAATCTTCTACAATGTTGGAATAATTGTTAGATTTAGTAGTCAAACTAGTCAATTAATACTTTACTTTTATCTCAATGCTAGGTAACATTGTTACAATCATTAGGGACCATGGGTCATGGTTGTCATAGAGTATATGAGCCTCTACAAGTACATTAAAATGTAAGAGTATTATATCTAACATGGGTTTCGAACCGATAACCATTTTGAAGAAGAAATAAAAGTAATTTTGAATTATATATACAAGTATGTCTATACCCCTTTCACCTTATTATCTCCTTCTCCTTCTACATTGCTATATTATGTTTTCTAATTAAATATATGTTATGCTTGCAACAACATTAGATATTGGAGTGAATTTTTATTTTTTTGGGAGAGAAAATGAGGATATTGATCTCAACACTACTGTATTGGGATTTCAAATTCTTCATGTGAATGGATATCCTATGTCTTCAAATATGGTTAATTCTCTATTAAAGTCTTCATATTATTTTTCAAGTCTATCAATGGGAAAATATGGACATAGAGATTTTTGTTTCTAGATTTTTTGCTTAAAATAATTTATTTCACAACTTTGAGGATTAAAAAAGGTAGTTCATTTTCCCTACAAAATAATTTGAAAGTAAAATAAGAACCATTTTGGGTTTGTATCTAACCTCTAGGTATCTAATACAAGCACTCGAAAAGAGTAATGAATTAAAAGACAAAACCCAAATTCTAGTAGAGGCAAGCATACAAAATCTCCTTTTATTATTCTATTTTAATTCAAGTTCATATTTAGTGTTAACAACCAAATGATATCATAACTCTCTATTTCTTATAGGTGGAGTATGTTATGAGATACCCATGGAGATGTAGAGTAGCTAGATGGGAGGCATGTAACTCTATCCAAATATTTAGATAAGACACAAATGCTTGGATTTTGTTGGAGGGAATAGATATAAGTAAGCCCTAATGACCTTTTTTGAAATAGAAGGAATACAATTAAAGCATCAAATCTTAATTGTTTTGATAATTATTTCTTTTCTAGGGTGCCAATTGAATGTAGCAAAAATATTTTAGAACTAACAATAGTGGATTTCAATATCTTATAGTCTCAATAGCAAAATGAAGTCAAACAATTGGTCAAGTAATACAACTATATCTAATTTCTTTGTGATATAGTTCATATCAAATTTATAATTAATTTTGTGTAAGAAAACAATATTTTCTAAAAGATTGAAAAGGAATAGAATCAAAAGTACAATAAAAGCATTCAATCTATCATTCATGACATACATGCTCATTAATTTAGTCTAAAACTAGTGAGTCAAGTTTACATTCATTGAAAACTTATGGTTGTTTATCCTTTAAATTGAGTTATATATTTGTACTGATCTACAAATGTTTAGATGGTGGGATGAGGTGATTGTGAAGAAACTAAGTTTCTTTAGGCATTGATGTGGAATATTATTTTTCGTTATACATGTGGATTATATGAGTCTAACTTTGTAGCAACAATATCTTGTTGTGTCAAATTTGGTACATTCATTATTGTTGTTGATGATATTGTTTATACCTATGGAACAACTGATGAGGTCATGCCCTTGAGGGAGGCTTTGATCAAGTATTAAGTTATTTATTGTAGATTTCATTACTATCATAACCTAATTTGAAAAAATAAAATTTTTAAATCGTAATAGTGTACGTCTTTTCCTTTTATTTTGAGTTAACTTGGTATATTAAGTTATACAAATGATGAGATCATACCCTTTAGGGAGGATTTGATCAGTAAGTTATTTATCATAGAGTTTATAACTATCATAACCTAATTTGATAACTATGATAACTCCTCAACTTTAGTCACAAAAAGTCCAATCAATGGTGTCTTTTGATAGCCACAAATGTCTTTGTTGGTTACAACTAGATATAGATTTCTTTTGAAGACTCTAATCATAAAATAACTTCTAGTACTCGTTGGGGTGCGTTTTGCTATTAGTTCATGCCATTTGGGTTGAAAAATGTTGGGGATACCTATCAAAGAGTTATGATAGTAATATTCCATGAAGATTTCATGTAATATTATGTAGATGTCATCTTGAGTAAATAAAAATGAAGGGACAAACACCTACATCTCCTCCACAAAAATATTTTGATGGATACAAGAATACAAGGATTGCCTCAACTCAAAGAAATGAGTCTTTGGGGCCACATTAGGTAAGATATTGGGCTTCATTGTCTCTAGGAATAACATAGAGATGGATCCCACTACAGTTGTATTGATCATTGAATATCTCCACTAAGAAATGTTAAGAACTCATAGCCTCCAAGGAAATATTTAGGCTATCCATAGATTCATTGCACAACTAGCCAATAAATGTTATCCATTGTCATATCCCCTTAAGGAAAGTACTAGCTTTCATTGGGATGAATCTTGTTAGAAGGCCTTTGGTCAAATCAAAGAATACCTTTATATGTCACCTCTATTTGTGGAACCCATGGAGAACAAGTCAAATCATTATTTTACATTTCCACTACACTAGTCACCTTGGGATCACTTCTACCACATCATGATGAATAGGGCCATAAATGAGTAGTCTTTAATATATCAATAAAATGTTGGTCATATATGAACTCCACTACATAACTATGAAAAATCATGTTTGGACATTGTCTTCACCTCAGAAAAATCTCTAACATTACATGCTTAACCACCACATTCAACTTATTTCCCAAATCGATCCACTCAAGTATCTTATAGAGAGGACTTCCTAACAAGATGCATGGCTAAACAATTCATGATGTTTAAATTTTTTGGCATCAAGTATGTGGATTGTAAAATAATTAAAGACTATATTTTAAATAATTAGCTAGTCAAAACTTGATAAATCAACACTCATCCATTGATTCTAGAATTTCCTAATGAGCACATATTGACTCTTGACAATTCTCCACCTA
>VDFB02193867.1:553395159-553438290 GCA_007258455.2 Sequoia sempervirens
CGAAAATGAAATGGAGAGGGCTATCTATTACATTAGCGGGACAATGGTTGGTCACGAGCTAAAATATTCATTCATTGAGAAAGCATACCTTGCAATAGTGTTTACATCACAAAAATTCAGACATTACATGTTGGCACACAAGATAAAGCTCATTGCCAAAATTAACCCTCTCAAATATCTACTATCAAAGGCAATGCTCACAGGAAGAATGGAAAAATGGGTAATGATATTATCAGGATATGACATTGAGTATGTCAAGTAGAAAGCAATCAAGGGTCAGGTTATTACAGATCAACTGGCAGAGGCACCAATCTATTCAGAGAACCCTCTCATCTTAGAATTCCCTGATGAATCCATTTTTAATCTCAATATAGCTAACCATTGGAAACTATACTTTGATGGTTCATACACGCAACATGGATCAGGAGTTGGTGTCTTCTTCATCACCCCACAAGGGGATTGCATACCAAGGTCATACAAACTGGGATTTCCCTGCACTAATAACATTGCAGAATATGAGGCCTTAACCATAGGTCTTAGAATAGCAGTGTCGTGGAACATCATGGCTCTCAAAGTGTATGGAGACTCCCAATTGATTATAAATCAAGTAAACAATGAATACCAGACCAAGGACGACAAGCTCACTCCATACAAGAAATTGGTGGAGACTCTAAAGGAATCCTTTATCAAAATCACATTTGAGCAAATTCCTAGAGCCAACAATAGAGCAGCAGATGCCATGGCAACAATTGGGTCCCTACTAGACATCCCCAACAATGTTCCAAAATATGAATTTATGATAGAACAACTTCTTGTTCCTATATTCGAGGTACCAGAATCAGAATTCATGTGTGAATTTGTTGGTCCCGGTGATCCTTGGTACCATGACATCTATACATACCTTCACATAGGAGTCATACCTGCTGATTTACCCTCAAACCTAAAGCGAACCTTTGTAAAAAAGGCATCTAGATTCGTCATCCTAGGGGATACTCTATACCGTAGGAGCATAGAAGGAACCCTACTACGCTACCTAAATGATGAGGAGGCATTAATTTCTCTAACTGAAGTACATAATGGTATTTGTGGTTCGCACTCGAGCGGAATTACCATAGCTAAGAAACTGCTGAGGATGGGGTATTATTGGCCCACAATGAAACAAGAAGCACATGATCATGCCAGAAAGTGTCTACAATGTCAGCAGCATGGGGACCTCATCCATGCTCTAGCTCAAGAGCTTCACCCTATCATCACACCATGGCCCTTTTCATAGTGGGGACTCGATCTCACTGGGAAAATCACACCCACCTCATTTAATGGCCACAAATTCATCATAACCACAAATGTGTACTTTACTAAGTCGGTGGAAGCCATACCCATGACGTATATAACTGGGAAGAAGATTTCAAAGTTCATTCTGAACTATCTCATATGCTACTATGGTGTCCCACAAGACATTATCTCAGATAATGGGACACCATTCAAGAATCAGGATGTTCATGACTTGTGCAAGAAATTCAAAATCCAACATCGCTTCTCCACCCCATCCCCAAGGCAATGGCCAAGTAGAAGCTACAAACAAAACCATTCTGAAAATCCTCAAGATAACACTCAATGACGCAGGTCGTTGCATCTATAGCTTAATCCCACCCTCTGGGCCTATCAAACCAGCATCCGCACACCCACCGGCGCCACCCCCTTCTCCCTGGTCTATGGATCAGAAGCGGTACTCCCCATTGAGATCGAGCTCCCATCCCTCAAGATATCACTGCAAAAACTCATCATAGATGAATAATACATAGTATCAAGACTAAATGAGTTGGAGCTACTGGATGAGAGACATATAGATACTTTGAATTATTTGTGAGTCTATTAGAATAAACTCAAATGGAGCTACAATAAAAAAATCAAAAGTAGGACTTTCCAAGTCGGAGAACTGGTCTTAAAAGAAAATCAGAAGAATGTCCCAAACCCAAGCAACAAAGGCAAGTTCGAACCTAATTGGTTAGGACATTTCGTCATCACAACAAGTTATAAGTCGTATATCGCTTATCAACAATCAAGGGGAATCCCTCCTCAGGAGTTTCCCATGAATAGCTCTCTATCTCAAAAAGTTTTATGCCTAAATCTTCAAGCAAGAACCAAAATCTAAAAAATCCTAAAAACCTTAAAATGGCCACTTTAAAAACCTCGAAAACATGCATCTTGGTGGACAACAAAAAAATTAAAAAGAAAAAATTCAAAAAAAAAAGAAAAAGGATAAAAAATAGTAAAGAGAAAAAAATTGTCCTATAGTGAAAACCACTTCGGTGGCATTTTGGACAAGTACCTTGGTGAAAACCTGGAAAATAGGTGCCTTGTGTAAATAAGCACTTTCCATCCACTAGGATCTTTACGGCTTGTTCAACATCATCCCTCCATTTTGCTTCCATCATCCATCGCATTCAAGTCTCCATCCACTCGCATCTGTACTATAGCTTGGCCCTGTTTTCGTATCATGATCCCTTCTAGTACTACTCAGCCCATCCTCAAGGTCAGTTTGTCCTACCTTTATCGAAGTAGTCTATTACATCACACTGGGGGCATGTTCTTATTGGATCGGATTCGTGTATGATCTTAAAGTCCTCAAATCAAAAAATCCAAAAACATCAAAAAATTAGAAAATCCAAAAAATAGCAAAACATCATCAAAATCCAAAAACAGGTCAAAAAGTCTTCCAAAAAGTAAAAAAATAAGGTCGTCTTGTCGAACTACATCATCTCTGAGCTTGAATGTAGGCAAGGTTGATCTTTGATCATCCCCCGACACATTTAGGTTAGTCCTTTAAGAGTTTGTCATAATAAGCTGATAATTCATCATGTATATCTTCATTTGTAAATTGGTCAAGTCGTCAGTTGAACTACGTGGTCTCTGCGTGTATAACGTAGGCAAGGCTAATCTATTGATCAGTCCCCAAGGCCCCTAGGATAGGTTTTTAGGTTAGTCTCTTGGTCAAAATCTCAGAAAATCCCAAAAACATTTGAAAAATCAAAAATCAAAACATTTGTTAAACCTTGAAAAATACCAAAAACAACCTCAAAATATTGCAAAACATCAAAAACATTCAAATATTTGAAAAAAAAAAATCCATCCGTCTCATCTCGCTTGCACCCGCAATAAACACCACTCATAATAAACTGATCGTCATCCTCAACCTTTGGTGAAACAGTTAGAAACAAGTCTAGCATATTAAAAGTAAAACTCCAAACGTCAAGTCTCAAGTCTAAGTCAGTAAGTAAACAAGGTGGTCAATTCTTTGTGTCGATAGTCCAACATCCAAGTAGTCCCATATCAATCATCTGATAACATCATGTCATTGGATGAATCCTTCCTACAAGGGGCATTATTTATCAAGAAGAGCACTTTGGATAAACGAAATGACGTGCTTCCATCCACTAACATGTCCTAGGATGTTTCCTTCCTACAATGGACATTATCTTTTGGCAATAGTTTTGGTTCTTATCCTTAAAAAACCAATTCCCTTTTGGTTAGTGGTATTGAAGAACATCAACTTGTTTGCATGCTTTATCTTTGTCTTTTGACTTATCTTATTGTGCTCAGTCCAAGGACCTCTCGATGATATCCAAATGAAGGATTTAGAGAGATAGGAATGGGGCAATGATCATTATTCTTTTGTCTGTTGTGCTTGTTGGACGTTCTTGTAAAATAACTTTGCGAATACTTGCTTTCTTAGATATGTATAGAGGATGTTTTGGACAACTTGTTGACTATTGCATTGATTGCTTATACCTTTTTGTGTTTTGGTTTGAGATGTTTGAAACTTTTAAAGTGCATCCTAGCAAGGTTTTTGTATGTCAGGTGTGAACAAGAATACTCTTGTCTATTTGTCGAGTCAAAGAACATCACACTAAGTACAATGCCATCCTGGTCCTTTATACCTTGATGCATCATGCTTAGGTGTTTTATCAAACATAAGGTAAGTGACCCTTTTAAAATCCCAATCCTTGATAAGCAAATCATCCATTTCTATCATCATCATCTCTCATAAAGTTCGCTTGTTGGATCCTCTTGTCATCATCTAATGTCTTCTTTTCCGCACTAACATCACAACATGAATAGTTAATCATCATCACCAGTGCATTCATCCTACATCCACAAACCATCAATATTCTGCATATCATCTCACATGCATAATCATCATCATAATATAGATATGTTAGTCTAAGCATCTCATAAAATCATACATTTGCATAATCACAGCATATCATCATCATAATATAGATCTGTTAGTCTAAGCATCTCATAAATCATCCATTGCATAATCATAGCATATCACATCATCCATTTCATCCATCTCATACATCATATCATCATTTAAGTTGTTTAAGATAACATAAATTTGTTATTCTAAGCATCTTAAAATCATCTCATTTGCATCACCATCCATTTTGAACCTCTTTATTGCGAGATCGACCCTCAAATCAAATATTTTTGCTCGATCTCTCGAGGGGGCAATGTAATAGTTCACTTCTTTCTGCTGTGACAACTAAAAAAATTATAAAAATTTTCAATTTTGATCACGGAAAGTCTATTATTTGAACCAACGCAGCAAGTACATTGCTTCAAAGAGGGGAAAAATGTAGACATGCAAAAATTAACATTATGCATTCAATTAGGTCCATTCATCAAGTAAACCAAGTTTCACATTCATCCACTCATCAATTTAATTAAGTTCACCTTCATCCATTCATTAGGTAAACTCATTAATTTCAATCTCCTAAGGTCATTAATTTAAAATTAAATAAAATTTATCATCAACCTTTTAATTAAATAAATCAAATATTCATTTAATTCAATCCCAAACGCATTTTCCATTCCTCTTGATTTAAATAAATTCAAAAATTCAAGTCAAATAAGTCAAACTCACCTAATCGTCATTAAGCTAATCTTATCCTAATTAGCCTAACCTAACCACCCATCACATCCTCTAGATATTCCCACTTGCACAAATAAATCAATTTATTGATTTATCAAAATCCTTATTTTCCTTCAAATTTGAAAATGATGACAATTTGACTTGTCCCCTCCAACATTTCATTAATTTCCCATTTTCATGTCCCCCTCTCAAAATTTATTGCACAAATTTGAATTTGAAACTCCCTCTCTTGGGCACATTTCCCAAATCTTGCACATCCCTCAACCTATGGCAAGATGACAAGTGGCCTCTTTTCATTGGTTTACATTTAGTCCCACATTCATCCATTTGGCCAATCTCTCATCAAGAAAATCTATAAATAAAGGCCTTAATCTTCATCAACTCATCTACAACTCTTATGCAAAGATACTCGCTTGGTTTGATAACTAATTTTTCTCTTCATCATAGTGCATTGCATCATTTCAGTTTTTGAGCAAGGGTTGGGAAAGGGTCATTTGCACATTTGACACCAATCCAATATGGAATAGGTACTTTGTCTTGATTCTATAGGTTTATTTGATCTTCTTAGTTATTTGTTTGCATCTTTGAAGCATGGCATTGTTATTTCATAGAGGTATTTGTAGATTTGCATGTCTAAACTAACCCTCATAATGAGTGTTTGAGATGGTTTCATTTGCAGATTTTTAGGTACTTCACTATGATTTCTTGTTCCACTCACATATCTTAGAATTTTTTTCCCGGCTTTCCAATGTGTGTCTTTTTGGAGACTCCATGAACCTTGAAATAAGACTTACACCAAACATTATGTTTGTCCTTGTGGTTGTTTGATACATGAGGCTACCAACAGGTTTCTTATATAAAGTTGGATCTACACTAGATCCTTTGTCATCTTTGCTTAGCTTTAAACCTATAACAATTGGCGTTGGTGCTGATTTGCATTTCAACATATTAAACCTTTTCAAAATATCATTAGCATACTTTGCTTGAGAAATGAATATACCAAATGTTTTGATTTCGATTCATCTCAATGCCTAAAAAGTATTTCATGAGGCCTAAATTAGTCATTTCAAATTCCTTTTTCATAGCTCCTTTGAACAAATCAATGGATAAGTCACCCGTGAATATCAAATCATCAACATATAAACATACGATTAGAATTTCACTTTTTTTATTCATCTTTGTGTATAAAGTAGGCTTATTGTTGCACCTATTGAAGCTATTTTGAAGAAGATAAGAATCAATTATGTTGTACCAAACTCTTGGGGCTTGCTTGAGACCATATAGAGCTTTCTTGAGCTTATATTTATCTTGTCTTCTTGGCCTAATATCTCATACCCAGGTGGTTGCTCCACATAAACTTCTTCTTCAAGATGACCATTTAAGAATGTTAATTTTACATCTATTTGATAAACAAGCCACTTGTTTTGAGCTGCAATTGCAAGTGTCATTCGCACGGTGTCTAGATGAGCTACAGGAGAAAATGTCTCATTGTAATCAATTCCAGGCTGTTGTGAATATCCCTTTGCCACTAGTCTTGCCTTATGTTTCTGTACATCACTATTTGCACTCTACTTGGTCTTGTAAACCCACTTAACTCTTATAACATATTTTTCTTTTGTAAGGCTCACTAACTCCCATGTTTGATTCTTTTCAATTGAATCAAATTCTTCATCCATTGCATTCACCCATTTTTCTTCCTTAATTGCTTCTTCAAAATGAATTGGATAATCTACAAGTGAATATAAAAAAGAAGAAGTGTGACCTGCATTATTTTCACCTTCATTATGCTCATAAATCTTTCTAATACTTCTTATTTTTTGTCTTCTTAAGCTTTCCAATGTAGGATTTGACATGTCACTTGATGAGGAACCTGTAGAATGTGGATTTGCTAATCCTACATTAAAAATCCCTGTTGTAGATGGTGTTTGTTGTGCACTTGTTAGAGTGTTTGCTTGTATATGTGAGGCTTCCCTTACACTTGTTGATGGTGTCACTTTTGGACCACTTTGTTAACCTTGAATGGGTGTGGAAGGTGTCACATTTGAAGGAGTATTTGTTGGAATAAAAAATTATGTGTCCTCTTGTGGTATGCTTGGTAATATGTTGAATATTTTTTCTACACTTCCATCCCATGCTTCCTCTTCTATAAACTGCACATCTTTGTTGATTATAACATTTTTTCTGATTGGATTATACAACTTGTAAGCCTTTGATTCATCACTATATCCGACAAATATGCATTTTTCATCTTTGTTGTCTAATTTTCTTCTCAATTCATCTGGTACATGTGCGTATGCAACACATCCAAACACTCTCATGTGAGCAACATTGTGTTTTCTTCCACTCCAAGCTTCTTCCAAAATCATATTCTTGACACTTCTTATTGGAAATCTATTCATTATATAGGCTAGACATGATATAGCTTCAACCCAATATTAATTTGGAAAATATTTGGCTTCAACATGCTTCTAGCCATTTCCATGATTTTTGTATTTTTCCTTTCGGCTACCCCATTTTGTTGAGCTGTGTATCTAGTTGTGAATTCCTTGTGAATTCCATGTTCCTTGCAAAATATTAGGTCATTTGAGATATATTCACCACCTCTATCTGTTCTCAATGCTTTGATGTAATGACCACTTTGTTTTTCAACAAGAGCTTTGAATTGACAAAAATATTCAAACACCGAGCACTCTTATGCTTTAGAAAGTAAACCCATGTTTTCCTTGGGTAATCATCAATGAATGTCAAAAAATAGAGTCTACCACCTATTGAAGGTGTTTGAATTGTCCCACACAAATCTGAATGGATGATCTCTAAAGGTACCTTAGCTCTCATTGACATACCTGCTGGAAATGATTCTCTATGTTGTTTTCCTAAGATGCAACCTTCACATAATCTTTCTGATTTCTCTATTAGAGGAAATCCCTTGACCATGATTTTCTTATGAAGTAAATTTAGGGTTGCAAATTTTAAATGCCCAAATCTTAGATGCCAAAGCTAATTTTCATCTTTTATTTCTGCCTGAAAGATTGTTTGTAGGACTACTGCATTTTCTTCTTTACCCACTTATGGAGACATTGAGTGGTGTACTTGGGCATAGTCTACACTCAAATCTTGTTTTATCCTTAGGGGAAACATCCTATTGTTGTTCATTTGAACCTTTGCAATGAGTTGATTGCTAGGATGTTTATCTAAAATTATGCACTCTCCATTTTTGAAAAATACTCTATACCCTTTTTGAACAAGTTGTTCAATGCTCATTAAATTGTGTTTTAAACCAGGAACAAAATAAACATCAATTATATGTTTCTTCTCCACCTTCTTGGTTAGAATGTTGATGTTCCCTTTTTCCTTTGACTTCTACTTCATTTTCATTGCCCAATGTTACATCAGATTTTACACTCTCATGCAATCTAGAAAACATTTCTAAATTCCCTATCATATGATTGCTACAACCCGAGTCTAAAAACCATACATCTTTTTCATTTGCTTGTGCAACATTGCAAGCCAAATAAATAGTGCTTTGTTGTGGTTTTTGGTTTTTGTTTTCTTTTAAGAAATTTGCATTTTGTTGTTTAGAATGTTGTTTCTTTCTACATTCACTCAAATAATGCCCATATTTTTTTCAATAGTGACATTGGACTTGAGATTTATCGTACCTTTGGCCTTGAGGCTGATTTTGAGATGCATTTTGAGTTGTGTTATGGTTGCTACCTCTTCCACTCGAGCTTGATGGGATACTTCTTTCACCTCTATGAGAATCTCATCCTCTACCTCTGAAATTTGTTCTTCTTTTTCCTCTACCACAGTTGATTGTAACTTGTGACTTGAATGCATGCTCCAATAATGTATTTACATACTTGCTCAGCCTAATTTCATGTGGAATAAGAGATGCATGAAGGTCATCTACTAAAAACTGTGAGAGGTTCTTTGTTTCCTCTATGGTTACAACAATTGACTCAAATTTTGTGGGAAAAATCCTTAAAATATTTTCAACAACCCTCCTATCTTCAAATGTATCACCATGTGATATGATTTGATTTACCAGTCCAATGATTTGAGTAAAGAATGAGTCTACTATTTCATTATCCTTCATGTACAATGTTTCAAAATTCCTTCTCAGTATTTGTAATTTAGTTGTCTTCACATTTTCCATACCTTGATAGGTTGTTTGAAGTATATCCCATGCTTGTTTGGACCTCGTTGTTGCTGCAATCATTGGGAAAATACTTTCATGCACTCCTTGGAGGACAAAGAAAATGGATTTTGAATCCTTCTTCTTATTATCCTTCAATAAATCCTTTTTTGCTTGAGTTAATGCATTATATGTTGTTGCATCAACTGGTTTTGGAAAACCATTCTCTCCAAGCTCCCATAAATCTTGTGAACAAAACAATACCCTCATGGTGATTGTCTAATAGTCATAGTTCTTGCCATTAAATTGTGGAATATTTCAGTTTTCCAAGCTTGTGCTTGCGCTTGCCATTGTTGGCTGTGTATACCTTGGCTCCTTGAAGACTTGCTCTAAAAGCCTTTAGCTCTGCATAAAACTTTCTTTGAGCAACCTTTGGCTTTGATGCCAAGTGTTGGATTAGAGGCAGATATGAACATAAAAGTAAAACAGAGACAAGAGATAAACAGGTGAAACCAAAATTAATCTACTATTTCATAGATAAATAAAACACCCAAAATAGATAGAGCTTATGCTAATTGATTCATGCAAAAATTATACAGATTTAATAGAGCTTGAGCTCTTGATATGTTCATCAGAAAATAAAAACACAGACCCCCTATTTTCTATTCTTGGTCTTCTTACATTCTATTCATCTTTTTATTCTATTTCTTCACCCACAAGAAAAAAAAACAAAACAAAGCTTCTCCCATAAGCTATGTAAAATCCCAACAAAAGAGAGGGGAAACCCAAAAACATTAATTACAAATAAATGTTGATTTAACAGCTAGCAAGCAAAAATCTGTAGGTTTAGATTTTGCATTAAATTCAAATTAAAAGCAATCCTATACACAAGGAAAGAGAAATGATTGCTGGAAAAATATATGGAGGAGTAAATGAAATGGTTGGGATTAATTTACAACATGTTTAACAATAAAACTCACCCGTTTCAATTTCTAAATACAATAAACAACATTGCGAGAAAATAATTAATGTAAACAGAACATCCCAAGAAGCTTACACATCTAGGGAATTAAATGTTATCTATGGAAATAAAATCAATCTCCTCTTCTCTCCTCTCCTTTCCTTGGCATAGAAGAGGTTAAAATATCTTCCCTAAGATAAGCTCTCAAATTTATTTTGGTTATTTGATTCTCTTTAGATTTAAAGAACACATTCTAAGCTTTGATTTGTTTAAGTATTTTATCTGAAATCAAATAGACATCTAGAGAAATAAATGCTATCTCTGAATGCATTATGACATCATTTCCTATCCTAGAATCTATGGAGAAAGCATTTAAAATTGCTCTAGACCCGTTGCAAGTTAGAATTTAGTTGGGAGGGTCATTGGGCATTCAATTCACCATTTCTGCAAAACTAGGGGCATTCACATCAAGACACAAAGCATGAAACTAGTTGTTTTTGAAGTTTGAGTTTGGGTCATTGATCTGTGTTTTAAAAGGTTCTAATTAGATGATGCATGCACTATAACATAATCTCTTTATCTTTTTCAAGGTGTAGTTGTGCTACAACTGAAAGAAATAGTGTTTTCCAATAAAATTATAACATCTGTATAAGTGGCTCTAAGTTGGAAGCAAGCCTGATCAATCTTCCTTGGGTCTAAAGACATGTTGGGAACATTAGTCACCATCATCACAAGTGATGGTAGAGCACAATAGTGTGGCTTCAAAGACATTTACATTTTAGAACTTGTGTTAGGAATAACATTAGGCAACATAGTGCATGAGCGCAATCTTAATGAGCTCATAGATTTTGAAGGTATGCTCTAAAGAGATGTATACACTCAAATGACATTCAACCACATGGACGCCATGTGGGAAAATGTAGGGACCACCATGTGAGCACACTTAATTGGAAGCTTAAGTGTTTTTAAAGAGAATGCAACTAATTGAATCATTTGGTCTCTCAGATAAAGCCGCGAGGCTTAAATTTGATGACCGTATGGCCGTATTTAGTCATTTTAGCTATAAAATACAATTAAAATTTTAGAAAGATTGTATTACTTGAAAGGAAAATTTTTAGTTAAACTATCAAAATTTCTATGTAATTATTCCTCTATATGTTTTTTCACTATACATATATTTTTCTTAAAATAGAAAACCTTTCATATTTGAAAGGCAACTTCAAATAAATGACCGTCACAAAAAAAATTGCTTGACAGGTAGGGTCAATCATCAAATTTAAGCCCTGGATAAAGGGATCAGTGGAAAGACGAAGCATAGGATTTGGAAACGTGACTAAAAATTATCGTTACATGCTAGGCAAGTCACCAAAGGATTAAAAGATAGAGTGGAAGCCCTATGTAGATGGTTTGGGATTTAAGGGGTTTAGAGAAATCCTATGACCGTGACACTAAAACCCTAAAAAATTATAGAGATTATAGTAGTGGAAATTGTAAAGAGAGGATGCACAAAGTGAGTAGATGTTTGATGAGTTTAAAAAATATTCAACTCATTTACATTGTGAAGTCTCTCCTTTATATGCCAATAGTACAAGGAGTTCAATAATCTTCAAACTCCTTTAAAAAATTATAATTTTTTAATATTCTTACTTTGGTCAGTTAATTTTGTCTCTTTATGACATTGTTGGACCTTTGGGAAGCTCATAAACCTTGAAATTCACCTATAGTAATTTTCCTACTATGCCTCTTCTCCTTTTGGGTTGTCATGGATTTGTGTAACTTTTAAACCTTGTTGAGATTTCATGGGGTTGAAGGACTTTGGAACCCCATGATGACATATAATCTTTGTATTTGTCAAAGCTTTTGGCTCTTGTTGTCAAACTATGTTGAAGGTTCAAGAGTTTAGGAATCATGGAACTTCCTAACATCTCTTTCTTCCTTATTTCCTTAGCTCATTGACATTTTTGCCATCTTTTGAACTTTCTCAGGGAGTTGGAGGGTTCTTGAACCATTGAAATCCCTAAAGCATGATTCCACTTCCCTACCTTTTGGGATTTCAACGATTTCAAGAACTTGCCAACATCTTAAATTTTGACATTTGTATGCCTTTGTTAGAGGAATGAGATACTTTTTAACCTTGTTAGAGGTTCATGAACCATGGAAAGTGCCAAAAATTTGACTTAGCCAATCTGACACATTTATTTGGATGACTTAAGCAAAAATAAGATGGAAAAGTTGACCATTCAAATGGGACAAGGGAGAAAGAGAAAAAGGGAATATGGGGAGTGGGGAGGCAAGTGAAATGGGGAACTAAGTTCCAAGCTCTTGGTTTCACTTAGTGGACTTGGAGCTAAGAGATTAGGTGCAAAGGTCCAAGGTACATCGATGGCCTCAAGGCCTAGCTAGGGAAAAGGGTGAAGAGTGGATTGAGAGATATATAAGAAACAAGAAGAAAAGGGGACACACACTATAGAAGGGCATGGGAGAAGATTTTGAGAGAAATGGAACCCTAAGACCTAATGTAGAGGTGTAAAAGTCCCACAAAGGTGTAAGAACCCATGAAAGAAGAATAGACACACCACCACTTTGCCACTTACACAAATTGGACCTCTTAAACATCCCTAAACAAAATTCACTAAGTTTTATTTTTTAATCAAGAATACACTAATTTAGCATCCTTACACAAATCTTTATGTAGGGAAGTGAATGAAAGATTTCTCAGGTCAATTATCAATAGTGGGCAAGTAAGGTCAAGCACATAAATGAAAATGGAGCATATAACAATGAGAAACATTAATGTAGGGCGCCAACAATAGGGAATGATCTTATTTGTGCATCAAATAGTTTGATTTGGGGATTACATAAGATGCATTTATGAAATATGTCTAAAGTGATGTAAAAGTGTAAGGTATGCACTTTTATCCCTTACACTCATTAAATAATAGGTTGCAATCACATCAACCATTTAACTTCTATTGTTACGACTAAAGGTATGATTTGTAGTCCCTTCTTGAGACATGGTTTATGCTTACTAATATAGAGAGGAACTTGAATATCATAAAAAAAAAAACTTAAACATAAATATTCAAGAATTTTGATATTTAATAACATAAATTATATAATCTGATTAGAAAGAAATCACCAAATTGTTTAGTAGACTTTAGAAATATTATATTAGGGTGATCCCACAAAGCTGGTTTACAATTTCTGGGAGTAACTAATTTTTTCCAAAATCACATATTTTAAGAAAATATAATGATTTAAGCCTTAAAAGGTTTCATTTAAATAATTCCAATTGAAGAGGGTTTGATCAAACTTCCTTAAATCAAACCCCCTTGGATAGAACCCCACTAGTTTTAAACCATACCTATAACAGAGTCTCTTTTACACCTATCAAAATGCTAATAAAAACCCACTTTTGATTTACTTTTTGGGGGATCAAATGAATTCATTTAAAATTTTTTTTTGTAAGTATGTAGTCCTTATTATAAACTTCCCAAAAAGTGTAATTTTAAATAAATATAATTTTATTATTATATTATTTTTTATTTCTCGTAAATGTAGGTTTTTCATCGAAAATAAAGTTCTTTGTTTTACACATGGAAAAATAGAAAATTATTAAAAAATTTAAAATATTAGTGCACCAGATATTGAAGTTCTTGATCCAACAAAGAAAAAAATTGAATTTTGATATATACAAAAAAATTTATGCATTATACTTGTGCTATGTCCTGAATTATAATTGGTTTGAATTCAAAAATTTGATTAAAGAAAAACTATTCAATAAAAGACTATCTAACTAAATGGAAGCACTAGATATCAGAGTTACAAAGCTAAATTTGAAAGAATTAAAATTTTATCCTTCATAGAAAAAATGTTATACGTTATACGGTGAGCGTCACTTTTTTAAAATGTTGTTTTCTGAAAAAAACTAGTTTTCAAGGGAGATGGAAAAAGAAGTGCAATCTAATTCCAAAAATTTTGAAAAAAATATATTTAGAATCTATAAACAAAATGTCACGAAACTCTAATTTTCATCATCTTCAAATTCCTCATGGTTTAGCCACTATAGATGCCCGAAAGTAAAGATTTAGTTAAAAAAAATTATTTTAGTGTCCAGTTTGGCCAAAAATTGTAAACCACTATTGTGGGATCACCCATTATATAGGAAATGAATGAGTTGTAGAGTCTTATAATGAACAATTTATAATAACATTGGAGAAGAAATTGCAACAAGCAAAACAAGTAAGTAGAATTGATACTGACACAAATATAGAGAAGATAGTAAGAAGTTAGTTTTTTCTTGTAAATAATGAAAATTTCCATTTAACAAAAAAATAGAAATATCTATGTTCACAATTTTAAAATGTTTTAAGAACAAGAACTCTAATATCTTTAGTCTATTTTGAAACTACAATCTTTTTAATATTGAGATTTAAAAAATCAAATAGAAAGAACACACCAAAATTATTTTGCTTATTAATAAAATATAATATAATGAACACACTAATACATTTTATGTTTTTATTAAGTGCATTAATAATATTTTTAAAGAGTTCAATAAAATTATATAACTCTTAACATAATTTTCTATAAACTTTTAGTCAATATTTACATAAAAGACAATTATTAAAATTAACACATCCTAAAACATTAACACTAGACATACCTGTTGTTCTAATTTTAAAATACATAATGGAAAATTAAATAACAAAAATAATCATATCTTTCATCATCCATAGAAATTTCTGCCATTTTCATTTTTATAAAAAATAAAAATAACAATATATTTAGAAAGCTTTCCTATTAGATAAAAAAAATCCTTTGTGGATGATGTAAAATATTCCCAGAGTTCCATAGACATAAGGTCCAATGGGACTCTCATTATTGAAAACAAAGACAACTTAGCATATGCAGAATGAAAAAGAAAGAGACTTTTCAAGCAGGGGAAAAGGCCACGGAAATAAACTTGTAACAAACTATATAACTAAATTCTAACCTATCTTCTAAACCCCCAAATTCAAATTTTGCATGCATCTTTGTAATGGGGAGCTTAACTCCCAATCTGGGTAACGTCGTTGAAATTCTTTGTAGTTTTTCCACCATATCATGAAGCTGCTCTGTTCCAAGAAAACCTCCTTAGAAATACTTTTCTCCTCGATCATCCTCGACACATAAACTTCAAAGTTTTTCAGGCTTTCCATGAGATGGGCATTTATAACTTGATGTGGCTCTTGCTCTTGCTGGAGATTTGTCAAGTCTTTAGCAGCTTCTTCTACGTGAGCCCAAAAACAAGAGTCCTCTGTTAAGGATGCAAACTTTGTGCGAGGCTTCCTATCTCTACCTGTGCGAGTTTGGTTTTTATCATCCAGCCATTTTTCCAGAACCCGATGACGAACCGGCCTGTTCTCAGTTGAGAGATAGCTTCCACCTTTGCTCTGCCGATGATAGTAGTGTGCAATATCAAGAGGCTCTACCAGTCTTCTGTATGCAGTGCCAGCATTGATCCATTTATTTCTGGTTCTGAAGTCACTGGGCAATGCATGATTCTTCACCTTCTCAATAATGTCATCCCAGAAATTTTGTAGTTGTATCCTAATCAAATCGACCTTAGACTCTCTCTTTTCGTCTACGTCTCTGAAAACATTGTAGGAGCCACAGACTGTTTTATTGTTGCCCTCACAGAGTCTCTTAATGTACCATTCCAGCTGTGCCATCTTACTTTGGTTCATGCTCAACTCCATATTTAGTTTCTCCATGTCCATGTCCTGCCTGTTTTTCAATTCTTCAGCTTTTTTCAGGGCATCAAATGAAGAATTATTCTGTTTAAAAGTAAGACTCGTCAGTCTCGATTTCTAAATACAGTAAACAACATTGAGAGAAAATAATTAGTGTAAACAGAAGATCCTAAGAAGCTAACTCATCTAGGGAAATAAATGGTATCTAAGGAAATACAATCACTTTCCTCTTCGCTCCTCTCCCCTCCTCTGGCCTCCCTGAAGAGGCTCGAATAACTTTCTTGGCTAAAGTTTTATTTAATTTTCTTTAGTATGTTTAAACAATATATTCTAAACTTTGATTTGTTTAAATGGTTTATGTTTCATCATACTAATAGGTGAGTCTTATTATTGAAGAACTTGTACTATTGAAAGAGAGATCACAAGTTCAAATCCTTCAGGAGATAGGGTGTCATAGTAGTATAAGAAGCACAGTAAGGTACCTCCTACATACTAGGAGTATGGGTTAGTCTCTTATATTATAAGTCATCTATAGACCCAAAAGCAGATCGCTCGGTATTTAGATTTTTAGACTATAAAGGAATTTGATTTCTACTGAAAAAGAAAGTGTAATTTCAGATAAACCATTTAAACAAATAAAAAATTAGAATGTGCTGTTTAAATCTGACCATAAATACCACAATAAACTACCAATTTATCTCTTTTTGCCAACCAAAAAATTCCAATTTAGAAGCATTCACTTGAAAAAGATTGAGAGATTGAGATTGTGCAAGAACTTAACTTGACTAAGCTAATCTCCCACAAAATGCAACCAAACTCATAAGAAGTATAATTAAAGTTCCAAATATGTTATGTAAGTTTTGAATACTAAGAGTCATGTGAGCGATATACTAGGCAATTTTTTTTTTTTAAAATATCAGATTACCTGAGTCCGAAAACCCATTGCTTTTAATTGCAGTTCTATTCCCATCTCAATGGAGGATTCTGAGACGATGTTTGCAGTCCTCGTCGAGCATCCGCTTTCAACATGTCTCAACTTATCACCATAACTTATGTGCTCTGAAACGAATGCAGCTGCAATACCATTTTCTTCTGTGCTTTGCAAAGTTAAAATTAGCATCTTCAAGACAGCTTCAGGGTCCTCAATACAAGCTGCACCGTAGATTGAGCAGAACATGTAAGTACCAAAGGGTTTATACGGGCTAGATTCTTCAAGGCACTTGATATTATCAAGAAGTTTCCTGCAAGTATCTAGAGTAGAGGGATGCGTTAAATTAACAGGATCATTCCCCATTATGCTCCCTCTCTGAGGAAAAAATGAATTCAAATGCTGTCCAATTGATTCAAAGGTGAAAGGAGCATGCGCGGAATGATATCATGTTTAGAAACTACATGACAAAATTTTCCGGACCATTCTTGGCAACCAATTGATTCCATAAGAACAGTGTCTCCGACCAAAGGAGAGCCAAATGTAATGCAGTTAGGAGAGATTAGTCTCAGCCTTTTTCCCAGAACCCAGATCGTAGCAAGAGTTGCAATTGCACCTCCTATAGAATGACCCACAAATATGATGGTTTGTTCCTTCCTTTGCTTCGCAAATGTGGCCATCTATTGCAACAACACAAGTAAAAAGCAATATTTTTAGATCTTAAAACTTTGAATATATAGTAAATAAAATGTGTTATTTGAACAATAACTTGGATTTCTAAGTAAATGAAATGTGTTCTTTCAACAATAACTTGGATCTGTAGTAGATCTTCAAACTTTTAACTAGTGGTCATTATTGCTTTATATTTACACAAAATCTGTCCCATGTAACTGAGTGATAAAATAGAACATTTTTACAATAAAGATCAGTCAAAATTTCACCTTGATTTAAACACATAATATCTCGAAAATTGAGTCATTAGACCAGATTATTAGCTTGCTGATTTTTAGGTTTTATTCTGTACATCTTTTTTTATTAACATGTTTCAGATCATTTTCTATGGCCCATCAACAGAATGAGATAACAAGAAAAACAGAATACACATTCTGATGATAGACCGTGGAAAGTGATAAAAAAAAAATTATAGATATAATCAAATCTAAAAATCAACAAACTAACAATACATAAAATATGAAAAATTAAGAAAACATAGATCTGAGTGAGTTTTCCTGAATTAACTGCATAATATCAATTTTTTTCTCTATAGAACCTATCAACTAAGTTTCAAGACTTATGATATATCCTCCAGAGAGATCTAAAACATACAACAATTTAAATAAACCTCGCGGCTATGGTCAATAATTCTAGGGGGAGTTAGATCAAACTAACTATCAAGATATATTAAAATTATATTTAGCACACATCATTAGCTTCATTTGAAGAGAACTAGCAATTATAAATAAGATGGTATAAAACATAAGATCATAGTTAGACAGGTGTTGATCATAACATATTTACTATTAATTTCTATTATAGAAATTGTTGAAAACAAGTCACATTCAGATTGATGATGGGTTGGTCAAAGAGGAGTCAATAGCTCAATTGGCGGAGCATTTCTGTAACAAATGGAAAATCCTAGCTGATCCATATGAGTTGTAACTCAAATGTGGTATTAGAGCCAAGTTAGGACCCCCAAACACCTGCAATGTGGTTTAAGGAGGGGTGTTGGAAATAAGTTATACCCAGATTGATGATGGGTTGACCACAGAGGGACCAATAGCCCAACTGGTAGAACACTCCAACAGCAAATGGAAGGTCTTAAGTTCAAATCCTATGTCCTAACTGATCCATATAAACTGCAACTCAACAAAATTCCTATCGGATAGAAAAACTGCAGATGACTATGAGAACTTTGGCTTTGGGATGCAATGCCAGACCTACATTACAGAGAAACTACAAAAGATGGAGTAAAGGGTTATTATACCTGGGTTTCCAAGTCTGAATTTCCCAGAATGTACAGGAACATATTGAGAGCTCCTTTGTGAACAAGAGCCGGTTGATCATCACCACCCTTGAGGCTGGCAGAGAAGACTTCATTCTCATTCTGGATGTCGCACTGTTCATATGGTTTATCACTGGCAGTGAAATCTCCTATATAAATTGAAGGAAATGTGATAAATACCACACCTTCGTACTCACTCCTACGAAAATAAGTATTGTCATTGTTATTTGAAACACTGCGTGTTTCGTTCCAAGCTCGTTCCAGGATCTCACAAGAAGAAAGACAAATTGCCTGCTCTTCACCAGCGGTGAACCTATAGGGAAAATTCTAGCCATTAGAACCAACTGGGCACTTCAAAAATAAATCCATCCCTACAAAATATTCAAAAGAAAAGTTGAAATTCTATTAAAAAAATACATTTCTTGTTAAACCCACTTAAATTTTCGAATTCAGGCTCAGATTTCTATACCCCCTTTGAGCACCCAAAAATAAAAACCGCATCATGATCATGTTCAATATTCATTACAAACTAATTTTATTTGCTGTACCAATCTCTTGTTAACTAAGAGAAGCAAATTTTGGTTGCCAAAAAGCTCTGTCAAAATTGTAACCAAAAATGATAGTTAACAAGCTTTATACTTACTGTGGGCGATTCGGCTCTTCATTCATAGTTTCCAAGCTTGTATTCGCTGACTACTTTGATTATTTTGATTCTCGAGAAAGTGGCTGTTTATAAGGCAATGGGTGTGGGAAGTGGTAGGGGTGTACAGTCGGAGAAACTGCTCTTACGTAAACAGGAAGTTATCAGGAAACAGCGTAAACAGCTTCTAAGAAAAGTCCGCGAGACTTGGGACGAGAGAAGGCGCGAACGTCATACTCATACGTCGTGAAGATTCGTCGACATGCACTCTAAGATTGGAATTGATTTTGTCCACACGGAAAACACGCGTATGACTAGTCAACCTGATATCGACACTACTATAATGGTTATTATTATAAGTATATCGATATCGATAGTCGTGTTTATTACACCCCGTGAATCATGAGTTAAGTTGAGTTAGTCCTTAGGGTAGAGGGGTCTATACTAGGGAATATATTTAGTATTGGGTTTTTTGATTTCATATTATATAATTTCAAATCAGTTTCAATTTTGTACAGCAGTTTATTTGACTACTCACTTACTTTAAAAAAATATTTTTAAGATTGCATTATCAAATATGATGCCACATTAGCATGTTTTTTTGTTGAGGTATCGAAAAAAGGTCAAAAACTACATACAATCCAATAATAGGGCCCTAAGTCATGTGAATATGTTTCGCTAACATGGCAACACATGATTTGTCAGATTATGTACTTTATGGATAAAAAGTGTTTTGCAATTGGATATTAACGTGCTCCACTGTGGGGCCCACTAAGAACTACTCCTATCATGAACCTCATCCAAAATTAAAATTAAGGGTGGGTTAGAAAATTCATGAACCTCATCCAAAGCATCTCTTAGATATGACTCAAACTTAATTATATAATTTTCTTTTAATAAATTACCATTGAATATTAATATAAGTCAAATATCATTTGAAAAGTGTAAACCTTGGTATGTTAGAATTAATAAGCAACGAATCTCTTGTTGTTGTCAGACCCATGTACAATTTCGTTATTATTATGATAGTTTTTTATATATATGATGCACTTTGCATGCTAACCAAATTATGCAGGACATTTGTGGTATTCATATGCCACCTAAAAGAATCAAAGATTTTATTGCAGGTTTGTTTTGTGAACCCTCTAATGGAAACTTATTTTATTTAAGAACATGTATTTCTCGAGAATGTGATAAATGTGGTAACATTTTATTATTAGGAGAATGTATGCATGAAAGTAGTTTAGATGAATTTGGACAACAATTAGTAGATGTAAAAAAATTTAAAAATGTTGAAAAATTTAGTGTGCATACATTTATTAATAAATTTAAAGATAAGATTGTACCTAAATATGTTCAACACTCTCAATATGCTCATTGGCTTGATAATCAATTTTGTTTATGTAAAAACACATTCCCAATTGGAACTATACTATTAGTTGTTGATTTTGCTGAAAATTATACTCTTGCTCCACAAGAAGAAATTCAATCACATTATTATAATCCAGTACAAGTAGATATATTTGTTCACATTGTTTATAGACATGCAGATGATAGTACAAAAGAAAATAGAAATTTTTTTAGAGAGTACCATTTTTATGTAAGTGATAATCAATTACATTCATCTGAATTTGTTCAATATTGTTTTGATATATTTTATAAAAATTTAAAAGAGAGAGGAATTCAAATGCTAGAACATCTCATATGGTTAGATAATTACATGGGTCAATTCAAAAATGCTAGAATGTTTTATTGGTTATGTAGATTTCATAAAGAAAATAATATTTAGCACATATGGAGTTTTTTTGAAGTTGGCCATGGTAAGGGAGAACACGATGGAGTAGGTGCATGTGTGAAAAGAGCTCTTGCTAGAGAGCAACTAAAATTTGAGGATGCTGTGAAATTTAGAGATACACATGCAATTGTAGATTGGTGCAATACCAAATTATTTACAAGAACAAGTGAGCTCAATAATTCGACGCTTCTTTTGGTTAGTTGAAGAAAATGATATTTTTTCTCGACAAGATTGTGAAACAATTAATGGATCTGCAAAATGGAATTTGTTTAAGAGTTTGAATGCAAACACATGGACAATATGGACAAGGGAGTTGGCATGCTTTTTCAATTTTCTATTGCAGGTGATTGGGAGGCATGTGAAAATATGTAATGGGTCGAACAATGGAAACAAAGAGCCTTAATGCCTACATCAAAAAATGTTCAACACAGAATGACAATTGAAGATAATCAACTGTTCGCATCAGGTGATTGTGATCGTGTTTCGGATCTTGTACAAGAAGGTACATTATTTATTGAGTTGAATTTTATATGTATGCATGTTTAATATATGTGAATTAAATATAAGTCACTCTATTGAATTTTTTATTTATTTTTGTAGGACATGTGTATGTTGTTGTTGCACTTGAGGGGAATGAAGAGTAGACTAAGTATTGGTTGGCTAGATGTGTTGAGAGAAAACATAAGTTGGTACATCCTAGAGTGAATGATGACAACTTTGAGTATCCAACTGGTTTAGTGGTTGTTGTTGGCACCTGGCTTCGAAAATATTTCATGAGAAAGAATGGCTTGCCTGCATTTGAAGATTATGAAAGACACAAGAAGATTATACATTATTCACATTTGATTTTGGCAACCAATATAAAACTAGTTGTTAGATATCAAGGGAGGCCTACTAATAAAGTTTTATGGACACTTTCAATGGATGATCATGAGACAATCATAGATGCATTACAAAAAATAGAGGATGCAGATGGTACAATAGAGTAAATAAATATTGGTAAGTATATAGTTATATATATATTTAATTGATATATATATATGTCTTTAGTAGTCATTTCCTAATTAAAGTTTTATATCATTTTTTGTTTCAGGTCTCCCAAAATTAGATGCTTTACAAAAAAGAGAGAAGATACAAATATTACAATGGAATTTGAATCTAGAGACAGGTAACTATATATATAGTTCTAGATACATTTAATTGATAGTATACATATAAAACTAAATTTAATTCATTGTCATTTATAAAAAGTTTATAATTGATTTCATATCCCCTTAAGCCATTCTCTTAAAACCCCTTAAGCCATTCTCTTATGTACCATTAATCCATCCTCTTGCATCCCCTTAAGTCTCTCTATTGATTCCCCTTAATTCATTTTATTAGGACCCCTTAATCCATCCACTTGTATCCCATTAAGTCACTCTCTCAACACCCCTTAAGCTATCCTCTTAGGATCCCTTAATCCATCCACTTGCATGCCCTTAAGTCACTCTCTCAACACCCCTTAAGTTATCCTCTTAGGACCCCTTAATTCATATCCTCGTATATCTACCCTTAATCCATCCACCTGCATCCCCTTAAGTCACTCTCTCAACACCCCTTAAGCTATCCTCTTAGGACTCCTTAATCCATATCCTTGTATGTCTACCCTTAATCCATCCACTTGTATCCCCTTAAGTCACTCTCTCAACACCCCTTAAGCTATCCTCTTAGGACCCCTTAATCCATATCCTCGTATATCTACCCTTAATCCATCCACTTGTATCCACTTAAGTCACTCTCTCAACACCCCTTAAGCTATCCTCTTAGGACCCCTTAATCCATATCCATGTATATCTACCCTTAATCCATCCACTTGCATCCCCTTAAGTCATTCTCTCAACACCCTTTAAGCTATCCTCTTAAGACCCCTTAATCCATATCCTCGTATATCTACCCTTAATCCATCCACCTGCATCCCCTTAAGTCACTATCTCAACACCCCTTAAGCTATCCTCTTAGGACCCCTTAATCCATATCCTCGTATGTCTACCTTTAATCCATCCACTTGCATCCCCTTAAGTCACTCTCTCAACACCCCTTAAGCTATCCTCTTAGGACCCCTTAATCCATATCCTCATATATCTACCATTAATCCATCCACGTGCATCCCCTTAAGTCTCTAGAGGGTTCATGAGATGATTAGAATAACAAATCTATATGGGTTAATGGTTTACGATTCATCTCCCAGTCCCTAGGTCATATCGTTTAGGTTTTACGATTTCTAGGGTTCATGGGATGCTTAGAATAAAAAATCAATATGGGTTAATGGTTTAGGGTTCATCTCCCAGTCTCTAGGTCATATGGTTTAGGTTTTACAATTTCTATGGTTCATGAGATGCTTAGAATAACAAATCTATATGGGTTAATGGTTTAGGGTTCATCTCCCAATCTCTAGGTCATATGGTTTAGGGTTTACGGTTTCTAGGATTCATGAGATGCTTATAATAACAAATCTATTTAGGTTTTAAGGTTTTAGGGTTCATGAGATGCTTAGAATAACAAATCTATATGGGTTAATGGTTTAGGGTTCATCTCCCAATCTCTAGGTCATATGGTTTAGGGTTTACAGTTTCTAGGGTTCATGAGATGCTTAGAATAAAAAATCTGTATGGGTTTTAAGCGTTTAGGGTTCATGAGATGCTTAGAATAACAAATCTATATGGGTTAATGGTTTAGGGTTCATTTCCTAGTCTCTAGGTCATATGGTTTAGGGTTTATGGTTTCTAGGGTTCATGAGATGCTTAGAATAACAAATCTATATGGGTTTTAAGGGTTTAGGGTTCATCTCCTAGGATTTAGGTCATATGGTTTAGGGTTTAGGGTTTAAAGTCATTCTCTCAACTCTCCTTAATCCACAATCTTGCATCCCTTAAGTCACTCTCATAATTCCCCTTAAGCCATCCTCTTAGGGCCTGTTAAGCCATATCGTAAGGTTCATGAAATGCATCCCCTTAATCCACTATCTTGCATCCCTTTAAGTCATTATATCAACTCCCCTTAATACACCCTCTTACATCCCTTCAAGTCATTCTATCAACTCCCCTTCATCCACCCTCTTGCATCCCCTTAATCCACTCTATTACATCCCTTTAAGTCATTCTATCAACTCCCCTTAATCCACCCTCTTACATTCCTTCATCATTATATCACTCTCATAATTCCCCTTAAGCCATCCTCTTAGGGCCTGTTAAGCCATATCGTAAGGTTCACGACATGCATCCCCTTAATCCACTATCTTACATCCCTTTAAGTCCCCTTAATCCATCCTATGGCAAACATCATTTGAATTTGAATGGAATTTACTATATATTATTCTTTTCTTGCATGAATTTTTTACTTGAATGACTCATAAAAATTATAGTTAGTTTCCTTACATTAATTATTTTTCCAGGTTCTCATCAAGTCGGTCTACCATGTGATTGTCACTAAAAAAATTATTTTCTCAAGAGACTATGCAAATATCAAATTTTGGCCTTCACATAAAAGTTGATAATCTTTAATTGTATCTAGACATGCACATATATGTTTCATCATGTTATATAGTTGCATTAAACGTCAACATACATTATATATGTTTCTTCGATGTATGAACTTCAATGAGCTTATTAGTCACTTTTTAAATATCTTGTTCCAATTTTATAGATTATACATTTCATGTCTTGTATTTACCACATTGTATATAATTGTTCAATTGTATAGATTATACATTTTATACATACAAGGAGATAGATTTTTGTTTATTGATTCAAATATTTGCTAGAATTGGAAAACAGTTAAAATTACCTATCCTTAATTTATTATGTACATATTATCTAAACTATTTAAGGAATGTTTTAATTTGTCACCTAACCATGTGATAAATTATATATATGAAATTTGATTCTAGATAAGAATTTATATAGTGCATGTATTACTTGAAATTAGATAATTTATATCTATACATACATGAGTGCATATAATCATCAAAATGAACATAACACGATCATAATTGACTGCATATATAATCATCACATGTATTAAAGTCAACTGATATAAATAAACACAAATATGATAATAACATATTCAAAATAAAACTAGAGATAGATAGTCCATAAAATTTATATGTCAAGATGTATATGTCAAGTCCAACACATATGTTTAAATAAAACTCTAGAGATCTATAGTCCATAAAATTTAAAACCATCTAACTATTAGGCTAATCGGTCATATCAAGCCTTCTCTTTGTTCCATGTCGACTAGATGTACCCACATCATGTTGGAAAAGAGTACAAGAAACTTGAAATTATATTTAAAGTTATTTAGAAATTTTGATATAATTAAACATATTTAAACTTGAAAATATAAGCTTTTAGATAAAAATAAATTTAATTAAATATATCTAGTAAATACAATAAAAATGATTTTTAGTATGCATAAATTACCATATGATCATGTGAATCTACTGGCACATTTTGTTCAACGGGTAGCATAATTGTCAATTGAGAAGATCCAAATGCCTGATCTACTATATCATGTGTATTCATATAAAGCAAATAATATGTTAAAACCTCGAATATATATATATATATATAAAAGGTCCGTAAAAATTGTATAGGATATTTAGTAAAGTTTACAACCTCGAATGATATGACCTCATGATCACACACCTGAGATTGCCCATGCATAAATGTTATTGATGTCTCAGGTGCGCCCACCATGGGTATCTCACAAAATCCCTATATGTATAGATGTACAACAATTTGTATAGATCATTCACACGTGTATGTAAATGAACAAATTAAATTAGATCTATGATGTGTATTTTTAATTTAAACTTAACAAACTTTTGAAAGCACACACCTGAGCTGATGATGTCTCAAGAGCGCTCACCTCAACTTGTGGTTGGTCAGTACTAGGTATCGTATGACCTCCCTGCATCTAGATATAATATTATATTATATCAATTCACACATGTGTACAAATTCAAATTAAAAATTAGATATATCCACACAAATTATTTAATATATATTGGTTCAAGTACCTGTCCAAAAGGTGAGCCCATATCTACAACACTCGACATATAGACACGATGATCATATTGAGTTTCAGGAATCATGTGATCATGCATCTACACCAAACACTTACTGAATTAATATTATATATTATATATAATTTGATGTTATTATTTACATGAATTTTTCACATTTCAAACTTGAATTAAATTTAAGTTCAAAAGATGAACATACCTGTGTTGGACGATCCTTAGAATATAGTAAATTCAGGTATGACCTCATCTCAGATGTATGTGGGTCACTTGAAGTGGATGTCTAAGTATCCCTATAGCCCGAGCCTCCATGCTCTCTATTGGCCACTTCAATCACTGCATGTGTAGTTTGATGAGTGAGATGTCCTGAAAGTGAACTCAATGCTCCTAATGTCGATAGCATGGTTTGTTGCTGAAATACGATGGGAACACCAAGAGAAGGAGGAGGAACAATAGGAGCAATTGGAGCACGTCGCCGAGGATCGACACGTGCTCCTAGTCTATGTTGGGGCATGCCACACCCAACTCCCTGAAATGACCTCATATCAAAATAGTTGGGTTTTTTACCCAACTCAAACTTAGCCCACAACTTTCTGAAAAAGTATAAGGGCACCTCACAATTTCCATGTGGTGGATTATCAAACACCATCCACCATCTATCCCAAAAATGCACAACTATCTGCAGGTGCCTACACCATAAAATTGAAATTCATTTTTTCGTGGGTGGAATTGGTTGGTTTGTTTGGGGGTTAATAAAATATTGGCACATGGCTTGTTTGGTAATTTTTAGGTCATTGATTTCTTTATAGGACAATCCATCTGCATAGAATTGTCTCCTCTCTTCTCCCCATTGATGGAACCTATCTAGGTCTACATCAATAGATCAAACCAAATTGACAATAGTTTACATCATAGATGAAAATCGTGCAAGATGGGGAGGGACTCTAGGATCATTTTTTATTAGATCTATATATCCTTGAATGACAATAAGGTTTGGTCAGATACTCTCTCTTAATTGATCTTGATCAACTATAGGAGGGGGTGGGGGGTTAGGCGGTGGAGAGTGTGGAGGTGTTCCAGGGTTTTGTTCTGGTGGTGGATTGGGATGTATGGGATCTATAGGAATTTTTGGATTGGGCATAAAATCCTCTATATCAAACTCTGGATCCATGTGAGCAATGAAATGGTAACTGCATGTTAAACAATTAAAAAATATATATCAACAAACTAATTAAATAATGCACACAAATTGAAAGTTATTTAAAATAACATTGAACATGCACAAATTCAAAATACATTTCATTTGAAGTCCATTTGATTTATAACATTAAAAAAACCATAACATTAAAAATTCATAGCATGTACACACATTAAATTGAGTCCAGTGTGTGACCTTGTTAATATGAAGGGTAGAAATGAAATTATGGGGTTTTATTAAAATTTATAATCCCATTCATTGTTTTCAAATAACACTAAAGATAAGAATGGAAAATTAATAGAAGACATTCAAAGGGACACATAGATATATGCTAGTGACCTAATTGCAATGTACAAAATAAGACATAGATATATGCTAGTGACCTAATTGCAATGTACAAAATAGGACCCCTTAAGACATTGATTTACAATTTAGGGTGATAGGATGGCTTAAGGGTATCTATGTGTAGTAAGGTCCACATAGATAAGAGACACAGATATATGCTAGTGACCTAACTGCAATGTACAAAATAGGACCCCTTAAGACATCGATTTACGATTTAGGGTGATAGGATGGCTTAAGGGGATCTATGTGTAGTAAGGTCCTAGGACAAAATGGTCCATGGCTTAAGGGAAAAAAATTTCGTGGAGTTGCCTAAGGCATCCAAATTTCATTTTAAGGTCCTACGACAAAATGAATGCTTTAGGGTTTAGGGATTAGATTTTAAAGTTCAGGGTTTAGGGTTTAGGGAACTTAGGGTGAAGTTCGGGTGGCCCTTGGAATAATGGATTTGCAAGTTAGTGAGCAACATTTTCTTGTGGAACAGTTGATTGAGATAGCTCTTGTTTCCCAACAAGAGTATATCTATAGAGCTAAGGTATATTGATTATGAATAGATGTATTAATCAAGTATGACATAGAATTTAATTAAATCTGAGGACATAAATTGATTTATCTAAATTTCCAAACTTCTTGATAAGAGGCACAAGTTCTCTATAGTGGGACAAATTAGTTAAGAAGAAATTATACGTTTAACACTAACATTAAAATTTATAATCTCATTCGTTGCTTTCAAAGAATACTAAAGATAAGAATGAAAATTTAATAGAATACATTCAAAGGGACACATAGATATATGCTAGTGACCTAATTGCAATGTACAAAATAAATAAAGATGAGCTTGAGCTCTATTCACCAAATTTTGAGAACTTCTTTGATCCCCTTAAGAAATGTCATATTAGGACCCCTTAATACATCGATTTATGATTTAGGGTGATAGGATGGCTTAAGGGGATCTATGTCTAGGAAGGTCCTAGGAAAAAATGCTCCATGGCTTAAGGGAATAAAATTTGGTGGAGTTTCCTAAGGCAACCAAATTTCATTTTAAGGTCCTACGACAAAATGAATGCTTTAGGGTTTAGGGTTTATATTTAGAGATTTGATGACATGAAAACATATAGAAGACATATGAATAATTTTTTACAAGTAAATGAGAAACCCTACCACCTAAACTTAGTGCTTTGAATCAAATATGTGACATTCTCTAGGAATAACTTCAATAAATCAACAATTTGGAATTTTAGATTTCAATTATAACTAAGTTGTTGAGTTAAGATGGATTTTGAACCTATTTCCCTCTAAGCACTCTTGGATGATTTAAAAAGGAAGAGGGGATATAAAGTGATTTAGACCCAATTTTTTTCTAATCATATATTATTTGAAACTTTTCTATGGCATAGACTCTTCCTTCATATTTATAAATTCTAGACACATGGGTTTTCAAAAAGAACCTAACTACCACTAAGTGAGGAATCAATTGATCAATTCAATAAATAAATAATCTTAGAAAATAAACCTTTGGTTATAGAATTGACTTGAATTTATGAATCATCTATCAAGTTTCTCAAAAAAGTAATTTGAATTTTCCATTGAAATGTTCATGCTAGATAAGTTAGCTTTGATACACTAGTTTAGAGAAAGTACAACATTTAGTTTTCCTAATAGAACAACGCCACTACACATGAGAGATGAACTAGGAATTAGATTACACACAACCTATAGATCTTATGAATAACATCCTATAAATTAAGGCTTAAATATGATCATAATGCATCCTTACATAATTCACAAATGATCTCATCCAAATAAGAGAAATGGGTAGAAATCATTCATGCTTCACATTTTTTTTTTGGATAAGAGTTCATGCTTCACATTTTAATATTTATAATTTATAACATTTATGTGTCTAGCTATCCATATTGCACATAGTCTAGATTAACAAGTATGACATGCATTTCTATGTTTTTTTAAGAGAATACATCATACACTATATAAGCTAATAACATTGATATAGAGTGATTACATGCTCATATCAACTAGCATCATGATATATACACTTATTAAATCAAGCACATAGTTTCACATGAGGTACATTATTTTACTTCACTGGTACACTTTCTCAAGTTAAATTATACAATCATGAAGTTTTCTGAGATAAAATTAGCTATCATTTATATTATGTGAACATATTATAATTAAATCAATTGGTTGGTTAATATATCTATGCATCGATTGTTTGTACCTCCTTTATTAGTCAATTATGAATTTCATTGGTAGTTGTGTGGATCACCAAAAACATACCAAAATATACCTAACCTATGGACTATAATGTGATCCCTCCCTACATGCTATGTCATCAAATCTTACTACACATCCTTATTTTACCTCTTTTATTATATCACATGCCCCTAATATTGAACTTGTCAGCACTTCCACCCTAATAAACTAAGAACTATGATTGAGTAAAAATCATACAAAGAAGGTTATGTCAAATAAAAAATGTAATCTAAACCTCCAAGGAGCCCTAATTTAGGGTTTTAGGTTTACATTTTAGGGTAAATAGGGTTTTAGGTTTATGTTTTAGGGTAAATAGGGTTTTAGGTTTACATTTTAGGGTTTAGGTCCAAGGATTAACCTGTGTAAATTAGTTTTTAGGGACCTATGTAAATTTTGTAATCTAGGGTTTCAAGGGTTTTTATTTCTAAGTTAAATGTGTCCAATTTAGGTTTAGTTTTTATGGTTTTTGATTTACAATTTAACGTTCTTTGTTTCATTGATGTTTTTGGTTTTTTAAATGTAATTAAAAAACTATAAAATATTGAACTAAAACAAACTAAACAAACAAAAACTGAATACTAATTACAAAACAAAAAAAAAGATATAAAGCAAAAAAAGGTAGAATTCAACCAACCTGGATGTTGTTGAGGTCAATTGTGTCGATGGGAGGAGGTGGCAGTGAAAATTTTCTTCAATCAAGCCCTTTGAAATGCGTAAGTGATCTGGTCTCCTCTTCTTTGGCATGGACGAAAATGTGAGTTAAAATGAAACACATTTGCTAATTTAAAAAAATAAATAGCTTTGCGAAACGTGTACACGTTCTAAATGCATACGCATTTCTTAACACGTATGTGCTTTCGGTTCACACACCCAAAGCTGAACGCATACACGTTTGGATCTAGGCTCAGGTACTCAATCCATAACGCATATGCATTTTTTGAAAATGCGTACATGTTTCGTGCGAATTTTTTTGTTTTGCCCAGAATTTCCCCTCTTCGTGTACCCAACTTCTTGCTTTTACCCTGGTATACAAAATGATTGATTTATTTTTTTATTTTTCAGATTTAGAGAATGCAAAACAATGCAATTCTAAACCCTAAATGAGATTCAAGTTTGAATGCCAAGTAAAAAACCCTAAATGAGATCTAATTCAATGAAAATGAATGCAAGATCTAACCTAGGATGAGAAGAAAGACTCCAAGATTAGAAAATTACAATATTCAATAGATTAGGTTCACCAAAATGTTTATATGAAAAAGTTGGGGGGTTTGCATCAAAATGAATTGATCAAAATGATGAACCACCAATCTTTCCTATAAAACATGCAATTATGTGTAAGATATGATGCAAATAATAATTATAAATCAATCCTAACTATTATAGCAACAATGAGGGAAGTTTTGAGAGGCTAGAATGATGTGTACCATGTTGCAAGAAGGTTGTTTTTGGGTCACAAATGACTCATTCGCTTTTACTGGTGAACATGGGTCCTTGTTAGGGTTTCTGAAACTGAGATCTGGATTTTGTTCCATGATTTCTACACTCTCAGATCCTCGGTGATTAGCTCCTAAAAACTTGAAACAAAATTTGTAGCCCTGTTTCTGTGTTCTTGCAATGTGAATGACAATTTTGCAACTTGACTAACTTTGACAATTTTGCTCCAATCTTGTTCTCAACTTGATCTTCAACCTATTAATCTACAAACACACATTTAAGAGGAGAAAAACTTGTTGATTGCTAGTGAATAGGGGTTTTCCTAAGCCAAACCCTTGAAATTGAAGCATGAAACATGAAACAATGAAATGTTGATACCTTGGAAGTTGTGTTGGAATGTAAATCTACAAACTAATATGAAGTGGCTATGAAGAATGTAGATCTTGCTCTTAAATTAGACGTGAAACAATGTTTGCAAATAGATCCTCAATGCTACATCAACAATCTTAGCTCAACAACATGCTTGAATGTACTTTGCCTTTGACATGATGAAATGACCTTGAATTGCTGCAATAAAACTTCACTAATCTGCCTTTGAATGCCTTTGAAATGCTTTATGATGCTCTTGTGAATGTATTCTTATGATCACTTGAACTTGCTAGGATTGCTTAGATGAAACTATGCGAATTAACCCCATATTTATACTAAATCTAAGAATTAACCCCAAAATTCAAATAATTCAAGCTGACACCAAATCTAGTATTGGAAATCATTATAATCCTGCCACAATTTAATTTGAAAAAGGGGTGTCCTATGTGAGGAGGAGTAAAGGTGAATGGGTCCTAGCACAACTTTTTAGGACCATGCTTCGGGGGGATGAAATAACATCAAAAAATCATTTAAAAAATGCTAAGAAAGGGGTGTCTTATCGCACCATTCTCTAGGACCTCAAATTTTCCAAAATAAATGTCATGCAATATTATTAATGGGTGTCAGGATAGATCCTTGAAAAATACAATTAAGAGGGCTTGAATTTGAATTAAAGGGCCAATTAAGCTCCAATTACCCACAGTTAATTAATGAAACCCTCGATAAGTGTGAAAGTGTAATACAACACCCTAAATAAGGAACAATTTATATAAATTTTATTAAAAAGGGCTCTAGATTCAATGTGAATGTGTACAACACATTACAACACTAAATCAAGGCATTATTAGGTTAATTAACTATCCCCAAATTATGTAGGAAAAAGGGATAGTTTTTCTATTGATACATTTCCTACTATGCCTCTTCTCCTTTTGGGTTGTCATGGATTTATGTAACTTTTAAATCTTGTTGAGGTTTCAAGGGGTTGAAGGACTTTGGAACCCCATGACAACATATAATATTTGCATTTGTCAGAGCTTTTGGCTCTTGTTGTCAAACTATATTGAAGGTTCAAGAATTTAGGAAACTTGGAACTTCATAACACCTCATCCTTTCTTTCTTATTTCCTTAGCTCATTGACATTTTTGTCATCTTTTGAACTTTGTCAAGGAGTTGGAGGGTTCTTGAACCATTGAACTCCCTAACACATGCTTCCACTTCCCTACCTCTTGGGATTTCAACAAGTTCGATCATGTGCTGGAACATCTTAAAATTGGACATTTGTATGCCTTTATTAGAGGATTGAGAAACTTTTGAACCTTGTTAAAGGTTCATGAACCATGAAAAGTGCCAATGTTTTGACAACCAATTTGACATATTATTTTGGATGACTTCAACAAGAAAGAAGATGTGAGAAAAGTCATCAAACAGGACATAGGAGAAGGGGAAAAGGGAATGTGGGAGATGGGGAGGCAAGCGAAATTGGGAGCTCAAAACTAGGTTCCAAGATTTCGGTTTTACTTAGTGGACTTGGCACTAAGGGATTAGATGCCTGGGCCCAAGGTATATACATGGGATTAAGGCCTAGCTAGGGAAAGGGGTGAAGAGTGGAGTGAGAGATATATAGGAAACAAGAAGAAAGTGGGCCACACAATATAGAAGGGCATGAGAGAAGGTTTTGAGAGAAATGGAACCTTGAGACCTAATGTACAAGTGTACAAGTCCCACAAAGGTCTAAGAACCCATGAAAGAAGAATAGACACACCACCATTTTGGCACTTACATAAATTTGACCTTGTAAACATCCCTAGACAAAATTCACTAAGTATTTTTTTAATCAAGAATAGACTAATTGAGCATCCTTAGACAAATCCTCATGTGGGGAAGCAAATAGAAGATTTATCAAATCAATTATTAATAGTGGGTAGGTAAGGTCAAACACATAAATGAGAATAGAACATATAACAATGAGACACATTAATTGGGGTGCCATCATTAGAGTAGGATTTTATTTGTGCATCAAATAGGTTGATTTGGGGATTATATAAGTGCATTTACAAAATATGTCTAAAGTAATGTAAAAGTGTAAGGTATACGTTTTTATCCCTTACACTCATTAAATAATAGTTGCAATCACATCAACCATTTAACTTCTATTGTTTTGACTAAAGGTATGATTTGTATTCCATTCTTGAGACATGGTTTATTCTTATCTATATAGAGAGGAACTTGAATATCATCAACAGGCAATTGAAACCTAAATCTTTAAGAATTTTGATCTTTAATTACATAAATTATATAATTTGATTATAAAGAAATCACCACATTGTTTAGTACACTTTAGAAATATTATATATACAAGAAATGAATGAGATGTGGAGTCCTATAATGAATAGTTTACAAGACATAACATTGGAAAATAAATTGCAACAAGTGCAACAACTATGTAGAATTGCGCGTAATAAAGATAAAATGGGGTCGTAAGAGGTTATTTTTTTTCTTGCAAATAATGAAACTTTCTCTTTAACAAAAAATTAGAACAAGAATTCTAACATTTTTAACCTAATTTCAAACTACAATTTTTTTAATAGTGCAATTTAAAAAATCAAATGGAAAGAACACATCAAAATGATTTTACTTATATTAATAAAATATAATAAATGTAAACATACTAATACATTTTATGATTTCTATTAAATGCAGTAATAATATTTTTAAAGAGTTAAATAAAATTATAACTCCTATCATAAAATGCAAAATAAGAAATTAAATAACATAGATAATCATACCTTTCACCATCAATGAACATAAGCAATAATAATAAAAATTTCTATCATTTTCATTTTTACATAAAATTAAAGATAGCAATACATTTAGAAAACTTTCCTATTAGATAGAAAAAATCCCCGTGGATGATATAAAATCTTCCCAAAGAATTCCATTGACATAAGATCAAATGACACTCTCATTATTTACAATATAACGTATACATGATTGAAAAGAAAAACAACTTAACAAACACAAACTTATACAGCTTGAAAAGGAAAACAACTTTGTAAGAAGGAAAAAAGACCATAGAAATAAACAACTTGTAACAAAGTATATGACTTAATTAAAAGCTATCTTCTAAAACCTCCCAAATTAAAACTTTGCATGAATCTTTGCAAAGAATGTAGCATTATACTTAATTGAAAAGAACGACAACTTAGCAAACACGGGCTTATGCAGATTGAAAAGGAAAACAACTTTTCAAGCAGGAGAAAAGACCATGGAACTTGTAACAAACTATATGACTTAATTAAAGCCCATCTTCTAAACCCCCAAATTCAAATTTTGCATGGATCTTTGCAAAGGGGAGCTTAATTCCCAATCTGGATCTTGTAGTTGAAATTCTTTGTATTTTTTCCACCATATCATGAAGCTGCTCTCTTCCAAGAAAACCTCCTTGGAAACACTTTTCTCCTCGATCATCCTCGACACATAAACTTCAAAGTTTTTCAGGCTTTCCATGAGATGGGCAGTTATAGCTTGATGTCCCTCTTGCTCTTGCTGGAGATTTGTCAATTCTTTAGAAGCTTCTTCTACGTGAGCCCAAAAACAAGAGTCCTCAGTTAAGGATGCAAACTTTGTGCGAGGCTTCCTATCTCTACCTGTGCGAGTTTGGTTTTTATCATCCAGCCATTTTTCCAGAACCCTGTGACGAACCGGCCTGTTCTCAGTTGAGAGATAGCATCCACCATTGCTCTTCCCACGATAGTAGTGTGCAATATCAAGAGGCTCTACCAATCTTCTGTACGCAGTGCCAGCATTGATCCATTTATTTCTGGTTCTGAAGTCACTGGGCAATACATGATTGTTCACCTTCTCAATAATGTCATCCCAGAAATTTTGTAGTTGTATCCTAATCAAATCGACCGTAGACTCTCTCTTTTCGTCTACGTCTCTGAAAACATTGTAGGAGCCACAGACTGTTTTATTGTTGTCCTCACAGACTTTCTTAATGTACCATTCCAGCTGTGCCATCCTACTTTGGTTCTCGCTCAACTGCACATTTAGTTTCTCGATGTCTTTGTCCTGCTCGTTTTTCAATTCTTCAGCTTCTTTCAGGGCATCAAATGCAGAATTATTCTGTTTAACAGTAAAACTCGTCGGTCTCGATTTCTAAATATAGTAAAAAACCATTGAGAGAAAATAATTAGTGTAAACAGAAGATACTAAGAAGCTAACGCAACTAGGGAAATAAATGGTATCTAAGGAAATAAAATCCCTCCCCTCCCCTGGCCTCCCCTGAAGAGGCTCGAATAGCTTTCTTGGGGCGAGCTTTCAAGATTTGCCTTATTTTTTAAATTTCTCTAGGTTTAAATATTCTAAACATTGATTTGTTAAGGTGGTTTATGTTAAATTATATTAAAATGGTGAGTCTTATTATTGGAGAATTTGAACTATTCAAAAAGAGGTCACAAGTTCAAAACCTTCAGGGGATAGGGTTACAGGTATGTACTAGTATTTGAATTACAGTTAGGCGCCTTCTGTATATTAGAAGTATGGGTTAGTCTCATACACTATAAGCCATCTATAGACCCAAAAACAGATCGCCTGATATTTACATTATAAAAAGATTTCATTTCTACTGAAAAAGAAAGTGTAATTTCAGATAAATCATTTAAACAAATCAAAGATTAGAATGTGCTGTTTAAATCTGACCATAAATGTCATAATAAACTACCAAATTATCTAAAAAATTTCAATTTAGAAGTATCCATTTGTAAAGGATTGAGAGATTGAGACTGTGCAACTTAACTTGACTAGGCTAATCTCTCACAAAATGCAACCAAACTCATTAGAAGTATAATTAAAGTTCCAAATATGGTATGAATACTAAGAGTCATGTGAGTGATATACTAAGAAATTATAGAAAAAAGAGTATCAGATTACCTGAGTCCGAAAACCCATTGCTTTTAATTGCAGTGCTATTCCCATCTCAATGGGGGATTCTGAGACGATGTTTGCAGTCCTTGTTGAGCATCCGCTTTCAATAACATGTCTCAACTTATCACCATAATTTATGTGCTCTGAAACAAATGCAGCTGCAATACCATTTTCTTCTACAATACCATTTTCTTCTGTGCTTTGCAAAGTTAAAATTAGCATCTTCAAGACAGCTTGAGGGTCCTCAATGCAAGCTGCGCCGTAGATTGAGCAGAACATGTAAGTACCAAAGGGTTTATACGGGCTAGATTCTCCAAGGCACTTGATGTTATCAAGAAGTTTCCTGCAAGCATCTAGAGTAGAGGGATGCGTTAAATTAACAGGATCATTCCCCATTATGCTCCCTCTCTGAGGAAAAAATGAATTCAAATGCTGTCCAATTGATTCAAAAGATGAAAGGAGCATGCGCGGAACAATATCATGTTTAGAAACTACATGACAAAATTTTCCGGACCATTCTTGGCAACCAATTGATTCCATAAGAACAGTGTCTCCGACCAAAGGGGAACCAAATGTAATGCAGCTAGGAGAAATTAGTCTCAGCCTTTTTCCCAGAACCCAGATCGTAGCAAGAGTTGCAATTGCACCTCCTATAGAATGACCCACAAATATGATGGTTTGTTCCTTCCTTTGCTTCGCAAATGTGGTCATCTATTGCAAAAACACAAGTAAAAAGGAATATTTTTAGATCTTAAAACTTTGAATATATAGTAAATAAAATGTGTTATTTCAACAATAACTTGGATCTCTAAGTAAATGAAATGTGTTCTTTCAACAATAACTTGGATCTGTAGTAAATCTTCAAACTTTTAACTAGTGGTCAATATTGCTTTATATTTACACAAAATCTGTCCCATGTAACTGAGTGATAAAATAGAACATTTTTACAATAAGTACCAGTCAAAATTTCACCTTGATTTAAACACATAATATCTTGAATATTGAGTCATCAAAATTTTCATAGACCAGATTATTAGCTTGCTGATTTTTAGGTTTTATTGTGTACATTTTTTTTATTAACATGTTTCAGATTATTTTCTATGGTCCATCAATAGAATGAAATAACAAGAAAAACAGAATACACATTCTGATGATAAATCGTGGAATGTGATAAAAACATTATAGATATTAATCAAATCTAAAAATCAACAAACTAACAATACATAAAATATGAAAAATTAAGAAAAACATAGATCTGAGTGAGTTTTCCTGAATTGACTGCATAATATCAATTTTTTTTTCTCTATAGAACCTATCAGCTAAGTTTCAGTTGATAGAGCACTTCTGCAACAAATGGAAAATCTTAGATTCAAATCCTAACTGATTTATATGAGTTGCAACTCAAATGTGGTATTAGAGTCAAGTTAGGACCCCCAAACACCTGCAAATGGTTTAACGTGGGGTGTTGAAAATAAGTTATACCCAGATCGATGATGGGCTGATCAAAGAGGGGACAATAACTCAACTGGTAGAACACTTCAACAACAAATGGAAGATCCTAAATTCATGTCCTAAGTCCTAAATCCTAACTGATCCATATAAACTGCAACTCAACAAAATTTGTATTGGATAGAAAAACTGCAGATGGCTATGAGAACTTTGGCTTTGGGATGCGATATCAGACCTACATTACAGAGAAACTACAAAAGATGGAGTAAAGGGTTATTATACCTGGGTTTCCAAGTCTGAATTTTTCAGAATGTACAGGAACATATTGAGAGCTCCTTTGTGAACAAGAGCCGGTTGATCCTCATCACCCTTGAGGCTGGCAGAGAAGACTTCATTCTCATTCTGGATGTCGCACTGTTCATATGGGCTATCACTGGCAGTGAAATCTCCTATAAAAAATGAAGGGAATGTGATAAATACTACACCTTCGTACTCACTCCGACGAAAATAAGTATTGTCATTGTTATTTGCAACACTGCGCGACTCGTTCCAAGCTCGTTCCAAGATTTCACAAGAAGAAAGACAAATTGCCTGCTCTTCACCAGCAGTGAACCTATAGCGAAAATTCTAGCCATTAGAACCAACTGGGCACATCAAAAATAAATCTATCCCTACAATTTTCAAAAGAAAAGTTGAAATACTATTTAAAAGAGCACATTTCTTGTTAAAACCACTTAAATTTTCGAATTCAGGCTCAAATTTCTCTACTCCCTTTGAGCACCCAACAAAAAACCGCATCATGATCGTGTTCAATATGCATTACAAACTAATTTTATTAGCTGTACCAATCCCTTGTTAACTAACAGAAGCAAATTTTGGTTGCCAAAAAACTAAGTCAAAATTGTAACCCAAAATGATAATTAACAAGCTTATACTTACTGTGGTGAAGGCCAGGAGGGGCAGAGGAGGAAAATTAAAAATTCACACACAGTAAAAATTTAAAACATAAAAAATATTATTTTCTCAACACACAGAGCTGCTGCTCGTAATTCTCTATTTTTTCACATTCACCTTCTTCTTCTCATTCTCATTCCTTGTCTCAAATAAAATTACAATTACAAAATATATGCTAAGGTAAAAAGTCACGTGAAGAATTTTCACGGATGAGAGGGAACGAATACAATTTTTCAAATTTACCTAACTAATTTTTCCCCCGTCAAAATGCATTTAATACAATGTCCGTTACATAATATTCAAACTTAAATATTAAATATTTCTTCGTACTCCGAAACTTTCCTTTGGCGGTGGCGGCTTTCTCCATAGTTCCCTTGATATGTGATAGTTAAAAAGCAGTTAGATGTGCGGGCGGCAGTTAGTTGGCCGAGTAAACTGCGGTAAACACTTGGCGGTTAGAATAAAGCAAAACTTCTACGGAGTCTCCCGTGATATCGCGATGAATATTTTATTGATTGCGATATAGCGGGCATTGGCTGGAGTGACGTCAGCGGTTGAGATAAAACAAAAACTTTACCGAAGACTCCCGCGGTATCGCAATGGCTAATTTATTGATTGCGATATAGCGGGCGGCGGTTGACGGGGACGGCAGCAGTTAGGGTTAATTTTCCAACACTCCCCCTTAAGCATAACTGCGCTGTCCACCATGCCCAACCTGTTTCTCTGAAAAATAAAATTATCTCTTCCCAGCGGCTTTGTAAAAATATCTGCACTTTGCTCTTCTGATTTGCAAAACTCTAAAAATATATCACCATTATTAATTAATTCCCTGATAAAAGGATACCTAGTATCAATGTGCTTACTTCTCTTATGAAAGACTGGATTCTTCGAAAGAGCAATGGCTGAATTGTTATCACAGTAAATTTTTGTTGCCTCCATTTGTTCATTTTGCAATTCTTTCAAAATTCTTCTCATCCAAACTGCTTGACATGCTGCACTTGTGGCTGCCACATACTCTGCTTCTGCTGATGAAAGACAAACTATCGGCTACTTCTTTGAAGACCATGAGACAACTCCCGTTCCAAAATTAAATACATACCCGGGCGGCGTGCTTTTCATCATCCAATCTTTTACTTGGCATAGTCCTTGTCATGTATCCTATGATTTGAACTCATCTGGGCTTGGTACCCGATGCCAAAATTCTTGTTCCACTTACATACCTTAAAAATTCTCTTACACCTTTCCAATGGGTGTCTTTTGGTGTTTCCATAAACCTTGAAATCAAACTTACTCCATACATAATGTCTGGCCTTGTGGCTGTGAGATACATGAGACTTCCAACAAGCCTCTTAAACAAAGTTGGATTAACATTAGACCCTCTATCATCCTTGCTTAGTTTCAGACCTGTCACTGTAGGTGTTGGTGCTGGTTTGCACTTCATCATATTAAACCTCTTCAAAATGTCATTTGCATATTTTGACTGTGAAATAAAAATACCATTTTCATTTTGATTCACTTCAATGCCCAAAAAATACTTCATCAGACCTAAGTCTGTCATTTCAAATTCTTTCTTCATGTCTGCCTTGAACAAATCAACTGACAAATTTCCAGTGAATATTAAATCATCCACATATAAGCATACTATCAGTATTTCACCTTCTTCATTCATTTTTGTATACAGTGTGGGCTCACTGCTACATCTATTAAATCCATTCAGCAAAAGATAACTATCTATTCTGCTGTACCAAGCTCTTGGGGCTTGCTTCAATCCATACAGTGCCTTTTTCAATTTGTAAACTTTGTCTTCCTGACCCAGAATTTCATACCCAGGTGGCTGATCCACATAAACTTCTTCTTCTAAATAACCATTTAAAAAAGCTGACTTTACATCCATTTGAAATACAGACCACTTATTCTGAGCTGCTAAAGCTAAAATCATCCTTATAGTATCCAATCGTGCTACAGGTGCAAATGTCTCATTGTAGTCAATTCCAGGCTGTTGTGAATAGCCCTTTACAACCAATCTTGCTTTAAGCTTCTGAACTTCATCTTTTCATTCAATTTGGTTTTATAAACCCATTTCACTCCAATGACATCTTTGTCTTTTGGAAGACTGACTAGTTCCCATGTCTGATTCTTCTCAATTGCTTCAATTTCTTCATCCATAGCACTTACCCATTTATCATCTTTGACTGCATCTTCAAAATGAATTGGATCTTCTATTTGAGAATAAAATGCAAAAAGAGAAATCTGATCTGAGTTATTCTCACCTTCATTTTGCTCATATATATCTCTTATGCTTCTGATTTTCTGTCTTCTCAGACTTGCCAATGTAGGATTTGACATATCACTTGAACTTGTGGAATGTGGACCAGATGGTCCTGCTGTAGATGGTGTTTGCTGTCCTCTTGTTGGACTGCTTCCTTGAATGATTGGGGTTGTTCTTACAGTCGATGCTGGTGTCACTTGTGGACTACTTTGTTGAACTTGAATGGGAGAGGTAGGAGTCACAATAGCTGGAACATTTGTTGATGCTGAAACTTCATTCTCCTCTTGAGGTATACTGACTGAAATATTAACTGTCTTCTCTATACTTCCATCCCATGCTTCATCTTCTACAAATTGTACATATCTGCTGATTATAACTTTCTTTGTTGTTGGATTATAAAGCTTATAAGCTTTGGATTCTTCACTGTATCCAACAAATATACATTTTTCTCCTTTGTTATCTAGCTTCCTTCTCAATTCATCAGGCACATGTGCATATGCTACACATCCAAATACTCTCATGTGAGTAACACTGTGTTTTCTTCCTGTCCATGCTTCTTCAGGTACCATATTCATAACACTTTTTATTGGACACCTATTCATTATATAGGCTGCACAAGAAATTGCTTCTGCCCAATATTCATTTGACAAATGTTTGGCTTTCAACATGCTTCTAGCCATTTCCATGATTGTTCTGTTTTTCCTTTCAGCTACTCCATTTTGTTGAGGTGTGTATCTAGTTGTGAATTGCTTGTGAATTCCATGATCCTTGCAAAAATTAAAAAATTCTCTTGAAATATATTCACCCCCTCTATCTGTTCTCAACACTTTAATATAATAACCACTCTGTTTTTCAACCAAATTCTTGAACTGACGAAACAGATCAAACACTTCATTTTTCTGCTTTAGAAAATAGACCCATGTTTTTCTTGAATAATCATCAATGAATGTCAGAAAATAAAAACTACCACCTATTGAAGGTGTTTGCATTGGTCCACACAAATCTGAATGTATAATTTCCAAAGGGGCTTTTGCTCTAGTTGACTTTCCTGCAGGAAATGATTCTCTGTGTTGTTTTCCTAATATGCACCCTTCACATACCCTTTCTGGTTTTTCTATTAAAGGTAGTCCCTTGACCATGCCTTTCCTATGAAGTAAATTTAAACCTCCAAAGTTGAGATGACCAAATCTCAGGTGCCATAACCAATTTTCATCTTTTATCTTAGCTTGAAAGATTGTCTGCACTACTGCTGTAGTTTCTTCTCTACCCACTTGTGAATTCATTAAGTGTTGTGCTTGAGCATAATTTATATTCAAATCTGGCCTTATCTTTAAGGAAAACATTATGTTGTTTGTCATTCTGACTTTTGCAATAAGCTGGTTGCTTGGGTATTTGTCTAAAATTGTGCATAGACCATTCTTGAAGGTTACTCTATACCCTTTTTGAACCAGTTGCCCTACACTCATTAAGTTATGTTTCAGACCAGGAACAAAATACACATCTGAAATATACTTTTTCTCCCCCCTGTTTAGTTAGAATATTGACATCTCCTTTTCCTTTGACTGACACTTTGTTGTCATTACCCAATGTAACATCGGACTTTACATTCTCATTTAAACTTGAAAACATTTCTAGATTCCCTATCATATGATTGCTACAGCCTGAATCTAAAAACCATACATCTTTTTCATTTGCTTGAGCAACATTACAAGCTAAAAA
>VDFB02193867.1:553438390-553556877 GCA_007258455.2 Sequoia sempervirens
AGTGATGGAGAGGTAGGTATAGAGAGGGAAAGAGAGAGGAGAGATAGAGAGTAGAGAGGGGAGGGAGGGATGTAAGGAAAGCTTATGTGCGGAACAAACTCTCCTAACATCAAAACCTTAGGGAAGAATGTAGAGGTGACTTTAAATTTTGCAATTACAGTTCAATTAAGATACTCATGAAAGAAATAATAGAAACAGAGAAATGAACATACATAGATGAACACCAGATTTACGTGGGAAAACCCTTATGGGAGAAAAACCCACCACACCAAGAAAAACCCCTTTGTATTACAATAAACAAATTACATACAGAGTTCAAACTTAACTTTCTGATGTTAATTTACAACAACATCATTTCCTTGATCAACCTTGTATAGAACACCCTAGTTACAATGCTCTCTAAATTTAATTCATACACACTAATCACACATCAAACTGTTTACTGAACTGATCATCATCTTTGATTACAGAGTATATCCATGTTGTTCATGGTCTGTTGATCTACCTCACACGAACAACCACAACAGTCCAACTGCTAGTGGTTCACATTCTGCTTATCTGATTGGTCAAAAACAAACCATGTAGGATAGACATTTGGTCAAGGCATTCAAATAGTATCGCATGTCAGTGAGACACTAGGCTATGTCTCCCCAATGCCACAACACCTAACTATCATTATCACCCAGAGTTACCACCATCAGCAAGAGTCATATCGAGTTCAAAACTATCACCCAAACTCACTCTATCACTAAGAAATCACAACGATATCCACAACAAAACCATCGGCTAGACCATTGCTATCCGTGAGAGGTCATACCGAACACAAATCCATCTTCAACAGATCTATTGGCAAGAGTTTCGCTATCGCCAAGAGTCTTACAAAACATTAGGTTATACCAATGTTCATACCTGTCGGCACGACAAATAATATCGCTAAGACTTCACACCGATGTTCAACTCATGTAGCTCTATTGGCAAGATCATCGCTATTGCCAAGAGGTCATAATGATCATAGAATAGTTGGTGAGAGAAAAGCTATCAATAGGAGATCATACCAAGTATAAACCTTTCAGCGAGACCAAAACCATCGCTTAGACTCTAACCATCACTTAGACTCTTATCAAGCCTTCATGTCACCCTAATGACTTCAAGTGTATAACCATTGGTGAGACATATCTTGTCAGGATGAGTTATTCTGAATGTTCATGCCTCTCCCCGATGACTTCTATCACCACAAGTCTCCCCAATAACCATTAGAAACGAACCCATCGGCAAGAGATCTACTTGGGCGGAATGAATTGGAGACTTTCACAGTGATTGACATGTCTTGTCGATAACTCCCATCGGCAAGATGGAAATGTCTCAACGACTTGAGCATTCAAATGATTAGAACACAACTGCTAGTCGGTAAGACTTTCAGAGGGTCTCACCAACTTTTCTCTTTTAGGAGTTTACATGCCAGTAAGATTGAGGAATATTTTCCAACAATCTCCCACTTGAAAAAGATCTTACTGACACCTCCAGAGCACAACAAAAATACTAAAATTCATGGGCACTAAGGCCCATCGAACTGGCACACCATCTAAACTTGTCTATGCTCACTGGTTTCGTCAATGCATCTGCAACATTTTCCAGAGTATCCACTTTTTCTAAAGAGACCTTTCCATCCTCCACCATATCTCGTATAAAATGATACTACACATCAATATGTTTCATCTTGGCATGGAATGTAGGATTTTTTTCCAAACAAATAGCACTCTAACTATCACAGTAAATTGTAATTTTCCCTGCATCAAAACCAATGTTAGAACACAAACGTTTTAACCAGATTGCTTCTTTACAAGTGTGTGTTGTTGCCATGTATTCTTCCTCTGTAGTGGACAAAGTGACTACATCCTACCGCTTACTCATCCAACTAACTGCACCAACATTCATCATAAAAATATATCCACTGGTGGATCTTCTGCTGTCAATGTCCCCTGCCCAATTAGAATCCACATAGCCTTGAATGTTGAGAGTCCTCTATGATTCAACCAAATTACCATGGTAACACAAAGCATATTTTGAAATTCCCTTTAGATATCTAAACACCCTTTTCACAGCAGATCCCAATGTGTCCTTCCAAGATTTTCCATATAACGACTAAGAACTCCCATTGCTTGGGCAATGTCTAGCCTTGTATAGACCATTGCATACATTAAATTTCCAACTGCACTAGCATAAGGCACTCTATTCATGTCCTCTATCTCAATAGGATATTTTGGACAATCTTCGATAGATAGTTGTCTTCCCTGCAAAACTAGAACAACTAGCTTCTTGCGGTCATTCATACAAAATCTCTCCAGAACAGTATTAATATACTTACTCTAACTGAGCCAATTTTTTCTACTTTTCTTGTCCCTGGTTATTTCCATTCCTAGAATATACCTGATTGTACCAAGATATTTCATTTCGAACTTTGCAGACAATTGAGATTTTAGATCAGAAATCATTAACTTACTATTGCCTATGAACAACATATCATCAACATAAAGAGCAATAAAAAGAATATGATCACTTTTAGCTTTGTAGTACACACAATGATCAGATTTCGATCTTACAAATCCCAATGACAAAACAAACGTGTCAAACTTCTGGTACCACATTCTAGGAGATTGTTTTAATCCATACAGAGATTTTTTCAACTTGTAAACCAGTTTTTCTTTACCTTTTTCCACAAAGTGCTCTGGCTGGGACATATAAATTTCTTCTTCAAGGTCACCATGAAGAAATGTTGTCTTCACATCCATTTGTTAAATCTCTAAGTCATACACTACTGCAAGAGACAAAAGAAATCTGATAGACGTCACCTTAGCTACAAGAGAAAAAAATTCTCCATAATCAATTCCCTCTACCTGGGAATAACCCTTCGCAACCAATCTCGCCTTATACTTTTCCACACTGCCATCCAGACCTATTTTCTTTTTAAATACCCATTTGCAGCCAACTTTTTTGCTTTCAGGCAAGGGCTCCAAACTCCAAGTATCATTCTTTTCTAATGATGCCATTTCTTCATTCATGGCTTCTAACGAAGAGTCTAAATTAGACATTCTAAATGCCTCTTTCATAGTCCTAGGCTCATTAGTGCTAAAAATTAAAGCATAGGCACAAGTAAAATCTAACAAAGAGAACCCATACCTATCAGGTTACTTTCTTTCACATGTTGACCTCCTCATAGGATTAGGCTAAGGTTGATCTTCTTCTTCAGAACTCTCAAAGCTACTTGAGCTCTCCTCAGTTTCAGGTACATTTTGAATTTTCGATTCTTCTTTATCTGGTGTCAGAGGAATTTCAACTACATTTTTATCTTTTGGTTTTGTCTTTGATTGCAGATCCAAAGTAGAAGGCTTCAGCTCATGAAAAATAACACTTCTATTGTATAGAACCTTCTCTGTATTAGGATTCCAAAGCTTGTATCCTTTTATGCCAGCACTATAACCAATAAAAATATATTTAACAACCTTGTTTTCCAATTTAGATCTTTTTTCATTCGGCACATATGCATATGCCTCACAACCAAAGACACTAATATGTCTCAGAGAGGGCTTCTTTCCATACCATGCTTCCAAAGGTGTTTTCTCAACAAGAGAGGAATTAGGAGAATGGTTTATTAAGTAACATGTTGTTGCAACTGCAGCAACCTAGAACTTCTCCTCCAAGCCAGCACTGCTCAGCATACTTCGTGCTCTTTCCATCACTGTCCTATTGAACCTTTTTGCAACTCCATTTTGCTGCGGAGTGTAAGGTGTAGTTTTATGTCTTTTAATCCCATGATCTTTACAATACCTCTTGAACTCATCAGAAAAAAACTCACCGCCATTGTCAGTCCTTAAACATTTTATTTTTCTTCTAGTCTAATTTTCCACAAGGTTTTTAAATTCCTTAAAATGACTGAACACTTCTACTTTACTTTTAAAAAATAAACAAATTCCCTTCTTGAATAATCATCAATGAATGATACATAAAATCTTGATTTCGACAAAGAAGGAACATTTACTGGACCAAAAACATTAGAATGAATGCAATCAAGCAAATCAAAAGATTTGTGAGGACTGGAGTAAAATGAAACATGGTGTTGTTTACCATATATACAATGTTCACAAAACTCAAATTTGAGGTTACAATCATCAATCCCCTCAACCAGGTTTTTATTTTTCAAGGTTTTTAAACCTTTTTCTCCAATGTGGCCTAGCCTATGATGCCAGAGCATAGTATTTTCTATTGGAAGTTTAACTTCCATAGAGTTTGCACAATTAGGAACTTTTTCCTCTTTTTCTCCATGAGTAATTTTATGTGACTTTATAGAGACATTGTTGCATTGCAGAACATGTGCATCCAGCTTATACAAGGTACCAATACGAGCATCCCTAGCTAGTACCATTGAGCCTCTAGTCATCTTGTAGCCATTTCCAGAGAATGTGACTTGCACTCCAATATCATTTAGCTTACTAACTGAAAGTAGATTTTGAGCCAGACTTGGTATATGCATTACATCATTGATTCTCTTTACTCTTCCATCAAGGAATTGAATTCTGACTCTTCCATGACCAACTATCTCCAAAGATGAATTGCTTGCCAAATACACCCTTCCACCATCATATTTTTCATACTTAGTGAACAAGTCTCTATGAGATGTCATGTGGAAAGATGTTCCAGAATCAATTGTCCAGACATCTCTAATGCCTAAGTAGCCAAGGCTACAATTAAAGCATCTGCATCACTCTGAGAAGAATCATTGTTAGAAGAATACTTCTTCTTTTTCTCCTTTTTACAATTCTTTCAGACATGACCAGGTTGCCCACAATTCCATCACTTCACCTTGGACTTCTTGCTAGGAGACTTTGATCTCCCTTCTGATTTTGATTTGGACTTCTTGTCCTTCTTCTTGCCTTTTTCTTTCAATCTGCCTTGAACAACAAGAGCCTCCTTTGCCATCTCATAATATTTTCTTCTCATCTCTTCTGATAACAAAGAAGCAACATCTTCCATCTTAAAATTGGATGTCGTACTCCCAATAGCCATCACCAAGTGATCCCAAGATTGGAAAAGAACATAATAATAGCATACAATGATCTTCTTCATCAATCTTCACACCCACAGATGCTAATTGAGCAATCAGCATGTTGAAAGCATTCAAACGATTAGCAACAGACACTCATTCCTGCATTTTCAAAGAGTACAACTTCTTCCTCAAGAACAACTTATTCACCAAGGACTTACCCTGATAAATAGCTCCCAGTCTCTTCCACAAAGAAGAAGCAATCTTTTCTTCATGAACATTCAGAAGAACAAAGTCTGCTAAACAAAGCCTTATTACCCCCTTTGATTTTTGATCTGCAAGGTCCCAATCCTCTTGCTTCATGCTTGTAGTCTTCCTTCTAGACACAGCAAGCCAAAGATCATGATCAACCAATAGATCTTCCATTTTAAGTTTCCACAACTCAAAATTACCGCCATTGAATTTCTCAATTTCAATCTTTCCTGACTTGCTTTCAATCTTAAACTGTAATTCGAATTACCAAACTTCTACAAGTCTCCCACTGAACCTAATTGACTCAAAAAACCCAATGTACCCACAAGGATAACACAACTAGCCAGGTTCTGATACCACTTGTAATGAAAGCTTAGGTGCGGAACAAACTCTCCTAACATCAAAACCTCGAGGAAGAATGCAGAGGTGACTTTAAATTTTGCAATTACAGTTCAATTAAGATAATCATGAAATAAATAACAAAAATAGAGAAATGAACATACACAGATGAACCCTAGATTTATGTGGGAAAACCATTATGGGAGAAAAACCCACCACACCAAGAAAAACCTCTTTGTATTACAGTGTAAAAATTACATACAGAGTTTAGACTTAACTTTCTGATGTTAATTTACAACTGCATCATTTCCTTGATCAACCTTGTATAGAACACCCTAGTTACAATGCTCTCTGAATTCATACACATTGATCACACATCAAATTGTTTACCAAACCAATCATCATCTTCAATTACAAAGTATATCCATGTCATTCATGGTCTGTTGATCTTCCTCACAGGAATGGCTGCAACAGTCCAACTGCTAGCAATTCACATTCCGCTTCTCTAATTGGTTGAAAACAAACCACGTAGGATAGAAATTCGGTCAAGGCATTCAAACAGTATTGCATGTCGGTGAGACACTAGGCCGTGTCTCCCTAATGCCACAATGCCTGACTATCGTTATCGCCTAGAGTTACCACCATCAGCAAGAGTCATATCAAGTTCAAAACTGTTGCCGAGACTCACTATATCGCTAAGACATCACAATGATATCCACAACAGAACCATTGGCCAAACCATTGCTATCGGTGAGAAGTCATACCAAACACAAATCCATCTTGAGTAGATCTATCGGCAATAGTTCCGCTATCACCAAGAGTCTTACAAAAATTTAGGTTATATCGATGTTCATACCATCGGCAAGACAAGCAATATCGCTAAGACTTCACACTGATGTTCAACTCATGTAGCTCTATTAGCAAGTCGCTATCGCCAAGATGTCATACTGATCACAGAATAGTCGGCGAGAGAAAAGCTATCAACAGGAGATCATACCAAGTGCAAACCTTTCAGCGAGACCACAACCATCACTTAGACTCTTATCGAGCCTTCATGTCACCTCGATGACTTTGAGTGTATAACCATCGGCGAGACATATCTTGTCGGGATGAGTTATTCTGAATTTTCATGCCTCTCCCTGATAACCATTAGAAACCAACCTGTCGGCAAGATATTTGCTCAGGAGGAATGAGTTGGAAACTTTCATAGTGATCAACATGTCTTGCCGATAACTACCGTCAGCAAGACAGAAACAATGTCTCGGTGACCTGAGCATTTCAAATGATTAGAACACAACTACTAGTTGGTAAGACTTTAAGAGGGTCTCACCAACTTTGCTCTTTCAGAAGTTTACTTGCCAGTAAGATTGAGGCACGTTTTCCAACAAGGGAGGGAGAGGTAGGGAGGGAGATAGAGGTGTGTGTGAGAGAGAGAGAGAGAGAATGGTGAGATAGAGAAAAGGGGCAATTGAGAGAGAAAGAGGGGGGAGGGGGGAGGGACAACAATGATAGAGATTGGGAGGAGAGAAAAAAAGAAGGGGAGGGAGGGTGAGGTCAAGAGAGGGGGGAGATGAGAGATAGAGAGAAGTAGAGAGGGAAGGAGGGAGGGAGGGAGTGTGAGGGAGGGAGATAGAGGTTTTTGTGTGTGAGAGAGAGAGAGATAGAGAGAGTGAGAGGGAGGGAGAGAGAATTATGAGATAGAGAGGAGAGAGTTAGAGAGAAAAGGGGGAAGGGAGGGATAGAGAGGGATAGAGAGTGAGGAGATATGTAGGTAGAGGGAGGGAGAGGAGACATAGGTGAGATACAAAGTGATGGAGTGAGAGGTAGGTAAAGAGAGAGAGAGGGGAGATAAAGATAAGTAGAGAGGGAAGGAGATGCAGAGAGATAGAGAAGAGATAGAGAGAAGTAGAGAGGGGAGATAAAGATAAGTAGAGAGGGAAAGAGGTAGGGAGGGAGACATAGGTGAGATACAAAGTGATGGAGTGAGAGGTAGGTAAAGAGAGAGAGAGGGGAGATAAAGATAAGTAGAGAGGGAAGGAGATGCAGAGAGATCGAGAAGAGATAGAGAGAAGTAGAGAGGGGAGGGTGGGAGGCAGATGTAGGGAGGAGATAGAGGGGTGAGAGAGAGAGAGGCGAGAGAGGAAGGGAGAGAGAGGGAGTGGAGAGATAAAGAGTAGAGAGGAGAGAGTGAGAGAGAAAGATGATACAACTTGTTGACTACTAAAATTTGGCCTCTTGATTACTAAATTTTGACATGTTGATTCCTGAAATTTGACTAAGTCTGAAATTTTTAAGATCTTCCAAGAACTAGAATTTGCATTATAACTCCTAGAGATCTAAAACCACTCCCAAACATCCTGCCTATATACATGAAATATAACTTAAAGTATAAGAAAGTAAACGTCCATATGTAAATGTCAACTTATACTTTCCCTGAAAGATAACAAGAAGAAAGAGACAAGAAAAAGAGAAGAAAATATTTTAATGTAGACCAAAACACAAGTGTGTTATAATGTGCTTGTGTTTTGTCAATGCATTTACAAAACACAAAATTCATGTCAAAACTAAGATATAACACGAGCGCGTTATATATTACTTTGGGAATCCCCAAGCCTTGGGATTGGTATTTGCCTTGGAATACCAACCCAAAGTCTTGGAGGGAATTCCCAACGGCCAAAGATGTGTTTTTGCAAATTCTACAATATTTCACATAATCGGGTTTGTGCTCACCGTCAGGATTGCATGTGGTTCAATATCAAACAAATCCAACATCTAGGTAATGTTTGGTTCTCTCTTAGCTATCCAGCGATGTAACTTTTTTCACTTTCCGATAGTGTTAAGCATTTCATCCATAATTTATTTTGTTTGTATGTCTCTTTTTTGGAAAAAAGCATTGTTTTGTGTTTTTTACATTATAAATTAACCGTTCATCAAAATTTCAAATAAATTACATTTTTAGAAACTAGAATCCATTCTACAAATTTAAAAAAAAAATTCAATTAGTTTCCAAATTTTGTAGGGGTAGCACAGCCAAAATTTTGTTTTTTAAGAAGTGTCCACTTTGAAAATTAGTAAAAAATAAAATATTCATTAAAAAATTATCAAAAAAATTATGCATCAACTAAATACTGTTAGCTAACTTCTGACCATAGTGATTTTAAAAATACAAAAAAAAAGTTCACCATACGAGAGTTGTACAAGAGTTGCTATGTTATGTTTTTTTGACAAAAACAACACCAATTTGTGTACGTCCCTCGTTTGAACCCGTTAATCTAAACCATTTTCAAAATAAATTAGTAGTTTAGAAAGTAGACTTAGAGCACTTCAATCCTTCTTTTCATTCCATCTCAAAATTTTGAGTGTAACTATCCTCAATTTCACGTCCAAGGTCAGTATTTCCTGATTTCAGAAGAAAAAAAAAGTGACCACTTAAGCCCCCTTTTTGGGAACCATCTTGGTGCACTTATCCAACAAACTACAATTAGAAGAGGAAACTTGACACTAATGTGACCTTGTCAATACTTGACAATGCTTAAGAAATTTACTTGGACTCATGTTGATTAGGCACTGTAATGCCAAGAAAGTGCAGAAAGATTAAGAGAAAACATGCAATACAGATCTAAATGCAATCTAATGCTAAGCAACAAAGAACAAAGGAAGTCAAAAACGTAAATAAAACTAGAAAAATCTCACCAAATTTGTACATATTTCCATGATTCATCTTGATTGCCCTTCTCCATTTTGTTGTTGTAGTATAATTGCCCTTAGATTTTCAAAGATTCATGCAAGTATAGCCTATGATAAAGATTTAGAAAAACATCGAAGATTCAAGATAGTTTCTCTAAAAAGTCATAAGATTTCAAGAGAGATTGGAATGATGAAGACCAGATCAATTTATAGAAAATTGATTATTCAAACAACAGGCCAAGATCGAAAGATCAACGGACGGTTGAGATTGACTGATTAGACATGTATTCTAATAACTGCCAGTGATGACATGAGTGATACAAATTAGAAATAGAATTAAAGATTAAATAAATGATTTAATCTTCCAGTTTGGTAATCAAAAATAGAAGAATTATCTTTGCATGACAAAGATAAAGATGGATTAAAGCAACTCTTGTTCAAATGCACGCACAAGGTTTAATTAATTAAATAGGAATATTTAATTAATCTGCATGTACACGCAATTGAGTTAGAACTGGATGATTGAATGATTTGATGAAGAGATTACTCGAGAACGCCACTCGACATTAAATCAAGAGTTAACTGAGCGATTTGAATAGATCTTTGAGTCGAGTAAAAGTGAATACTTAGATAACAACAATTATCTAAATATAGAGGAATGCGTTAAAATAGGATTTATGAATTAAACAATTCATTTAATTCAAGATTTGATATTTGAAGAATAATTAAATAAATAAGATTTATTTAATTAAGTGATGAAGTGATTAAATGAATAATTAAATAAATAAAGAATTTATTTAATTATAGTTGAAGTATGATAAAGAGTAAATTAAATAAGAATTTATTTAATTTGACAAGAAGGATAAGGTTAATTAGTAACATAATTAAATAAAAAGTGTTTATTTAATTAATCAAATAGAATAAAGAAAAGTGTGAATTAATTAAATAATTAAGATTATTTAATTAATAGAAGAAATAATAGAAGACTATAGAGAATAATTAAATAATTGACATTATTTAATCATGACCATGAAGAATACGAATTATGAAGAATATTAAAGTTGCAAGCTTAGACCAAATTTCGGTGTCTATAGGCACCATGTGTTACCTTTGTGCATGAGTGCACGTTTGATCTTTACTTCACCTTTTGATCTTGTGATAACCTAAAAGTTGTGCATTATCTTGATAAGAATGAGACACCTCAACATGATAGTGGTAATGGAATCCATGCAATAGTATAGCATATGAGCACAATATTAATGTGTTAATAAATTTTGAAGGTGCACTCTAAAGAGATGTATGTGCTCAAATGGAATTTGGCCACATGGATGCCATGTACGAAACGGTAAGGAACATCATGTGAGTCCACTTAGCTGGAGGCTTAAGTTTTTTTAAAGAGAACATAACTAATTGGATCATTTGATCACTTGGATAAAGGGATTTGTGGAAAGAAAAAGCATGGAAATTGGAAACACAACTTTAAAAGTTTGTTATAAGCTAGGAAAGTTATTGAAGGATTAAAAGATAAAGTTGAAGCCCTATCCAGAGGGTTTAGAATTTAAGGGATTTAGAGTAATCCTAAGACTATGGCACTAAAACCATAGAAAATTGTAGATTGACATAGTTCACATAAATTTTCTTAGACCGATTATATTAGTGGGGCACAAAGTGATTACATTAACCATACCTATATGTTTGATGTGTTTGAAAACTATTCAACTCACTTACATTTTGAACTCTCACTTTCATATGTTAGCATTTCAAGGAGTCCAAGAATTTTTTAACTCTCCTAAAAAATTAGTATTTTAATATTCTTACTTTGGTTAGTGAATTTTTCCTCTTTAAAGCATTGTTGGACCTTTGGAAAGCTCATTAACCATGAAACTTGCCTACATTTTAAATGTGTACTATACATTGCCTCCTTTTGAGTTTTTAGGGAATTTTTTAACTTTTGAACCTTGTTGACATTTTAGGGGGTTGAAGGAATTTGGAACCCCATGACAACATATCACCTTTTTATTGATTGGAGATTTTGGCTCTCATTGTTAAACCAAGTTGAAGGTTCAATAGTTTAGGAAATTTGGAACTTCCTAACACCTAATCCTTTCTTTCATATTTCCTTAGCTCATTGACATTTTGGCCATTTTTAAAACTTTGTCAAGGAGTTGGAGTATTCTTGAACCATTGAACTCCCTCTTCCACTTCCCTACATCTTGGGATTTTTGTGAGTTGAAGAACTTGTCAACATCTTAAACATGGAAATTTTTATGCCTTTGTTAGAGGTTCATGAGGTTTGTGAACCACAAAAAGTGGAAAAAAAATGACTTATCCAATTTGACATGTCTTTATTTTGGATGATTTCAACAAAAAAGATGTGGGAAACACCATTCAAATGGGACATAGGAGAAGGGGAAAAAGACAATGTGGGGAATGGGGAGGCAAGTGAAATTAGGATCTTGGAACTAGATTCAAAGCTCTTAGTTTCACTCAAGGGTCTATAGCTAATAAGGAATGGTAAGTAACATAATCAAGAGAGGACATGGGGGACATAGTGTTAGGTGAACTTGAGACTAAGGGATGTGCCAAGGTCCAAGTTCAATTGATGGACTCAAGACCTAGCTAGGGAAAATGGTGAAGAGTGGAGTGAAAGATTGATAGCAAACAAGAAGAAGAGAAAGGGAACACACACTATAGAAGGGTATGGGAAATTTTTTTGAGATAAATGGAACCCCAAGACCTAATGTAGAGGTGCACAAGTTCCACAAAGGTTTAAGAACCCATGAAGGAAGAATGAACACACCTCAACTTTAGCATTTATAAAACTTTGACCTTATAAACATCCCCTAAAAAAATTCAATAATTATTATTTATATCAAGAATACACTAATTGAGCATCCTTAGGCAAATCCTCATGCAGGGAACCTAATGGAATATTTCTCAAATCATTATTAATAGTGGGTAGGTAAGGTACTAAGGTCAAACACATAAATGGGAATGTAACATATAGCAATGAGACACATTAAAGTGTGGTGCCAACATTAGGGAAGATTTTATTTATGCATCAAATATGTTGATTTGGGGATTACATAAGTGCATTTATGAAATATGTCTAGAGTGATGTGAAAGTGCAAGGTATACATGTGTAACCCTTACACTAATTAAATAATAGGTTTGCAATCACATCAACCATTTAACTTCTATTATTTTGACTAAAGGTATGATTTGTAGTCCCTTCTTGAGACATGGCTTATGCTTATCTATATAAGAACTTGAATATCATCAACAAACAATTCAAACATAAATCTTCAAAAAAATTGATCTTTAGTAACATAAATTATATAATTTGATTAAAATGAAATCACCACATTGTTTAGTACACTTTAGAAATATTACATATACAAGAAAGGAATGAGATGTGGATTCCTATAATGAATAGTTTATAAGACACATCATTGAAAAATAAATTGCCACAAGTGCAACAACTAGGTAGAATTTAGGGTAAGTGCACAAAGATGAAGATAAAAGGGTCTAAGAGGTTAGTTTTTTCTTGTAAATAAAGAAATTTTTACTTTATCAAAAAAATAGAAATATCTATGCTCACAATTTTATAATATTTTAAGAACAAGAATTTTAACATTTTTAGTCTAATTTCAAAATACAATTTTTTAATAGTGAAATTTAAAAAATCAAATAAAAAGAACACATCAAAATAATTTTACTTATATTAATAAAATGTAATATAATGTAAACATACTAATACATTTTATAATTTTTACTAAATTCATTAATAATAATTTTAAAGAGTTAAATTAAATTATATAATCCCAAACATAATTTTTTATAATTTTTTAATCAATATTTATCTAAAAGACAATTATTAAAATTAACACATCTTAAAACATTAATACTAATACTAGACAAACATGCTATCTTAATTTCAAAATGCAAAATCAAAAATTAACTAACATAGATGATCAAATCTTTCACCATTGATGAATACAAGCAATAATAATAGAAATTTTTATTCTTAGAAAAAAATAAAGATAACAATACATTTAGAAAGCTTCCTTGTGCATGATATATAAATCCTCCCCACATGAGGTCAAATGTGACTCTCATTATTTACAGTGTCTCCTACCTGATCAGTATACTTTTTCCAGCATATTCCTAACCTGTGCCAAAACAGGAGCGTTGGAACAGGTCTGGTAGACATGCTTTCAAAATGTGGAATCATGACAAGGCTCCTAAGCTGTTTAACCAAATGCCTCAGAGAAATGTAGTTTCAATCGAATGCCATGATCGCAGGATATGATTTTTTTGAAAAGGCTTTAGGCGTTCATTTCAAGCAAATGCAATTGGCAAGTGTGAAGCCAACCCCTGCAACCTTTATCGACATCCTCCCAGGCTGCGCTAAATTCAGAGTTTTGGAGTAGCGTATGGACATCCATCAAAGCATAAAGGATGGAGGAATTTCGTCAGATGTTATAGTTGCTGCTGCTCTGGTAGACGTGCATGCAAAAAGTGAAAGCATAGACAAGGCTCGTGAACAGTTCGATAGCTTGTGATAGTTAAAGACAAATCCTAAGAAGAAATGCTTGTGGGTGTTCAATGACCATTCAATGTATATGATCTATGGTTCTAATTATTTGATGAGCAAATCCTACATGATGATAATTCTTAGGTTGAATGTTCATGAGTTCTTTAATTTAAAAGTACTTCAAATTTGGTCTTAAATTTCCAAAATGAATTTAGTAAGGACTACATGGCCAACAGACTTTAAAGTATGTGGAGGCTCAATCAAGCATTTGATTTATTGTCAATGGAAGCTCAATAACTTAACAGGGGATTCGTAGGTAAATTTGACTACTTAGAGTTGAGTGCCTAATGAGGTAGGGAAAAGGATAATGCAATATCTAACCTTAAAGATGCAAGTGGTCATGCCACCATTAAGGCTCTATCACTTTGAGTTGACAAATGTAATTGTTGTAGGTGATAGCCAACATAAGTAAAGATGGAACTTCTCATATTAAATTCAAATATGATCTTCCTACACCACCATAATAATGAAATATAGTAGCATGCACCAATTTCCAAAAGAGAATCAAGTGCCATGAGGAGTGACCAAGATGGTGATAGGTGGCATGTTGGTATGAATTTTTTTTCTCATTGGAATTGATGCTCATTTGGTGTAAGCCATGATGTTGACCATGACATTCTTTCTTTCTTTTTTCTAAACTTTTTTCTTCTAATCGAGCTATAAATGTATTGAGCCTTGTTGTGAAAATAATTATGTGTGAAGCCATGATATTTTACAATTTTGAGCCTAAGAGATCCTATATTTATTTTTCTCTTGAGCCTTTGATAATGATAAAATTTTACAATTTGTTTTTCCTTTCACATCATTATTAAGTGTGTTCCTTTTGGAAATTAAGCTATTCTTGTTATTTATATTCCTTCTTTCATTTGGTTATCTCCCCCCCTACGTTTTTCATTTACTATGATCATGATAGAGTGAATCCATGCAATATAGGAAGGTATCCTCAAAAAGTGTGTTAAGAAGAGTGGATGGGATCACTATGATAGAAAGAACACTAGAAGGTGGGATAGATATTGAAGTGTCAAAGGATAGATTTATTCTATTAGAAGAGGAGGTAGAACACCTCAAATCATGTGAGGGTCATCTAGGGGCAAACTAGATCATGTGAGGAGATCAAAGTAGTAGGGGATAGTAATGGGATAAATGATTTAGATATGATTAGGGTTGGTATTAGGGTGGGAATAGTAAGTTCTCACTACAATAGGTGAAAAATTGGTAGAAGTATCAAGTGTAGGAGGAATGGCAGAAAAAGGATTAGAAATAATAGGGGAATTCGAAGGGGAATTAGAAGTATGGGTAAGTAATAAAGGTGATTGAGTAGAGGGAGCTAGGACAATGGGATGACACTCTATGTTTGGGTCCATGTTAGGCATGGAGCAGGTAATATCATTAAGTCAAGGGAGTAGAAGTATGTTATGGGATAGAAGGAATGAAGGGTGGAGGAAGAGAGAAATAATGTAGTAGGGAAGGATACAAAAAATATAGATATTCTAGGTGGAGAATTGTCAAGAGTCAATATGTGCTCATTAGGAAATTCTAGGATCAATGGATGAGTGTTGATTTATCATACTTTGAATAGCTATTTATTAAAATATAGTCTTTAATTATTTTACAATCGACATACTTGATGCCAAAAATTTTAAACATCATGAATTGTTTAGCCATGCATCTCAAGTGTTAGGAAGTCCTCTCTATAAGATACTTGAGTGGATCAATTTGGGAAATAAGTTGAATGTGCACCTGGTTAAGCATGTAATGTTAGAGATTTTTGTGAGGTGAAGACACTGTCCAAACATGATTTTTCATAGTTATGTAGTGGAGTTCATATATGACCAACATTTTATTGATATATTAGACTAGTCATTTATGACCCTATTCATCATGATGTGGTAGAAGTGATCCCAAGGCGACTAGTGTAGTGGAAATGTAAAATAATGATTTGAATTATTCTCCATGGGTTCCACAAATAGAGGTGACATATAAAGGTATTCTTTGATTTGACCAAAGGCCTGCTAACAAGATTCATCCCGATGAAAGCTAGTACTTTTCTTAAGGGGATATGACAATGGATAACATTTATTGGCTAGTTGTGCAATGAACCTATGGATAGCCTAAATATTTCCTTGGAGGCTATGGAGTTCTTAACATTTCTTAGTGGAGATATTCAATGATCATTACAACCTTAGTGGGATCCATCTCTATGTTATTCCTAGAGACAATGAAGCCCAATATCTTAACTAATGTGGCCCAAAGACTCATTTCTTTGAGTTGAGGAAATCCTTGTATTCTTGTATCCATCAAAATATTTTTGTGGAGGAGATGCAGGTGTTTGTCCCTTCATTTTTATTTACTCAAGATGACATCTACATAATATTACATGAAATCTTCATGGAATATTACTATCATAACTCTTTGATAGGTATCCCCAACATTTTTCAACCCAAATGGCATGAACTAATAGAAAAATGCACCCCAACGAGTACTAGAAGTTATTTTATGATTAGAGTCTTCAAAATAAATCTATATCTAGTTGTAACCAACAAAGACATTTGTGGCTATCAAAAGACACCATTGATTGGACTTTTTGTGACTAAAGTTGAGGAGTTATCATAGTTATCAAATTAGGTTATGATAGTTATAAACTTTATGATAAATGACTTACTGATCAAATCCTACCTAAAGGGTATGATCTTATCATTTGTATAACTTAATATACCAAGTTAACTCAAAATAAAAGGAAAAGACGTACACTATTACGATTTAAAATTTTTATTTTTTCAAATTAGGTTATGATAGTAATGAAATCTACAATAAATAACTTAATACTTTATCAAAGCCTCCCTCAAGGGCATGACCTCATCATTTGTTCCATAGGTATAAAAAATATCATCAACAACAATAATGAATGTACCAAATTTGACACAACAAGACATTGTTGCTACAAAGTTAGACTCATTTAATCCACATGTATAACGAAAATAATATTCCACATCAATGCCTAAAGAAACTTAGTTTCTTCACAATCACCTCATCCCACCATCTAAACATTTGTAGATCACTACAAATATATAACTCAATTTAAAGGATAAACAACCATAAGTTTTCAATGAATGTAAACTTGACTCACTAGTTTTAGACTAAATTAATGAGCATGTATGTCATGAATGATAGATTGAATGCTTTTATTGTACTTTTGATTCTATTCCTTTTCAATCTTCTAGAAAATATTGTTTTCTTACACAAAATTAATTATAAATTTGATATTAACTATATCACAAAGAAATTAGATATAGTTGTATTACTTGACCAATTGTTTGAGTTCATTTTGCTATTGAGACTATAAGATATTGAAATCCACTATTGTTAGTTCTAAAATATTTTTTCTACATTCAATTGGCACCCTAGAAAAGAAATAATTATCAAAACAATTAAGATTTGATGCTTTAATTGCATTCCTTCTATTTCAGAAAAGGTCATTAGGGCTTACTTATATCTATTCCCTCCAACAACATCCAAGCATTTGTGTCTTATCTAAATATTTGGATAGAGTTACATGCCTCCCATCTAGCTACTCTACATCTTCATGGGTATCTCATAACATACTCCACCTATAAGAAATAGAGAGTTATGATATCATTTGGTTGTTAACACTAAATATGAACTTGAATAAAAATAGAATAATAAGAGGAGATTTTGTATGCTTGCCTCTACTAGAATTTGGGTTTTGTCTTTTAATTCATTACTCTTTTCGAGTGCTTGTATTAGATACCTAGAGGTTAGATACAAACTCAAAATGGTTCTTATTTTACTTTCAAATTATTTTGTAGGGAAAATGAACTACCTTTTTTAATCCTCAAAGTTGTGAAATAAATTATTTTAAGCAAAAAATATAGAAACAAAAATCTCTATGTCCATATTTTCCCATTGATAGACTTGAAAAATAAGATGAAGACTTTAATAGAGAATTAACCATATTTGAAGACATAGGATATCCATTCACATGAAGAATTTGAAATCCCAATACAGTAGTGTTCAGATCAATATCCTCATTTTCTCTCCAAAAAAAATAAAAAAAATCACTCCAATATCTAATTTTGTTGCAAGCATAACATATATTTAATTAGCAAACATAATATAGCAATGTAGGAGGAGAAGGAGATAATAAGGTGAAAAGGGTATAGACATACTTGTATATATAATTCAAAATTACTTTTATTTCTTCTTCAAAATGGTTATTGGTTCCAAACCCATGTTAGATATAATACTCTTACATTTTAATGTACTTGTAGAGGCTCATATACTCTATGACAACCATGACCCATGGTCCCTAATGATTGTAACAATGTTACCTAGCATTGAGATAAAAGTAAAGTATTAATTGACCAGTTTGACTACTAAATCTAACAATTATTCCAACATTGTAGAAGATTATAGATAGTAAAAAAACAAATATTGTGTTATGTGTTTTGATCTTTCTTCATTCAATTCTATCAAATAAAACACCCAAAATAGATATAAAGCTTCTACTCATTGATTCATGCAAAAATTATACATATTTAACAGAGCTTGAGCTCTTGATATGTTAATCAGAAAATGAAAACACAGACTCCCCTATTTTCTATTCTTGGTCTTCTTATATTCTATTCATCTTTTTATTCTATTTCTTCACTCACAAGAAAATAAAAATAAAACAAAGCTTCTCCCATAAGCTATGTAAGAGCCCAACAAAAGAGAGGGAAAATCCAAAAACATTAATTACAAATAAATGTTGTTTTAATAGCTAGTAAGCAAAAATATGTAGGTTTAGATTTTGCATTAAATTCAAATCAAAAGCAATTCTATACACAAGGAAAGAGAAATGATTGATGGAAAAATATACGAAGGAGGAGTAAATGCAGGGTTGGGATTAATTTCCAACACCCCCCCTTAATCACAACTAGCTAACATTCTTCTCAAAATTTATAGAGCATTTGCCTTCACTTACAGTTCTGAAATTTCTGTCGCATTTGTCTTCACTTACTGTTGTGAAAGTTCCAGTGCATCTGTCTTCACTTATTGTTTTGAAAGTTCTAGCACATCTGTTTTCACTTACTATTTTGAAAGCTCCGACGCATCTATCTTCAGCTACAGTTTTGAAAATTCTGGCCCATTTTTCTTCAGCTATAGTTCTAAAATTTTTGGTGCATTTGTCTTCAGCATAGACACCCAAACAATTTCTTAAGTATTCAAATGCATCCTTTGCCAATGGTTTAGTAAATATATCAACAAATTGATCTTGAGACTTGCAAAATTTCAAAAAGATCTCTCCATTGTTAATCAACTCTCCAATGAAATGATATCTAGTGTCAATATGTTTGCTTCTCTTGTGAAATACTGGATTTTCAGTGTTATGGCTGATTTATTGTCACAATGTATTTTTGTTACATCTTCTTGTTCATGCTTCAACTCTTTCAACACTCTTCTCATCCAAATTGCTTGGCATGCTACCCCTATTGCTACTACATATTGTACTTTTGCTGAAGAAAGAGTAACAATGGGTTGTTTCTTTGAGGCCCATGATACAATCCCAATTCCAAAATGAAAAACATAACCTAATGTGCTTTTTCTGTCATCAATGTTGCTAGCACAATCACTATTTGTGTATCCTATTAGCTTGAACTCATCTGAACATGAATATTGAATGCTATATGTAGACATGCAAAAAATAACATTATGCATTCAATTAGGTCCATTCATCAAGTAAACCAGGTTTCACATTCATCCACTCATCAATTTAATTAAGTTCACCTTCATCCATTCATTAGGTAAACTCATTAATTTCAATCTCCTAAGGCCATTAATTTAAAATTAAATAAACTTTATCATCAACCTTTTAATTAAATAAATCAAATATTCATTTAATTAAATCCCAAATACATTTTCCATTCCTCTTGATTTAAATAAATTCAAAAATTCAAGTCAAATAAGTCAAACTCACCTAATCATCATTAAGCTAATCTAATCGTAATTAGCCTAACCTAACCACCCATCACATCCTCTAGATATTCCCACTTGCACAAATAAATCATAAATTGATTTATCAAAATCCTTATTTTCCATCAACTTGGCATAAAACATAATATTCCTTCAAATTTGAAAATGATGACAAGTTGACTTGTCCCCTCCAACATTTCATTAATTTCCCATTTTCATGTCCCCCTCTCAAAATTTATTGCACAAATTTGAATTTGAAACTCCCTCTCTTGGGCACATTTCCCAAATCTTGCACATCCCTCAACCGATGGCAAGATGACAAATGGCCTCTTTTCATTGGTTTACATTTAGTCCCACATTCATCCATTTGGACAATATCTCATCAAGAAAATGTATAAATAAAGGCCTTAATCTTCATCAACTCATCTACAACTCTTATGCAAAGTTACTCTCTTGGTTTGAGAACTAATTTTTCTCTTCATCATAGTGCATTGCATCATTTTAGTTTTTGAGCAAGGGTTGGGAAAGGGTCATTTGCACATTTGACACCAATCCAATATGGAATAGGTACTTTTTCTTGCTTCTATAGGTTTATTTGATCTTCTTAGTTATTTGTTTTCATCTTTGAAGCATGGCATTGTTATTTCATAGAGGTATTTGTAGATTTGCATGTCTAAACTAACCCTCCTAATGAGTGTTTGAGATGGTTTCATTTGCAGATTTTTAGGTACTTCATTGTGGTGCTAGAAGGAGGGCTTGGTTTATAAATAGTTCAACATTCAATAATTGTTTCCAACAATTGACATTTACATACGTTCATACAATCATAGAAATATCTTGCAGTAACATTCGTTTGTTGTTAAATTAGATCAATTATTGGTATGAGTGATAGCTGAGTTCTTCATTTAAATGCCATACCATTGCTCTCAGCCATTTCTAGAAACATGTTGAAGATACCATTTTAACAATGCTTTATTTGGTTATGATCTCTTCTTTAGCATGAGTTTGTCCCTATTTTTTTTAACGCCTTGATACACACAGTCTTTAAATAAGTAGGCACATGTGAGTGGTGATTTCATCTTTTGTAAGGTGCAGTTTCTTTCCATATTCAATAACACACAGCCATCATGTCAAATAGTTGCTTAGTAATTACATTGTTAGCCTACTTAATGTCGTTGTTCCCTGTATCTCTTTGCTATCATATACTCAATACGTATGTAGGATTTAGATATATGCTTTAATCACTATACAACTTAGAGAAATTTATGCAGAAATATTTTCGCACTATAAAAGGAGTCTATCATTTACTTTTCAAAGGAATATTTTGAAATAAATATGGAACAAGATTTGTTGCACACCAACATGTATTTTTCTAGAGTTTTTCTTTTGATATCATAAACTAATAGTGTGTGCCTTTCAGAGGATCTTTGCTGTGTAGTTGGTAGTCTAAAAACTTATTGTTGATTTCATTTAAAGCATTGTGGGAGGCCAGTGTCCTTTCTTGAAGCATTGTGAGGGGCCAACATCCTTTCTTGACTTAAAGCCTATCGACAATCCTCCTGTTGTCAATCGCCTCAATATAAGTCTCCTTTTACTCATCCAATATGAGATTTGATGTTTTGACTTTGATCGTGCTTTCATTAATGAGGTATAATTTAAAAAATCTTTAAGTCCATTTTTAGTGCTAAAATCTTCCCATGGCTTGTTGGTGCATATTTGGCCTGTCCATTGGTATTTCTTCTCACCTACAAATAGATTTTCTATGAATTAAGGATATATGTGTTAATCTCAGGTAGGGTACCTCTTGTTTCATGATTGCGCAGTAAGGAACCATGTGCCTTATCATTTTGAATATGATTGTGCAGTAAGGAACCATGTGCCTTATCTATTAACATCCAACAAATTTCTTGCTTTCTTCATGTTTTAAATGAATATTCATGCATTTATTAATATTTGACAACAAATTTCCTGTGTTCTTCATGTTTTAAATGAATATTCATGTATTTATTAATATCTGACAAAGTTTCATGCATTCTTTATGTTTTAATGAATGTTCTTTTTCAATAGCCTCACGAACCATCCATAAATGACTGCGGTTTCTTGTAGTATTAAAGGCCATTCATTCCAAGAGGTGAGTTGCCTCACTTGAAAAAGGTGTCTCATACACAAAACCACAATCAATATACAATCCAATTGATGCAGTAGAACTCAGCGAGCTTTCAGATGCAACCTTCAGACCATTTGGTAGAGTATGACATTTGTCTTTGTTGGTTGTATATGATCTAGAATTGAAGGAGGAAGCTTTATGCCTAGCAAAGGAAAATCTAGAGAAAGAAGTACGTAGATTTCAAAATACTTCCTGCGCATTTATTTCACACACATTGTTTGTGTAGGCCAAAAGATAGGTATTTCTTAGAGTCTTTCATAGTTAATGCAATTCAACAAGTATAGAATTGAATTCCTCCGCCTTTGCCCACGATGGAATCATAAGAGCTCGTACAAATTCTTACTCATTTACTATTTTGTAGGGGAAATATGAGGCAATGTGTGAGGATCACGCTATGCATCAATTTCTTTAGAGATTTTTGTCAAATAATTTGATGCACCTAATTTGATTGAGTGCATTGTTTTATTTATTCACTCATAATTCAATATTCTCTCCTACTATATACTTATTGATCTTATAATAAAAGTCATAATATTATAAGTCAACATTTAAAATTGGGGGAAAGGTGTATTCTTTTGAAAGATTTATTCTTTATGGGCTTAATAACTTTAGTGTGAAGGAAGGGGTCTAACAAATTTGATGGTTTTTATCTTTCAATAAACTTTTCATGCAAAATCTTAGTTTATTGAGATTAAATTATCAACAAGAGAAATTTTTTAGAAAACCTTCTAGTTTTATATTTGTTTTTAAAAGTTTAAAGAAAGCATGATTCACTTATGAATGCCTCTTTCTATTCAAATCATTTGTCCTTACAAATTTGGATCATGCTATTATTTGAAGTTAATCAAAATGAATTTAATCCTCACATAATTGTCTTTTTGATGGAATAGGAAAATGAAGGAGGAAACTATAAAAGGTGAAAACAAAGGAGGTACAAAAGCAAACAAAGGCTAATGAAAGGAAAGCGAGGAAAACAAAGGAAAGCAAGAGGTACAGTGAAAATGAGGAAAGAAAAGAAAAAAGAAAACAAAGGATAATGAAGATACAATGTGAAAACAAAGGAGAACAAAGAAAATCAAAGAAGGAAAACGAAGCATGGGGAGGATATTTTAAGATCAAAGTGTTTTTAAACACTTTATGTGTTTTGTTTAAACACTTCTCCAAGAAATTGTTATTTTTTTCATTCTTAGGACACTAATTCTCCTTTGGTTTTAAAAAGAATCTTTCAATTCCTTCTTGCAAAGGGTAAACAAACTTTAGGATCACAACTTACTAGATTTTGTTTCTTGGATTAACAACTGAACAAAGTTATCTCTCACTCATCTTTTGGTGTTTAAAATGAACTCACATTTTGCTTTGTGGATTTAAAAAGAACAAGTGCAATTTTGTTTTTCATGAAGGCCTACTTAAACTAAAGGCATTGAAAAAGGACGTATGTGCTTCTCTCATGCTTTATAGCGATCTTGAGAATCAAAAGGCCTTTTTCATGACTTTAGGGTGAGATAAAACAATCACCTCCACACTTCGATTTGGGTTTAAAATTGAACAAGATCTTGTGCGAGTGTGAGTGGGGGCATTATCGCGTATATACTCTCTCTTTGTTGCCATCAAAGATTGATCAAGCTATGGATTTTGTCTTTACTTGCTTTTGTTTATCCTAGAGGGCCTGCCTTGGGGAAAAAGTACTCACCCAACGGAATGACTCAACTAGTAACACTCTAAAGCCAAGACTATTTCCAACTGGGATATAAATGTGGATATTGGAGTAAACGCCAATATCATGCGATTGATTCTGACAAGATGGATCTAAAAGGGGACTCTTGCCATATGGGTCAATCTCCACAAACAGAAAGTCCTTATTAAAACCCATGTGCTAGAATTTTCCAAAATCCTTTAATCTATTTGTTGGTGCAAGAACGGTCGTTCTAAAGACACCCCACACTTTTACGGTCTTTAGTAGAAATGGAAAGCATGCCATGCAAGTTTCATGGGTGTTGATGCTTGGCTACCCCGTACAAGTGAGTATCGTGGAGGGGAGCCAGTGGGGTCAAGCATCTAACCATTCGCTAAAGATAAGCGTAGATGGACTTGTCCAAGTGGGAATCCAACAAATATTGTATTACACATTCATAGGGTTTGTACTTGTTCTTGGTTTGAAAACACAATACTTTGATCAAAAACATTTGAAAACAAACACTCAACATGATCCTCAAATTTTCAAACCCTTTAGGCAAATGCCATTGATTGAATTCTCATGTTATTGCTTGCCCTTGGGATTACATCCTTAGAGCTTTCTAAACACTTGATTTTACATCTCAATTTTCCCCCTAAAGTTAAATAATAGGTAACCCTTGCCTTAAATTCATCAAAGTTTCACATAATATACCTTGTGAAATGAGACAAAGTTGAGACATTGGACATTTAGTTTGAAATCTAATCAAGATTGTGTTTTAGGTAAAAATAATCCATTAACCAAAGATTAAAAAACAATTGGACCCCACACATGTGTTTCCAATGATTTCACACAAAATCAAGATCAAGAAACCAAAGGTGAAAGACCTTAGTCTGAAAGCCCATCAAGAACGTCTCTCTATGTTATACGAAGTCAGAGAAAGACTACTTTTCAAATTTTACAAAAAGGCTTCAAGGAACAATCCCGGTTTGTATTCATTCTATTACTGCCAAAACCCAAATCTTTTCAGAGAGTTTGAACATCTTGTTTAGAGAAAAGCTTGTTCTTCAATACCTAGGTCTAGGCAAACAAAGTGTATTTTTTAGGTTCATCTTAGGATCAAAGCAAATCAAAATCTTTTTCATCCATCCTTCAAAACATCAAAACAAACATTATCTCACAATCACCTTTTGGAAAATCTTGAAATCATCCTTAATGCTAGGCTTCTTGGAAAAATCAAAATCATCAAAAAAACCTTGAGACTAAATCCTTGAAAACATTATCAAAATCACCTTTTGCTAGGTATGTGTAGATGCATCCTTTTGCATATACTTAGACAAAAGTTATCAAAACCATCTCGTTTAGCTTAGTATATGTAGATGAATCCTTCGTCATATGCTTAGTGAAACTATCATCTTGCTTGGATAGGTGTGGGTAGATGCATCCTTCTCCCTGCACATATTCAAAGTATCATCCTTTTATCAAATCTATCCCTTAGATAATCATCCAAACATCTTAGGGTCTATTTGTTCAAAATCCAAATCAAAATCAAATTCAATCAAGCTCAAATCCCAAATAAAAATTTGAAACATATCTGAAAGTCCCAAAAAGCCTAGTATCTCCTTCAAGATTGACCAAAGTATCATAACATCCACATCATACATCCCTTACATCATCATATCATCTTTTGATCCACAAGATATCCTAAAATTTTTCACTTTGGGGCATAAAATAAAAATCAATCCAAAGAATTCAAGAGATTCATCTCCCATTCTTAAAAATTTATCCTTGTTTTATGGTTCAAACTAGATCTCAATACAAGAAGAGCATGGAAGCCAACAGAGAAACACCCGCTTCAAGTGATTTAAGTCAAACCACTCCTGAAATGAATCTCATTGGGTATGGAACTCTCACAGTTAACCTTTTGACATCATCGCAAAACCCACAAGAGGAAAACCAAGGAGAGGATCTTACCTTTGGAATGACTCATGACGAAATGACTGAAATGCTTCAAAATTTAGAAAACCATAAAATCATCAACATCATGATGAGGCTCAATCCTTCATTATACATGCTTGAATTAGCAAAACAAGGACCCAAGTTACCTTCAGATTTTGACTTGAGTACCATAGTGGATACATCATTTCCTCCAATCTCATCCACCATTCCCATTTCATCCACACCCCCATCCCACAATATCACTCAAAACATTCCACAAATCACGACATCTCTTGCTCCAACCCAACCTAATGTTAATAAGGGAAATGCATTTCTCAATGCTATTCAAACACACCCCCTTGCTAATAATCAAAACTCGGATGCAAACACCACCTTGGAACAAAACATTCCTAAAAACCCATTACATAAGAATTTTCCTCTCACATTCCATCATGATCCATCATCATCATTTTTCTACGCAACACTTCAAACACCTCTTCTCACAAATTCGCAAGAGGGAGGAGATATGTTCGGACCTGGGGGTATTTTCGTTACCACAACATTTTCACAACAACTCACACCCCTTACATTTCCACCACTTCCACCATTGCCATTATCATCTACACCACTCCTTGGCTTAGGGCTTCCCCCTTTACCAAGTATCGATCAAAATAACATCCCAAATATTAATCAAAGCATTATGTCAAACACTCAAAATTTGTCGTCGACATCACAACAACAGATGAAAAACACACAAGCAATTGCAACATCATCAAACACCCCCATAACATCGCAAAGCATGGTCTCTCAAGGGCCAATCACATCAACAGTGCCACTTATCACTCAAACCACCAACCAACAACACCATCCACCAATCAAATAATCAACACAACATCACCATTCACCACCACCACAAATGCCATTCCGAATCCACCTCCACCCCCACCACCACCAACTTCCACCACATCAAGCTAATACAATGCAGCATTGCAAGTTGCTTTCCAAAGAGGATACCAACAAGTTCAAAAACAAAAGGCCGTACAACTAGCTGCTTAGCAAGCTACTCAAGCTACTCAAGCTGCCCAAGCTGCACAAGCCGCATTATAATCGCAACAAGCCACACAAGCCCAAGCTTTACTGCAACAACAACAACAAGCCACACAAGCATTACAAGCACAAAAGGAAGCTCAAGCACAACTCCTATTGCAACAACAAGCAGCACAAGCACAAGCTACACAAGCGCAAGCTCAAGCACAAGCCCAAGCACAAGCACAGCAAGCCCAATATCAAGCACAACTCCTATTGCAACAACAAGCAGTGCAAGAAAAAGTTGCACAAGTGCAAGCTCAAGCACAAGCCCAAGCATAAGCACAACAAGCCCAATATCAAGCACAACTCCTTGCACAAAGACAAGCAGTGCAATTTCAAGCATATCAGCAAGCAATAAAGGAATATTAAGAACAACAAGAAGCAACATAATTGGTAGCCCAACAAAAATCGTTGTTGGAACAATATCAAGCACAACAACAAGCGTTGTTGGAAGAGAAACAAGCACAACAATAAGCACAAATCTTAGCACAACAACAACAAGATCAACAACAAGAGTTGTTCATACAAAAGTAGGTAGAAGCTTACCTCACTCGACATAACATATAGATGCCATCAAACAACACACCGACCAACCCACCCATCCAACCCATGATTCAAACACCCCAAAACACATTCATCCCACCCCTGATCCACAAAATGATGTGACGACAAAAATTAGGTTGCTTTCGCAACAAGTGCTCGATCTGCAATCCAGGCGAACAATGAAAACACTAAGAAACTTGTGTCCCTATCCATTTGATAGGAGCCTAGAGATGAAACCATTCCCCAAGGGATTTGAAATCCCCAAATTTGAAAAATATCGAGGGATGGGAAACCTTTAAGATCACATCAGGGAATTCCAGGTTCATTGCATGGAAGTGGCATATGACGATACTTATCTAATGCAGCTATTCCCTAGGAGTTTGGCATGCCACGCTATGGAATGGTTCTCTCACTTACCTTCAGGCATTAGAACATTTCAAGAAATTATAGACGTATTCATTAAGAACTACGCATGCAACATTGCAATGGATGTTAGTCTAGAAGAACTTTCAGCTTTGAAACAAGGAAAGGGTGAATCTTTTGCTTCATTCTTACAACGATGGCAGTCCAAAGCCAATTAGAGCAAGTGGAACATGGTAGAAGAACAACAAGTTTGCACCATCATATCCAACCTTAAAGGCTGCTTGGCATTTCATCTCAAGGTTCAGAGCATCACCACAGATGATCAATTGATCCCCAAGGTGCTCAGCATTGAAAGAGCCCTTATGACTCAACCCGCGGAATCAACATCATACCCTGAACAAAAAAACAACCACCCACCATCCAATTACAATGATAAACCTCGTACGTGGGCAAGGAACAAAAAAATTACTAATGATGGTGTCGTCGATGCCAAGGTGGTCATCAATTGTCCTCGCCAAAATACACCCACACCGCAAATCCAAACACAACACCAAAACAATCATCACATAACATGTACCAACCGCACAACAACCCAACAATCAATAATCTCAATGAGCAAAGAGGACCACCCCAACACAAGAATTATCCTAAGCGAAAGTACAATACTTTGGGGGAACCATTGGAAGTCATCATGAAAAAGTTGGTAGACGAAAAACTCATTCAGGCTCCTACCTTTGAAAATTACCAAGAATCGGATGTGAAACCTCCTTGGTCTAACAAGAATCAACTTTGAGAATTCCATATAATCAAAGGCCATACCACAAATAGTTGCATGAGACTGAAAAACATCATCCAAGATCTCATCGATAAAAGAATCATAAACGTGGAACAACCTACAGGAAATCAAGATCTTAATATATATACGAATCCGATGCCGAATCATGGTAACAAAGGGAATAACAAAGATAAAGGGAAAGGAACCCACTCAAATGAAAATCATGTGTATGAAACAATCGTCGCCTCCCTAGATGAAAATTGCATGGTCATCACCATCAAGGGCACCTATGCCAAAGATTGTGGAGTCACCACAAGAGGCAGCAAAGTAACCATCACAGGATCATCCCAGCCAAACAAAGCCCTTGCATATAGATCCATTCCAAATGGCTATAATGTCCTAGATCAACTCAAGAGAATGCTAGCGCAAACCTCCATCATGGAGTTGCTAAAAATCTCATCGGCCCATAGGAAAATTATTGAAGAAGCATTGGCCTCATCCAATGTCCCTGCAGACCTTGATGCGAGAAATTCCAAGCTATGGTCAGAAATATCATTACGCCTAATCTTCTTACATTCTCTGACCAAGATTTCCCCACTGAACCATCTCACAACCATGCACTTCACTTGGAAACCATAGTATATAAGAGCAAAATCAAAAGGGTCTTGGTGGATGGAGGTGCAGGTTTGAATATCTATTCTCTCAACCTCATCAAGCAGTTGAAAATATCAGAAGATTCTATCAACAAAGGGAAGGGTATCATGATAAGAGCATACAATGATTACAAAAGATTGTCTCAAGGCACGATCAAACTCCCTATTCAAGTAGGGCTGGCCCTCATGGAAACCACTTGTCAGGTCTTGGACCTTGACTTTCCATATAACATCCTCCTAGGACGTCCATGGATCCATGTGATGAAAATAGTAGCATCAACTTTCCACCAATGTGTGAAATTTACACATAATAGACAAGAAGTTACCATCCATGGGGATCCTGAACCTTTATCATAGTGCAAAAATCTTGAAGCAAAGTATTACAAAATCCCCCAAGTACGAAAAAATGATGAGGGCCCATCTACACAATACATTGATCCCGCCACCCTCACATCCACTTTTGTGACAAAGACACCCGCCACTCCCACCATTCCCACCATTTCTGACATTAAGCTCATCATCTAGGATGACATTTGTGGAAACTACAAGCTCCCTAACAATGATTTTGTGGTAGGAGAGTTACCACAATCTCCTAGATCATGGGGTCATCCACAAGAAAATCAAGCTTCCACATCACAAACATTTACTGAAGACTATCCCAAATTCACAAGCTGGGGAGACCTTGGCCAGGAGGTTATTGAGGAAGATCCATCACATATGCTTTATCAAGATGAAATACCAACACCTGAATTACCAATGGATGAAAGAAGCAAGGGTCTACAAATGATGCTTGCAATGGGCTACGATAGAAACCAAAGACTTGGACAAAACAATAATGGGCCCATAATACCTATCATGCCAGAGACATGACCAATAACAAATCTTGGCCTTGGATACTCCTTTGAGTATAACCATACATGGCAGAAGTCCTTTAGTTAGAGCAGTTAATAAACCTCGTCAGCCAACCGCAGCAGAACTACGATTACCAGTATCCACAAGTCATGATCTAGATAACTATACCTTTGATATAACTAATGTTTGTAGTAGTAGTGATGATGAGAACCCCATATCCAATCTACCTAGGCTATTCAAAGATACCACTCTTTGCATGATTAGCACCCTATCCATTGAAACAGACCATCAAAAACATGAGTTTCGCCTAGTATATCCCCAACTCATCGACTATGACCAACGAGGACCACCGATTCTTGATACATTCAAAAATGATGAGGCACTCTCAGAATTCATGGGATTGCGGGACAACATTCTAGATGGGGATCACAAAGCATGGTTTATAATGGATTTGGACACACATGCCTATTATGGGGAAATGATTGAATCCTTCAGTCGCAAAAGTGAGAAATTAATAATAATATCCAAGTCCTTGAGTGAAAACCACATTGTGGCACTCTCTGACAAGAAAAAAATAAAAAGTAAAAAGAAAGGATGCATCCAATGGTGAAAACCTCTCTGAGATGCTTGAGGATGGGGGATTCAATATTCCTTTAAGAGCTATTCATCAGGAAAAGTCAGCAGTATTGGCCAAAAAATCTAATCCAGTCAACCTAGGAGCAGAGGCAACCCCACATATCACATTCTATATAGAATCAATACTATCAGAAGAGCAAGAACTCTAGTAGCATTCCTAAGGGAAAGACAAATAAACTTCGCATGGAGTTATGCTAACATGCCAGGACTTGATCCAAAGACTGTGGTTCACCACTTAGCAGTGTATCCAGAAGCAAAACCTGTCAGACAAAAGCTTCAAAAAATGCACCCTCAGATCGCCTTATTGGTCAAAATGGAGCTAAAAAAGCTACTAGATGCAGGATTCATACGACCAATAGATTATCAAGAATGGGTATCAAACTTGGTACCTGTTTCAAAGCCTGATGAAGCCATTAGAATCTGTACAGACTTTAGAGATTTGAACAAAGCATGTCCAAAAGATGACTTCCTACTTCCCAACATTGACATGATAGTAGATATGACAGCAGGACATGAGATGCTATCACTAATGGATAGATTTTTAGGATACAATCAAATCATGATAGCAAAAGAGGATCAACATAAGATAGCTTTCACTTGTCCATGAGGGACTTACTGCTAGAACATGATGACATTCAACCTAAAGAATGCAGGAGCGACATACCAAAGGGCCATGACATTGATATTTCACAATATGATCCATAAAATGGTTGAAGACTATGTTGACGACATCCTAGCTAAATCCAAAAAATGAAAAGATCACATAGCAACCCTAAGTGCTATTTTTGATAGACTGGAGGAGTACAAATTTAGACTAAATCCGAAGAAGTGCATCTTCAGCGTATAGTCAGGAAAACTACTAGGATATATAGTATCAATGAGGGGTATCGAGGTGGATCCAACAAAAGTGAAAGCAATCCTCAAAATGGAAGCATCGAAAATATTAAAGCAACTGAGAGGTCTACAAGGTAGACTCCAATCCATTAGAAGATTCATAGCACAACTAGCGGACAAGCAGAACCCATACTCTCACCTACTCCACAAGGGGGTAGCATACAAATGGGATACCAAGTGCGAAGAGGCATTCAACAAAATCAAGGAATATCTACTGACACCACTAGTCTTAATGCCACCCATCCCAAGAAAGCCATTGATTCTATACCTATCAACAAAAACAACAGCCCTTGGAGCTCTCCTAGATTAGCATGACGAAAATGAAATGGAGAGGGCTATCTATTACATTAGCGGGACAATGGTTGGTCACGAGCTAAAATATTCATTCATTGAGAAAGCATACCTTGCAATAGTGTTTACATCACAAAAATTCAGACATTACATGTTGGCACACAAGATAAAGCTCATTGCCAAAATTAACCCTCTCAAATATCTACTATCAAAGGCAATGCTCACAGGAAGAATGGAAAAATGGGTAATGATATTATCAGGATATGACATTGAGTATGTCAAGTAGAAAGCAATCAAGGGTCAGGTTATTACAGATCAACTGGCAGAGGCACCAATCTATTCAGAGAACCCTCTCATCTTAGAATTCCCTGATGAATCCATTTTTAATCTCAATATAGCTAACCATTGGAAACTATACTTTGATGGTTCATACACGCAACATGGATCAGGAGTTGGTGTCTTCTTCATCACCCCACAAGGGGATTGCATACCAAGGTCATACAAACTGGGATTTCCCTGCACTAATAACATTGCAGAATATGAGGCCTTAACCATAGGTCTTAGAATAGCAGTGTCGTGGAACATCATGGCTCTCAAAGTGTATGGAGACTCCCAATTGATTATAAATCAAGTAAACAATGAATACCAGACCAAGGACGACAAGCTCACTCCATACAAGAAATTGGTGGAGACTCTAAAGGAATCCTTTATCAAAATCACATTTGAGCAAATTCCTAGAGCCAACAATAGAGCAGCAGATGCCATGGCAACAATTGGGTCCCTACTAGACATCCCCAACAATGTTCCAAAATATGAATTTATGATAGAACAACTTCTTGTTCCTATATTCGAGGTACCAGAATCAGAATTCATGTGTGAATTTGTTGGTCCCGGTGATCCTTGGTACCATGACATCTATACATACCTTCACATAGGAGTCATACCTGCTGATTTACCCTCAAACCTAAAGCGAACCTTTGTAAAAAAGGCATCTAGATTCGTCATCCTAGGGGATACTCTATACCGTAGGAGCATAGAAGGAACCCTACTACGCTACCTAAATGATGAGGAGGCATTAATTTCTCTAACTGAAGTACATAATGGTATTTGTGGTTCGCACTCGAGCGGAATTACCATAGCTAAGAAACTGCTGAGGATGGGGTATTATTGGCCCACAATGAAACAAGAAGCACATGATCATGCCAGAAAGTGTCTACAATGTCAGCAGCATGGGGACCTCATCCATGCTCTAGCTCAAGAGCTTCACCCTATCATCACACCATGGCCCTTTTCATAGTGGGGACTCGATCTCACTGGGAAAATCACACCCACCTCATTTAATGGCCACAAATTCATCATAACCACAAATGTGTACTTTACTAAGTCGGTGGAAGCCATACCCATGACGTATATAACTGGGAAGAAGATTTCAAAGTTCATTCTGAACTATCTCATATGCTACTATGGTGTCCCACAAGACATTATCTCAGATAATGGGACACCATTCAAGAATCAGGATGTTCATGACTTGTGCAAGAAATTCAAAATCCAACATCGCTTCTCCACCCCATACTATCCCCAAGGCAATGGCCAAGTAGAAGCTACAAACAAAACCATTCTGAAAATCCTCAAGATAACACTCAATGACGCAGGTCGTTGCATCTATAGCTTAATCCCACCCTCTGGGCCTATCAAACCAGCATCCGCACACCCACCGGCGCCACCCCCTTCTCCCTGGTCTATGGATCAGAAGCGGTACTCCCCATTGAGATCGAGCTCCCATCCCTCAAGATATCACTGCAAAAACTCATCATAGATGAATAATACATAGTATCAAGACTAAATGAGTTGGAGCTACTGGATGAGAGACATATAGATACTTTGAATTATTTGTGAGTCTATTAGAATAAACTCAAATGGAGCTACAATAAAAAAATCAAAAGTAGGACTTTCCAAGTCGGAGAACTGGTCTTAAAAGAAAATCAGAAGAATGTCCCAAACCCAAGCAACAAAGGCAAGTTCGAACCTAATTGGTTAGGACATTTCGTCATCACAACAAGTTATAAGTCAGGGGTATACAGCTTATCAACACCAAGGGGAACCTCCAGGAGCCCATGAATAGCTCCCATCTCAAAAAGTTTTATGCCTAAATCTTTCAAGGTATAGAACCAAAAAATCTAAAAATCAGAAAAACCTTAAAATGGTCACTTCGCAAAACCTGGAAAACATGCATCTTGGTGACAACAAAAAAATTAAAAAAAAAAATTCAAAAAAAAAAAAGAAAAAGGATAAAAAATAGTAAAGAGAAAAAAATTGTCCTATAGTGAAAACCACTTCGGTGGCATTTTGGACAAGTACCTTGGTGAAAACCTGGAAAATAGGTGCCTTGTGTAAATAAGCACTTTCCATCCACTAGGATCTTTACGGCTTGTTCAACATCATCCCTCCATTTTGCTTCCATCATCCATCGCATTCAAGTCTCCATCCACTCGCATCTGTACTATAGCTTGGCCCTGTTTTCGTATCATGATCCCTTCTAGTACTACTCAGCCCATCCTCAAGGTCAGTTTGTCCTACCTTTATCGAAGTAGTCTATTACATCACACTGGGGGCATGTTCTTATTGGATCGGATTCGTGTATGATCTTAAAGTCCTCAAATCAAAAAATCCAAAAACATCAAAAAATTAGAAAATCCAAAAAATAGCAAAACATCATCAAAATCCAAAAACAGGTCAAAAAGTCTTCCAAAAAGTAAAAAAATAAGGTCGTCTTGTCGAACTACATCATCTCTGAGCTTGAATGTAGGCAAGGTTGATCTTTGATCATCCCCCGACACATTTAGGTTAGTCCTTTAAGAGTTTGTCATAATAAGCTGATAATTCATCATGTATATCTTCATTTGTAAATTGGTCAAGTCGTCAGTTGAACTACGTGGTCTCTGCGTGTATAACGTAGGCAAGGCTAATCTATTGATCAGTCCCCAAGGCCCCTAGGATAGGTTTTTAGGTTAGTCTCTTGGTCAAAATCTCAGAAAATCCCAAAAACATTTGAAAAATCAAAAATCAAAACATTTGTTAAACCTTGAAAAATACCAAAAACAACCTCAAAATATTGCAAAACATCAAAAACATTCAAATATTTGAAAAAAAAAAATCCATCCGTCTCATCTCGCTTGCACCCGCAATAAACACCACTCATAATAAACTGATCGTCATCCTCAACCTTTGGTGAAACAGTTAGAAACAAGTCTAGCATATTAAAAGTAAAACTCCAAACGTCAAGTCTCAAGTCTAAGTCAGTAAGTAAACAAGGTGGTCAATTCTTTGTGTCGATAGTCCAACATCCAAGTAGTCCCATATCAATCATCTGATAACATCATGTCATTGGATGAATCCTTCCTACAAGGGGCATTATTTATCAAGAAGAGCACTTTGGATAAACGAAATGACGTGCTTCCATCCACTAACATGTCCTAGGATGTTTCCTTCCTACAATGGACATTATCTTTTGGCAATAGTTTTGGTTCTTATCCTTAAAAAACCAATTCCCTTTTGGTTAGTGGTATTGAAGAACATCAACTTGTTTGCATGCTTTATCTTTGTCTTTTGACTTATCTTATTGTGCTCAGTCCAAGGACCTCTCGATGATATCCAAATGAAGGATTTAGAGAGATAGGAATGGGGCAATGATCATTATTCTTTTGTCTGTTGTGCTTGTTGGACGTTCTTGTAAAATAACTTTGCGAATACTTGCTTTCTTAGATATGTATAGAGGATGTTTTGGACAACTTGTTGACTATTGCATTGATTGCTTATACCTTTTTGTGTTTTGGTTTGAGATGTTTGAAACTTTTAAAGTGCATCCTAGCAAGGTTTTTGTATGTCAGGTGTGAACAAGAATACTCTTGTCTATTTGTCGAGTCAAAGAACATCACACTAAGTACAATGCCATCCTGGTCCTTTATACCTTGATGCATCATGCTTAGGTGTTTTATCAAACATAAGGTAAGTGACCCTTTTAAAATCCCAATCCTTGATAAGCAAATCATCCATTTCTATCATCATCATCTCTCATAAAGTTCGCTTGTTGGATCCTCTTGTCATCATCTAATGTCTTCTTTTCCGCACTAACATCACAACATGAATAGTTAATCATCATCACCAGTGCATTCATCCTACATCCACAAACCATCAATATTCTGCATATCATCTCACATGCATAATCATCATCATAATATAGATATGTTAGTCTAAGCATCTCATAAAATCATACATTTGCATAATCACAGCATATCATCATCATAATATAGATCTGTTAGTCTAAGCATCTCATAAATCATCCATTGCATAATCATAGCATATCACATCATCCATTTCATCCATCTCATACATCATATCATCATTTAAGTTGTTTAAGATAACATAAATTTGTTATTCTAAGCATCTTAAAATCATCTCATTTGCATCACCATCCATTTTGAACCTCTTTATTGCGAGATCGACCCTCAAATCAAATATTTTTGCTCGATCTCTCGAGGGGGCAATGTAATAGTTCACTTCTTTCTGCTGTGACAACTAAAAAAATTATAAAAATTTTCAATTTTGATCACGGAAAGTCTATTATTTGAACCAACGCAGCAAGTACATTGCTTCAAAGAGGGGAAAAATGTAGACATGCAAAAATTAACATTATGCATTCAATTAGGTCCATTCATCAAGTAAACCAAGTTTCACATTCATCCACTCATCAATTTAATTAAGTTCACCTTCATCCATTCATTAGGTAAACTCATTAATTTCAATCTCCTAAGGTCATTAATTTAAAATTAAATAAAATTTATCATCAACCTTTTAATTAAATAAATCAAATATTCATTTAATTCAATCCCAAACGCATTTTCCATTCCTCTTGATTTAAATAAATTCAAAAATTCAAGTCAAATAAGTCAAACTCACCTAATCGTCATTAAGCTAATCTTATCCTAATTAGCCTAACCTAACCACCCATCACATCCTCTAGATATTCCCACTTGCACAAATAAATCAATTTATTGATTTATCAAAATCCTTATTTTCCTTCAAATTTGAAAATGATGACAATTTGACTTGTCCCCTCCAACATTTCATTAATTTCCCATTTTCATGTCCCCCTCTCAAAATTTATTGCACAAATTTGAATTTGAAACTCCCTCTCTTGGGCACATTTCCCAAATCTTGCACATCCCTCAACCTATGGCAAGATGACAAGTGGCCTCTTTTCATTGGTTTACATTTAGTCCCACATTCATCCATTTGGCCAATCTCTCATCAAGAAAATCTATAAATAAAGGCCTTAATCTTCATCAACTCATCTACAACTCTTATGCAAAGATACTCGCTTGGTTTGATAACTAATTTTTCTCTTCATCATAGTGCATTGCATCATTTCAGTTTTTGAGCAAGGGTTGGGAAAGGGTCATTTGCACATTTGACACCAATCCAATATGGAATAGGTACTTTGTCTTGATTCTATAGGTTTATTTGATCTTCTTAGTTATTTGTTTGCATCTTTGAAGCATGGCATTGTTATTTCATAGAGGTATTTGTAGATTTGCATGTCTAAACTAACCCTCATAATGAGTGTTTGAGATGGTTTCATTTGCAGATTTTTAGGTACTTCACTATGATTTCTTGTTCCACTCACATATCTTAGAATTTTTTTCCCGGCTTTCCAATGTGTGTCTTTTTGGAGACTCCATGAACCTTGAAATAAGACTTACACCAAACATTATGTTTGTCCTTGTGGTTGTTTGATACATGAGGCTACCAACAGGTTTCTTATATAAAGTTGGATCTACACTAGATCCTTTGTCATCTTTGCTTAGCTTTAAACCTATAACAATTGGCGTTGGTGCTGATTTGCATTTCAACATATTAAACCTTTTCAAAATATCATTAGCATACTTTGCTTGAGAAATGAATATACCAAATGTTTTGATTTCGATTCATCTCAATGCCTAAAAAGTATTTCATGAGGCCTAAATTAGTCATTTCAAATTCCTTTTTCATAGCTCCTTTGAACAAATCAATGGATAAGTCACCCGTGAATATCAAATCATCAACATATAAACATACGATTAGAATTTCACTTTTTTTATTCATCTTTGTGTATAAAGTAGGCTTATTGTTGCACCTATTGAAGCTATTTTGAAGAAGATAAGAATCAATTATGTTGTACCAAACTCTTGGGGCTTGCTTGAGACCATATAGAGCTTTCTTGAGCTTATATTTATCTTGTCTTCTTGGCCTAATATCTCATACCCAGGTGGTTGCTCCACATAAACTTCTTCTTCAAGATGACCATTTAAGAATGTTAATTTTACATCTATTTGATAAACAAGCCACTTGTTTTGAGCTGCAATTGCAAGTGTCATTCGCACGGTGTCTAGATGAGCTACAGGAGAAAATGTCTCATTGTAATCAATTCCAGGCTGTTGTGAATATCCCTTTGCCACTAGTCTTGCCTTATGTTTCTGTACATCACTATTTGCACTCTACTTGGTCTTGTAAACCCACTTAACTCTTATAACATATTTTTCTTTTGTAAGGCTCACTAACTCCCATGTTTGATTCTTTTCAATTGAATCAAATTCTTCATCCATTGCATTCACCCATTTTTCTTCCTTAATTGCTTCTTCAAAATGAATTGGATAATCTACAAGTGAATATAAAAAAGAAGAAGTGTGACCTGCATTATTTTCACCTTCATTATGCTCATAAATCTTTCTAATACTTCTTATTTTTTGTCTTCTTAAGCTTTCCAATGTAGGATTTGACATGTCACTTGATGAGGAACCTGTAGAATGTGGATTTGCTAATCCTACATTAAAAATCCATGTTGTAGATGGTGTTTGTTGTGCACTTGTTGGAGTGTTTGCTTGTATATGTGAGGCTTCCCTTACACTTGTTGATGGTGTCACTTGTGGACCACTTTGTTAACCTTGAATGGGTGTGGAAGGTGTCACATTTGAAGGAGTATTTGTTGGAATAAAAAATTCAGTGTCCTCTTGTGGTATGCTTGGTAATATGTTGACTATTTTTTCTACACTTCCATCCCATGCTTCCTCTTCTATAAACTGCGCATCTTTGTTGATTATAACATTTTTGTTGATTGGATTATACAACTTGTAAGCCTTTGATTCATCACTATATCCGAAAAATATACATTTTTCATCTTTGTTGTGTAATTTTCTTCTCAATTCATCTGGTACATGTGTGTATGCAACACATCCAAACACTCTCATGTGAGCAACATTGTGTTTTCTTCCACTCCAAGCTTCTTCCAAAATCATATTCTTGACACTTCTTATTGGACATCTATTCATTATATAGGCTACACATGATATAGCTTCAACCCAATATTAATTTGGAAAATGTTTGGCTTCAACATGCTTCTAGCCATTTCCATGATTTTTGTATTTTTCCTTTTGGCTACCCCATTTTGTTGAGGTGTGTATCTAGTTGTGAATTCCTTGTGAATTCCATGTTCCTTGCAAAATATTAGGTCATTTGAGATATATTCACCACCTCTATCTGTTCTCAATGCTTTGATGTAATGACCACTTTGTTTTTCAACAAGAGCTTTGAATTGACAAAAATATTCAAACACCGAGCACTCTTATGCTTTAGAAAGTAAACCCATGTTTTCCTTGGGTAATCATCAATGAATGTCAAAAAATAGAGTCTACCACCTATTGAAGGTGTTTGAATTGTCCCACACAAATCTGAATGGATGATCTCTAAAGGTACCTTAGCTCTCATTGACATACCTACTGGAAATGATTCTCTATGTTGTTTTCCTAAGATGCAACCTTCACATAATCTTTATGATTTCTCTATTAGAGGAAATCACTTGACCATGATTTTCTTATGAAGTAAATTTAGGGTTGCAAAGTTTAAATGCCCAAATCTTAGATGCCAAAGCTATTTTTCATCTTTTATTTCTGCCTAAAAGATTGTTTGTATGACTGTTGCATTTTCTTCTTTACCCACTTGTGGAGACATTGAGTGGTATACTTGGGCATAGTCTACACTCAAATCTTGTTTTATCCTTAGGGGAAACATCCTATTGTTGGTCATTTGAACCTTGGCAATGAGTTGATTGCTAGGATGTTTATCTAAAATTGTGCACTCTCCATTTTTGAAAAATACTCTATACCCTTTTTGAACAAGTTGTTCAATGCTCATTAAATTATGTTTTAAACCAAGAACAAAATAAACATCAATTATATGTTTCTTTTCCACCTTCTTGGTTAGAATGTTGATGTTCCCTTTTCCTTTGAATTCTACTTCATTTTCATTGCCCAATGTTACATCGGATTTTACACTCTCATGCAATCTAGAAAACATTTCTAAATTCCCTATCATATGATTGCTACAACCCGACTCTAAAAACCATACATCTTTTTCATTTGCTTGTGCAACATTGCAAGCCAAAAAAATAGTGCTTTGTTGTGGTTTTTGGTTTTTGTTTTCTTTTAAGAAATTTGCATTTTGTTGTTTAGAATCATATTGTTTCTTTCTACATTCACTCAAATAATGCCCATATTTTTTTCAATAGTGACATTGGACTTGAGATTTATCGTACCTTTGGCCTTGAGGCTGATTTTGAGATGCATTTTGAGTTGTATTATGGCTGCTACCTCTTCCACTCGAGCTTGATGGGATACTTCTTTCACCTCTATGAGAATCTCATCCTCTACCTCTGAAATTTGTTCTTCTTTTTCCTCTACCACGGTTGATTGTAACTTGTGACTTGAATGCATGCTCCAATGATGTATTTATGGACCTGCTCATCCTATGTTCATGTGGAATAAGAGATGCATGAAGCTCTTCTACTAAAAACTGTGAGAGGTTCTTTGTTTCCTCTATGGTTACAACAATTGACTCAAATTTTGTGGGAAAACTCCTTAAAATCTTTTCAACAACCCTCCTATCTTCAAATGTATCACCATGTGATATGATTTGATTTACCAGTTCAATGATTTGAGTGAAGAATGAGTCTACTGTTTCATTATCCTTCATGTACAATGTTTCAAAATTCCTTCTCAATATTTGTAATTTAGTTGTCTTCACGTTTTCCATACCTTGATAGGTTGTTTGAAGTATATCCCATGCTTGCTTGGACCTTGTTGTTGTTGTAATCCTTGGGAAAATACTTTCATGCACTCCTTGGAGGATAAAGAAAATGGATTTTGAATCCTTCTTCTTATTATCCTTCAATAAATCCTTTTTTGCTTGAGTTAATGCATTAAATGTTGTTGCATCAACTGGTTTTGGAAAACCATTCTCTCCAAGCTCCCATAAATCTTGTGAACAAAACAATGCCCTCATGGTGATTGTCTAATAGTCATAGTTCTTTCCATTAAATTATGGAATATTTCGGTTTTCCAAGCTTGTGCTTGTGCTTGCCATTGTTGGCTGTGTATACCTTGGCTCCTTGAAGACTTGCTCTAAAAGCCTTTAGCTCTGCGTAAAACTTTCTTTGAGCAACCTTTGGCTTTGATACCAAGTGTTGGATTAGAGGCAAATATGAACATAAAAGTAAAACAGAGACAAGAGATAAACAGGTGAAACCAAAATCAATCTGCTATTTCATAGATAAATAAAACACCCAAAATAGATAAAGCTTATGCTAATTGATTCATGCAAAAATTATATAGATTTAACAGAGCTTGAGCTCTTGATATGTTCATCAGAAAATAAAAACACAGACCCCCTATTTTCTATTCTTGGTCTTCTTACATTCTATTCATCTTTTTATTCTATTTCTTCACCCACAAGAAAAAAAACACAAAACAAAGCTTCTCCCATAAGCTATGTAAGAGCCCAACAAAAGAGAGGGAAAACCCAAAAACATTAATTACAAATAAATGTTGATTTAATAGCTAGCAAGCAAAAATCTATAGGTTTAGATTTTACATTAAATTCAAATCAAAAGCAATCCTATACACAAGGAAAGAGAAATGATTGCTGGCAAAATATATGGAGGAGTAAATGTAATGGTTGGGATTAATTTACAACATGTTTAACAATAAAACTCTCCCATTTCAATTTCTAAATACAATAAACAACATTGAGATAAAATAATTAATGTAAACAGAACATCCCAAGAAGCTTACACATCTAGGGAATTAAATGTTATCTATGGAAATAAAATCAATCTCCTCTTCTCTCCTCTCCTTTCCTTGGCGTAGAAGAGGTTAAAATATCTTCCCTAAGATAAGCTCTCAAATTTATTTTGGTTATTTGATTCTCTTTAGATTTAAAGAACACATTCTAAGCTTTGATTTGTTTAAGTATTTTATCTGAAATCACATAGACAACTAGAGAAATAAATGCTATCTTTGAATGCATTATGACATCATTTCCTGTCCTAGAATCTAGGGAGAAAGCATTTAAAATTGCTCTAGAGACATTGCAAGTTAGAATTTAGTTGGGAGGGTCATTGGGCATTCAATTCACCATTTCTGCAAAACTAGGGGCATTCACATCAAGACACAAAGCATGAAACTAGTTGTTTTTGAAGTTTGAGTTTGGGTCATTGATCTGTGTTTTAAAAGGTTCTAATTAGATGATGCATGCACTATAACATAATCTCTTTATCTTTTTCAAGGTGAAGTTGTGCTACAACTGAAAGAAATAGTGTTTTCCAATAAAATTATAACATCTGTATAAGTGGCTCTGAGTTGGAAGCAAGCCTGATCGATCTTCCTTGGGTCTAAAGACATGTTGGGAACATTAGTCACCATCATCACAAGTGATGGTAGAGCCCAATAGTGCGGCTTCAAAGACATTTACATAATTTTAGAACTTGTGTTAGGAATAACATTAGGCAACATAGTGCATGAGCGCAATCTTAATGAGCTCATACATTTTGAAGGTATGCTCTAAAGAGATGTATACACTCAAATGACATTTGACCACATGGACGCCATGTGGGAAAATGTAGGGACCACCATGTGAGCACACTTAATTGGAAGCTTAAGTGTTTTTAAAGAGAATGCAACTAATTGAATCATTTGGTCTCTCAGATAAAGCCGTAGGGCTTAAATTTGATGGTCGTATGGCCATATTTAGTCATTTTAGCTATAAAATACAATTAAAATTTTAGAAAGATTGTATTACTTGAAAGGGAAAATTTTAGTTAAACTGTCAAAATTTCTATGTAATTATTCCTATATATGTTTTTTTCACTATACATATATTTTTCTTAAAATAGAAAACCTTTAATATTTGAAAGGCGACTTCAAATAAATGACCGTCACAAAAAAAATTGCTTGACAGGCAGGGTCAACCATCAAATTTAAGCCCTGGATAAAGGGATCGGTGGAAAGACGAAGCATAGGATTTGGAAACACGACTAAAAATTCTCGTTACATGCTAGGCAAGTCACCAAAGGATTAAAAGATAGAGTGGAAGCCCTATGTAGATGGTTTGGGATTTAAGGGGTTTAGAGAAATCCTATGACCATGACACTAAAACCCTAAAAAATTATAGAGATTATAGTAGTGGAAATTGTAAAGAGGGGATGCACAAAGTGAGTAGATGTTTGATGAGTTTAAAAAATATTCAACTCATTTACATTGTGAAGTCTCTCCTTTATATGCCAATATTTCAAGGAGTTCAATAATCTTCAAACTCCTTTAAAAAATTATAATTTTTTAATATTCTTACTTTGGTCAGTTAAGTTTGTCTCTTTATGACATTGTTGGACCTTTGGGAAGCTCATAAACCTTGAAATTCACCTACAGTAATTTTCCTACTATGCCTCTTCTCCTTTTGGGTTGTCATGGATTTGTGTAACTTTTAAACCTTGTTGAGATTTCATGGGGTTGAAGGACTTTGGAACCCCATGATGACATATAATCTTCAAGTATTTGTCAAAGCTTTTGGCTCTTGTTGTCAAACTATGTTGAAGGTTTAAGAGTTTAGGAATCATGGAACTTCTAACATCTCTTTCTTCCTTATTTCCTTAGCTCATTGACATTTTGGCCATCTTTTGAACTTTCTCAGGGAGTTGGAGGGTTCTTGAACCATTGAAATCCCTAAAGCATGTTTCCACTTCCCTACCTTTTGGGATTTCAACGAATTCAAGAACTTGCCAACATCTTAAATTTTGACATTTGTATGCCTTTGTTAGAGGAATGAGATACTTTTTAACCTTGTTAGAGGTTCATGAGGTTCATCAACCATGGAAAGTGCCAAAACTTTGACTTAGCCAATCTGACACATTTATTTGGATGACTTAAGCAAAAATAAGATGGAAAAGTTGACCATTCAAATGGGACAAGGGAGAAAGGGAAAAAGGGAATATGGGGAGTGGGGAGGCAAGTGAAATGGGGAACTAAGTTCCAAGCTCTTGGTTTCACTCAGTGGACTTGGAGCTAAGAGATTAGGTGCAAAGGTCCAAGGTACATCGATGGCCTCAAGGCCTAGCTAGGGAAAAGGGTGAAGAGTGGATTGAGAGATATATAAGAAACAAGAAGAAAAGGGGACACACACTATAGAAGGGCATGGGAGAAGATTTTGAGAGAAATGGAACCCTAAGACCTAATGTAGAGGTGTAAAAGTCCCACAAAGGTGTAAGAACCCATGAAAGAAGAATAGACACACCACCACTTTGCCACTTACACAAATTGGACCTCTTAAACATCCCTAAACAAAATTCACTAAGTTTTATTTTTTAATCAAGAATACACTAATTTAGCATCCTTACACAAATCTTTATGTAGGGAAGTGAATGAAAGATTTCTCAGGTCAATTATCAATAGTGGGCAAGTAAGGTCAAGCACATAAATGAAAATGGAGCATATAACAATGAGAAACATTAATGTAGGGCGCCAACAATAGGGAATGATCTTATTTGTGCATCAAATAGTTTGATTTGGGGATTACATAAGATGCATTTATGAAATATGTCTAAAGTGATGTAAAAGTGTAAGGTATGCACTTTTATCCCTTACACTCATTAAATAATAGGTTGCAATCACATCAACCATTTAACTTCTATTGTTACGACTAAAGGTATGATTTGTAGTCCCTTCTTGAGACATGGTTTATGCTTACTAATATAGAGAGGAACTTGAATATCATAAAAAAAACAACTTAAACATAAATATTCAAGAATTTTGATATTTAATAACATAAATTATATAATTTGATTAGAAAGAAATCACCAAATTATTTAGTAGACTTTAGAAATATTATATTAGGGTGATCCCACAAAGCTGGTTTACAATTTCTGGGAGGAACTAATTTTTGCTGAAATCACATATTTTAAGAAAATATAATGATTTAAGCCTTAAAAGGTTTCATTTAAAGAATTCCAATTGAAGAGAGTTTGATCAAACTGCCTTAAATCAAACCCCCTTGGATAGAACCCCACTAGTTTTAAACCATACCTATAACGGAGTCTCCTTTACACCTATCAAAATGCTAATAAAAACCCACTTTTGATTTACCTTTTGGGGGATCAAATGAATTCATTTAATTTTTTATTTTTTTTATGTAGTCCTTATTATAAGCTTCCCAAAAAGTGTAATTTTAAATAAATATAATTTTATTATTATATTTATTTTTTATTTCTCGTGAATGTAGGTTTTTCATCGAAAATAAAGCTCTATGTTTTACACATAGAAAAATAGCAAATTATTAAAAAAAAAAAATTAAAAATATTAGTGCCCTAGATATTGAAGTCCTTGATCCAACAAAGAAAAAAATTGAATTTTGATATATACAAAAAAAGTTATGCATTATACGGTCGTGCTATGTCTGAATTATAATTGGTTTGAATTCAAAATTTGATTAAAAAAAAAACTATTCAAAAAAAGACTATCTAACTAAATGGAAGCACTAGATATCAGAGTTACAAATATAAATTTGAAAGAATTAGAATTTTATCCTTCATGGAAAAAAAGTTATGCGTTATACGGTGAACGTCACTTTTTAAAATGTTGTTTTCTGAAAAAACTAGTTTTCAAGGGAGATGGAAAAGAAGTGCAATCTAATTCCAAAAATTTTGAAAAAAATATATTTAAAATCTATAAACAAAATGTCACGAAACTCTAATTTTCATCATCTTCAAATTCCTCACGGTTTAGCCACTATAGATGCCCGAAAGTGAAGATTTAGTTAAAAAAAATTATTTTAGTGTCCAGTTTGGCCAAAAATTGTAAACCACTATTGTGGGATCACCCATTATATAGAAAATGAATGAGTTGTAGAGTCCTATAATGAGTAGTTTATAATAACATTGGAGAAGAAATTGCAACAAGCAAAACAAGTAAGTAGAATTGAGACTAATGACACAAATATAGAGATAAAAGAAGATAGTAAGAAGTTAATTTTTTCTTGTAAATAATGAAAATTTCCATTTAACAAAAAAATAGAAATATCTATGTTCACAATTTTAAAATGTTTTAAGAACAAGAACTCTAATATCTTTAGTCTATTTTGAAACTACAATCCTTTTAATATTGAGATTTTAAAAATCAAATAAAAAGAACACACCAAAATTATTTTGCTTATATTAATAAAATATAATATAATGAACACACTAATACATTTTATGTTTTTATTAAGTGCATTAATAATATTTTTAAAGAGTTCAATAAAATTATATAACTCTTAACATAATTTTCTATAAACTTTTAGTCAATATTTACATAAAAGACAATTATTAAAATTAACACATCCTAAAACATTAACACTAGACATACCTGTTGTTCTAATTTTAAAATACATAATGGAAAATTAAATAACAAAAATAATCATTTCTTTCATCATCGATAGAAATTTCTGCCATTTTCATTTTTATAAAAAATAAAAATAACAATATATTTAGAAAGCTTTCCTATTAGATAAAAAAAATCCTTTGTGGATGATGTAAAATATTCCCAAAGTTCCATAGACATAAGGTCCAATGGGACTCTCATTATTGAAAACAAAGACAACTTAGCATATGCAGAATGAAAAAGAAAGAGACTTTTCAAGCAGGGGAAAAGGCCACGGAAATAAACTTGTAACAAACTATATAACTAAATTCTAACCTATCTTCTAAACCCCCAAATTCAAATTTTGCATGCATCTTTGTAATGGGGAGCTTAACTCCCAATCTGGGTAACGTCGTTGAAATTCTTTGTAGTTTTTCCACCATATCATGAAGCTGCTCTGTTCCAAGAAAACCTCCTTAGAAATACTTTTCTCCTCGATCATCCTCGACACATAAACTTCAAAGTTTTTCAGGCTTTCCATGAGATGGGCATTTATAACTTGATGTGGCTCTTGCTCTTGCTGGAGATTTGTCAAGTCTTTAGCAGCTTCTTCTACGTGAGCCCAAAAACAAGAGTCCTCTGTTAAGGATGCAAACTTTGTGCGAGGCTTCCTATCTCTACCTGTGCGAGTTTGGTTTTTATCATCCAGCCATTTTTCCAGAACCCGATGACGGACCGGCCTGTTCTTAGTTGAGAGATAGCTTCCACCTTTGCTCTGCCGATGATAGTAGTGTGCAATATCAAGAGGCTCTACCAGTCTTCTGTATGCAGTGCCAGCATTGATCCATTTATTTCTGGTTCTGAAGTCACTGGGCAATACATGATTCTTCACCTTCTCAATAATGTCATCCCAGAAATTTTGTAGTTGTATCCTAATCAAATCGACCTTAGACACTCTCTTTTTGTCTACGTCTCTGAAAACATTGTAGGAGCCACAGACTGTTTAAATTGTTGCCCTCACAGAGTCTCTTAATGTACCATTCCAGCTGTGCCATCTTACTTTGGTTCATGCTCAACTCCACATTTAGTTTCTCCATGTCCATGTCCTGCCTGTTTTTCAATTCTTCAGCTTTTTTCAGGGCATCAAATGCAGAATTATTCTGTTTAAAAGTAAGACTCGTCAGTCTCAATTTCTAAATACAGTAAACAACATTGAGAGAAAATAATTAGTGTAAACAGAAGATCCTAAGAAGCTAACTCATCTAGGGAAATAAATGGTATCTAAGGAAATACAATCACTTTCCTCTCCCCTCGTGTGGCCTTCCTGAAGAGGCTGGAATAACTTTCTTGGGGTAAAGGTTTATTTAATTTTCTTTAGTATGTTTAAACAACATATTCTAAACTTTGACTTGTTTAAATGGTTTATGTTTCATCATATTAATAGGTGAGTCTTATTATTGAAGAACTTGTACTATTGAAAGAGAGATCACAAGTTCAAATCCTTCAGGAGATAGGGTATCATAGTAGTATTAGAAGCACAGTAAGGTGCCTCCTACATACTAGGAGTATGGGTTAGTCTCTTATATTATAAGTCATCTATAGACCCAAAAGCAGATCGCTCCGTATTTAGAGTCTTAGACTATAAAAGAATTCGATTTCTACTGAAAAAGAAAGTGTAATTTCAGATAAACCATTTAAACAAATCAAAAATTAGAATGTGCTGTTTAAATCTGACCATAAATACCATAATAAACTACCAATTTATCTCTTTTTGCTAACCAAAAAATTTCAATTTAGAAGCATTCACTTGTAAAAGATTGAGAGATTGAGACTGTGCAAGAACTTAACTTGACTAAGCTAATCTCCCACAAAATGCTACCAAACTCATAAGAAGTATAATTAAAGTTCCAAATATGTTATGTAAGTTTTGAATACTAAGAGTCATGTGAGCGATATACTAGGAATTTTTTTTTTTTTAAAAATATCAGATTACCTGAGTCCGAAAACCCATTGCTTTTAATTGCAGTTCTATTCCCATCTCAATGGAGGATTCTGAGACTATGTTTGCAGTCCTCGTCGAGCATCCGCTTTCAACAACATGTCTCAACTTATCACCATAACTTATGTGCTCTGAAACGAATGCAGCTGCAATACCATTTTCTTCTACAATACCATTTTCTTCTGTGCTTTGCAAAGTTAAAATTAGCATCTTTGAGACAGCTTCAGGGTCCTCAATACAAGCTGCACCGTAGATTGAGCAGAACATGTAAGTACCAAAGGGTTTATACGGGCTAGATTCTCCAAGGCACTTGATGTTATCAAGAAGTTTCCTGCAAGCATCTAGAGTAGAGGGATGCGTTAAATTAACAGGATCATTCCCCATTATGCTCCCTCTCTGAGGAAAAAATGAATTTAAATGCTGTCCAATTGATTCAAAAGGTGAAAGGAGCATGCGCGGAACGATATCATGTTTAGAAACTACATGACAAAATTTTCCGGACCATTCTTGGCAACCAATTGATTCCATAAGAACAGTGTCTCCGACCAAAGGAGAGCCAAATGTAATGCAGTTAGGAGAAATTAGTCCCAGCCTTTTTCCCAGAACCCAGATCGTAGCAAGAGTTGCAATTGCACCTCCTATAGAATGACCCACAAATATGATGGTTTGTTCCTTCCTTTGCTTCGCAAATGTGGCCATCTATTGCAACAACACAAGTAAAAAGCAATATTTTTAGATCTTAAAACTTTGAATATATGGTAAATAAAATGTGTTATTTCAACAATAACTTGGATCTCTAAGTAAATGAAATGTGTTCTTTCAACAATAACTTGGATCTGTAGTAGATCTTCAAACTTTTAATTAGTGGTCATTATTGCTTTATATTTACACAAAATCTGTCCCATGTAACTGAGTGATAAAATAGAACATTTTTAGTCAAAATTTCACCTTGATTTAAACACATAATATCTCGAAAATTGAGTCATTAGACCAGATTATTAGCTTGCTGACTTTTAGGTTTTATTCTGTACATCTTTTTTTATTAACATGTTTCAGATCATTTTCTATGGCCCATCAACAGAATGAGATAACAAGAAAAACAGAATATACATTCTGATGATAGACCGTAAGTGATAAAAAAAATTATAGATATAATCAAATCTAAAAATCAACAAACTAACAATATGTAAAATATGAAAAATTAAGAAAACATAGATCTGAGTGAGTTTTCCTGAAGTAACTGCATAATATCAATTTTTTTTCTCTATAGAACCTATCAACTAAGTTTCAAGACTTATGATATATCCTGCAGAGAGATCTAAAACATACAACAATTTAAATAAACCTCGCCGCTATGGTCAATAATTCTAGGGGGAGTTAGATCAAACTAACTATCAAGATATATTAAAATTATAATTTAGCACACATCATTAGCTTCATTTGAAGAGAACTAGCAATTATAAATAAGATGGTATAAAACATAAGATCATAGTTAGACAGGTGTTGATCATAACATATTTACTCTTAATTTCTATTATAGAAATTGTTGAAAACAAGTCACATTCAGATTGATGATGGGTTGGTCAAAGAGGAGTCAATAGTTCAGTTGGTAGATAACAAATAGAAAATCCTAGATTCAAATCCTAGCTGATCCATATGAGTTGTAACTCAAATGTGGTATTAGAGCCAAGTTAGGACCCCCAAACACCTGCAATGTGGTTTAAGGAGGGGTGTTGGAAATGAGTTATACCCAGATTGATGATGGGTTGAACACAGAGGGACCAATAGCCCAACTGATAGAACACTCCAACAGCAAATGGAAGGTCTTAAGTTCAAATCCTATGTCCTAACTGATCCATATAAACTGCAACTCAACAAAATTCCTATCGGATAGAAAAACTGCAGATGACTATGAGAACTTTGGCTTTGGGATGTAATGCCAGACCTACATTACAGAGAAACTACAAAAGATGGAGTAAAGGGTTATTATATCTGGGTTTCCAAGTCTGAATTTCCCAGAATGTACAGGAACATATTGAGAGCTCCTTTGTGAACAAGAGCCGGTTGATCATCACCACCCTTGAGGCTGGCAGAGAAGACTTCATTCTCATTCTGGATGTGGCACTGTTCATATGGGTTATCACTGGCAGTGAAATCTCCTATATAAAATGAAGGAAATGTGATAAATACTACACCTTCGTACTCACTCCTACGAAAATAAGTATTGTCATTGTTATTTGAAACACTGCGTGTTTCGTTCCAAGCTCGTTCCAGGATCTCAGAAGAAGAAAGACAAATTGCCTGCTCTTCACCAGCGGTGAACCTATAGGGAAAATTCTAGCCATTAGAACCAACTGGGCACTTCAAAAATAAATCCATCCCTACAATATTCAAAAGAAAAGTTGAAATTCTATTAAAAAAATACATTTCTTGTTAAACCCACTTAAATTTTCGAATTCAGGCTCAGATTTCTATACCCCCTTTGAGCACCCAAAAATAAAAACCGCATCATGATCATGTTCAATATTCATTACATACTAATTTTATTTGCTGTACCAATGTCTTGTTAACTAAGAGAAGCAAATTTTGGTTGCCAAAAAGCTCTGTCAAAATTGTAACCAAAAATGATAGTTAACAAGCTTCATACTTACTGTGGGCGATTCGGCTCTTCATCCATAGTTTCCAAGCTTGTATTCGCTGACTACTTTGATTATTTTGATTCTCGAGAAAGTGGCTGTTTATAAGGTAACGGGTGTGGGAAGTGGCAGGGGTGTACAGGAACAAAGAAAAGTCGGAGAAACTGCTCTTACGTAAACAGGAAGTTATCAGGAAACAGCGTAAATAGCTTGTAAGAAAAGTCCGCGAGACTTAGGACGAGAGAAGGCGCGAACGTCATACTCATACGTCGTGAAGATTCGTCGACATCCACTCTAAGATTGGAATTGATTTTGTCCATACGGAAAACACGCGTATGACTAGTCAACCTGATATCGACACTACAGTATATCGATATCGATAGTCGTGTTTATTACACCCCGTGAATCATGAGTTGAGTTGAGTTAGTCCTTAGGGTAGAGGGATCTATAGTAGGGTATTTAATATTGGGTATTTTAATTTCATATTATATAATTTCAAATCAGTTTCAATTTTGTACAGCAGTTTATTTGACTATTCACTTATTTAAAAAAAATATTTTTAAGATTGCATTATTAAATATATGCCACATCAGCATATTTTTCTGTTGAGGTATAGAATAAAGGTCAAAAACTACATACAATCCAATAATAGGGCACTAAGTCATGTGAATATGTTTTGCTGACGTGGCAATACATGATTTGTCAGATTATGTACTTTATAGATAAAAAGTGTTTTGCAATTAGATATTAAGGTGCTCCACTGTGGGGCCCACTAAGGACTACTCCTATCCCAACTATTGGTCTTTGCCCAACTATGGATTCCCCTCCCCTAGTCGTGTTTATTATAAATGATCTTTTATAAGATTTATTTTTATGTTTATGCATGTCTATTAATTAAAAATTAAAATATAATGTACATATTCACAAAAAACAAGACACAAGATCACTCTTCAGAGTCACATGGGTAGAGCTTGGAAAGTAAGAAGAACGTAGAAAACAAAGTCGTTAAGCAACAAGAGCAGTGTCGAAGAGGAGGGTCCTGGTTATACTATGGTATTTTAGTTGAGTGTGTAGGTACAAATTCTTTAATGATAATTAATTTAAAGATGAAGAATTTGGGTAAATGTGTTTATGTTTATTTTTCTAATTTGTCTTGGTTGTGAGTAGGTGATTTGTCTTGTTATACCCTTTGAATCATAAGTTGAGTTAGTATCAATTCTAGATTTTTGTGCTATGTGATATATCATTAGTTGAGTTAGTGTTAATTCTAGATTTTTGTGCTATATGAAAACTTGTGAAGTATGTGTACTTGTGTTCTATCTATATTTTTTTGGCTTTCACATTTTGAGTTTGACTAGTTTTTAATATGTGCATATAATGTTCTTGAAGTAATCAACATGTCTTATAAGTTTTAAAATTTATTTCAATTATTAAATAATGTAGTGAATAAAGTGTTACGTAATTTAATAAATTATATTATTGATAAGTAAATCATAAAAGGTTGAATAGTTTATTGAAATGTTATGCATTGGTCATTTGAAGTGAAAATATCTTCTATAAAAAATATGTGTTTTGAAAATGCCTAATTTCAATTTGAAAAGGTAAATAATCATTTGGGTTTAGGTGTTTGAATCGAAAGTGAAAGAATATTAGAAATACTTGCTCTTTTGTTCATTCTCTCCCTACTCCTCCATTATGTGAACTCTTTCTTTCATAATAATTATTTGAAAAGATTACTAATGATTAGAAGATTATTTTGAAATCTTGAAAATGATTGTTATAGATTCTTGTGCATCACATTAAAAAAAGATGAACCTCCATTGTTAAAGTTTCCTTTGTTGAAGATGTTGTCCCTTGAACTTTTCTAGAGTTTATTGTGAAAGTCGTTTACGGTTGTTGAAAGTCTTATAACCTAAGGCCTTTGGCTCATGATTATATTGCTATCATGTCCCTTAGATTAAAATATCTTGAAATACCAATAATAAGATGGAACAAATATTGAATATGGACAATGTCAGTATCACCATAATTAATAATATTACAATATAAAGACAATTTGATATCATAACCATAGAAGACATTTAAATTTGATATAAAATACAAATCAGTACATTGGATAAAAGAGATAATATTTTAAATATGAAATATGATGCCATAGATAATAAAAATAAATATATTAACATAATAATATATACTACTCTGAACATTAAAAATATATAAATATTAAGTGTAAATACTAAACCATTTAAATATAGTCGTCACCTATACTCACAGATTGATTCACATCCATCCTACTATCAAAGGGATTGACTTCTATCGTATAGCGGTTATTCTCCTACGGCATATGAATCTTATCAAGCTTTGATCTGAAGCTCCTCACCACTGCTACATTTGTCTTCAACTATCGAGCACATATAATGTGGCAATGAATAAATAAATAGGAGTTTTTCCGCCTTCACCAATTCCTCTCACCCCCTATGTAAGGGGCTTGAAGTGAACAATGTGCTCGAGGAGCACTGGACCCAGTCCAAGTGTGGTACAACAGGGTTATACCCTTGGTGAAGCAAGTTTGGTGTGGTGTGTGCGTCAATGCATGAGCTAAGGCAAGTTGCAGTGGTGGTGCAAGTTGGAAACAAGGAGTCTATTGGACATAGCGTCTAGGACTCGTCCTAGGGCATACCGAGTTGAGGAGCCATACGGTGAACCATTGGGCATTTGTTATACCGTGAGGCGCAATCCAAGTCCGTAGTCTATTTGAGTTGGCCGAGTTGCATTGGAAGCTAGGGGCTTGGTGTTAGTGTTGAGAAAAGTGTTGAGGCGAGTTGGGACAACATGGTTCTAACAAGATGCCTGAGTTACTTGATGTAGCATGGGTAGAAGGCAGCATGGAGCATGAAGGAGTGTCGAGTCATGCCAAGTCATGGCGAGTTAAGGAGTTAATGTAGGTTGTACTAGAGTGGTGCAACTCTACAAGGCGAGTTGGATTTGTCCAAGAGTTAGTCATACTAGAGAAGGTTTGCAAAGGTCATGCCAAGCCATGACAAAAGAGTTAGTCAGACTAGAGAAAGAGTCTGCAAAGCAGCAAGTTCCTATGGGTTGTTTGTCATGAGAAAGGTCAGAAATGGGGGAGTTAGCCCGAAGTTTGGTGTCATCCTACGGAGGTCTGGGATTCATACAAATAGCTTATATAGGGAGGTATGGTTGTTCGAAATAAAGGCGCACCATAGGGATGCAGTCAACTTGCATTGAGAGTTCACAACAGGATACCAAATGGAAAGGGTATCTCGTGCTCTTCCTTTGAGGAGTGAAATAGAAGTAGCTCCCGCCTCAAGTCAAGCAAGTGGCTCAGGTGTCCATTATGGTTATTAGGGACGAGGAAAGATCTCGTCCTGCCCTAGCCATGATGAGAGGGGTTGTGTGGTGAACTCAACATCTCGAAACCTGTGAAAGCAAGTAACAGGGCTAGCATGAGATAGCTCTAAGGTGTACTACCGAAGGGAGTTGAATGTTGGAACTCGTCCCAAGTGGCGGGGTATAGCGAGACGCAAGGTTGGGCGAGCTACGGATCCAAGTCAGCAATGGTACATCTAGGATGGCCAAGTTTCCAACAATGTTGAGTAAGTCTGGAACTTATGTTGGGGGTTTCAGGAAGGAAATCTCATATGAGCCTGGGACACAAGAGCAAAGGCTATGTAAGAGTGAAGGATAGTTCTCAGCATTGGGTGTGCAAAGTCGAGGAGCCGCACAAAGGAAAGGTGCACTCCCCCCAAGAAGAGTTGGGCCATGTCGTGCAAGGCACACATGGGCACCATGAATGCTATCGAGTGTCAGCATACTCTTGGGGAGATCCCAGTCCTCTGCAGTAGGACCATGTGGGGAACTCAAGGGTAGGACTCATCCATATGGAGGGCATGACTCATCCATATGGTGTGCAGCTAGAGCAAGGATGGATGCTAGTAGGGTTGTTGGGCACTCAGGAATGGGACAGTAAGGAAGGGATTCAGAATATCTGGATTGGTATCGCTGGTGCAAGATCTCACAAGGGTTGCATAATGCAATGAGATGCTATTGGAAAGGTAGAACCAAGCTAGACTTGGGAAGCAACTGAGTAGGTATCTGGCAAGATCAAAGGTGCACAGTCCTTGAAGTCATTGGACTGAGTGAGTCAGGGATCTCGGGCTGAATGCAGTAAGGGGGAAGTCAAGTCCTCAAAGAGCTAAAAGGGACTCATCGTGAGTTTGGTGTTGGATCCAAGAGCACTCAGGGAGCTAGTCTATGTGAAGAGCGAACTCAGAGTTCAAGGTGGATGGGTTTAGTATTTAGTTGTCATATGGGAGGCACAAAGGATGAAGAGCTCGGTGGAATCACCAGGTCTGCATAGGATGCAAAAACCATTCAGGAAAGTGAACAAAGTTAGACATGGTTGGACCATGCAAGCAGAGGAGCTCGTAGCACCTCGCAGGTGTACTATTTTGCGGTGCACTTGTAGAAGTCAAGTGCCTTCAAGATGGGGGACTCGCAAGCAAAGAGGCGTAATCTAAGAACTTGAAAGGGCTTGACCGCATGGGAGTCACGAGTATAGTTGAGCAATGTCGTGTGAGGTTGACCTCTTAGAGGAGAAAAGGTGAATTTGATCCTTGCACTGGTCTAGCCCCGTGATAGTTGGTATCAGAGCAAAATAAGTTGCTCTCTTCTAATATCTTGAGTCAGTATTGGAAGTGTGTTGAGTCTGGGTACTATCAGAGCATGAGGCAGGTTCCCTCCCTCTGAGCCAGACAAAGTCAGCAGGTATGAGCTGAGTAAGGAATGGCTTCATCAGGGACTAAGAAAGAGTCAGGCCAGGGTACATCTAGGAATGGTGTTGAAGTCATGAAACCAATGTGGTTTTGAAGAGAAGGTTTTCGAATGGAGTGACAAGGGAGTACCAAGATGGGTCTCATTCCAGTAGTACAGTCAAGTGTGCGAGAAAATCGTGCAGGGCATCAGGGCATGACCCAAGAGTTAGTCACTACGAGGAAGTTAGTGCAGAGCATCCAGCAAAGGTGCAAGGCTGATCCAAGTGAAGGGATTAGGATTTAGAAGCGATCCATGGCCAAGTTCCAGTGTAGCACAGGTTTGAATCAGGTTTGGGTGTCTATGTATCTCCTTATTCGTCGTATGGGCTTTGGTCTTTTAGAGATGTCGGAAAGGAATATGTGGCCTTTCCAAGTGCAGGAGGGGGCAACGAAGGCTTGTGCACCCCCAAAGTTGTGCAAAACTCCTACAACAAGAAAACATAGGACATTTGGTTGGTGTGTTGCTAAAGTGGAGCAAATGAAGGAAATCTTGCATGCTAAAGGTCTTAGTAGCTCATGTGCAGTGAAGCAGATGAAGTGTAAGTAGTGTTGGGACACGAACCAATGCTGAGTTAGGTATGACCATGAAGACATGGGTACCAAGTTGACACAGTGAGTTAGCGTAGAAGTCAGCTTAAGCGCATATGTCACACCAGGGTTTGGAACCTTGGAGAAGTCACATCACAAGAATGTGCATCGGGACGAGTTGGGCTAGTATCCCTCAAATTTGAACATCTCAGAATGGACGTCGGATAGAGGCATGATCCGTAAACAAAAGTGCAGTTAGTCAACCAAGCAAGTGGTTGCAAATGGGATCCTCAAAGGTGAGGGTTGGAAAGGAAGTCAACATGACCTACAAGTTGGGTTAAGATGTCACAAGTGTTGGGGAATGTTCACAGGAAGCGTAAGTCAACAAGGAACCAGATGCAGTGTGAAGTGTTGCAGTGGTGTGGTGGATGTTCCTCTTAGGTGGAAAGGGGTACCTGAGCCCAGCCTCAGTGTACAGGGTGTAGGATGCTGATAGCAAGGTCAGATCCGAGGTGAAATTGATGGGGGACCTACACAACGTAGAGTTCAGGGTGTAGGACCATTGTTAGGGACATTAGATCTAAGGTGAAACCGAGTGGCATCAAAGGTTGGAAGATTTTGCAATCGAAGCAGGCTGAGTCAAAAGATTGCGAGTTAGGCTAGAAGATTCATAATGGAAGCAAACTGAGTCACAAATTTAAGTATGCAAAAGGATATAAAGGCTTTAGATCTGATCCAGGTCACAAAGGTAGATGTTAGTTGAGCTTTTGGTGTAGTGTAATGGGCACAAGATGGGCATAAAGGTGTCAAATGATGGACATGAAAGGCGTTCCATGGTAGCATTATGAGTACCTAGAAGAAACAAGGCAGATGCAAAAGGTGCACTCAGTGCTGATGAAGTATGCAAAGCAAGGGTGTTGAGGCAAGCACCAGGGAAAACTCCAAGAGTTTATAGAAGTACACCAAGGATGGTGGAAAAAAGTATGACAGAGTACTGAAGGATCACCAGACACAAGACATGTATCAACAAACAAAAGTTGTTAAATCTTGGGTTGCTATGACAAGTGAGAGACTCCAAGTAGTCGAGTGGGTGCAGGGCACACCACGAAGCCATGCTCGAAAGGGTATACTGGTCGGAGGAGGCTACGGTACTAAAGGGGCATCATGGCAGACAGGATGGCGCAGCGGATAGAAGCTGCGGAGTCAAAATTTGAAGCCATGAATTTTAGAAAAAGTGTTAGAAGAGGGGTATTCTTGTCAACGGAGGCTAGGTACTAGACCTACACAACAGGGTTGATGCAGTGAGCTTTTAGTAGTTGTTGGAAGGGGCTGAGCAGTAAAGGTTGTCCGAGTATGGATCTGAATGTTCTCAGTAGGGGGCAACTCAGTGAGTTAGTCAAGGTAGCAAGACCTTGCAAAATTTGTTGCAATGTCAGGGACACTCAACCAAGCTTCACTTCAGAAAGAGACAAGATGTCTAAAGTTCAGCATTTGGAGATCCCAGGGATAGGTATGTAAGTCTTCGCCAGGAAGCGGTTAAGCATGGTTCTCATGTCCGTATGTTCGGCGTCGGGGACGTCACTTATTTTTAAGTGGGGGAGAATTCAAGGGCCTTGAAGTGAACAGTTTGCTCGAGGAGCACTGGACCCAATATGAGTGCGGTGCAACAGGGTTGTACCCTTGGTGATGCAAGTTTGGTGCGATGCATGCGTCAATGCATGAGCTAAGGCAAGTTGCAGTGGTGGTGTGAGTTGGATACAAGGAGTCTATTGGACATAGTGTCTAGGACTCGTCCCAGGGCATACCGAGTCGAGGAGCCATATGGTGAACCATTGGGCATTTACTATGTCGTGAGGCATGATCCAAGTCTGTAGTTTATTTGAGTTGGTTGAGTTGCATTGGAAGCTAGGCGCTTGGTGTTAGTGTTGTGAAAAGTGCTTAGGAAAGTTGGGACAACATGGTTCTAACAAGATGCCCGAGTTACTTGAGGTAGCGTGGGTAGAAGGCAACATGGAGCATGAAGGAGTGTCGAGTCATGCCAAGTCATGGTGAGTTAAGGAGTTAAGGTAGGTTGTACTAGAGTGGTGCAACTCTACAAGGTGAGTTGGACTTGTCCAAGAGTTAGTTAGACTAGAGAAGTTCTGCAAAGGTCATGCCAAGCCATGACGAAAGAGTTAGTCAGACTAGAGAAAGAGTCTGCAAAGCAGTTACAAGTTCCTATGGATTGTTTGTCATGAGAAAGGTAAAAAATGGGGGAGTTAGCCTGAAGTCTGGTGTCATCCTATAGAGGTGTGGGATTCATACAAATAGCTTATATAGGGAGGTATGGTTGTTCAAAAGAAAGGAGCACCATAGGGATGTAGTCAAGTTGCACCGAGAGTTCACGACAAGATACCAAATGGAAAGGGTATCTCGTGCTCTTCCTTCCAAGAGTGAAATAGAAGTAGCTCCTACCTCGAGTCAAGCAAGTGGCTCAAGTGTCCACTATGGTTATTAGGGACGAGGAAAGATCTCGTCCTGCCCTAGCCATGATGAGAGGGGTTGTGTGGTTAACTCAATGTCCTGAAACCTGTGAAAGCAAGTAATAGGGCCATCATGAGATAGCTCTAAGGTGTGCTACTGAAGGGAGCTGGATGTTGGAACTCATCCCAAGTGACGGGGTAAAGTGAGACGCAAGGTTGGGTGAGCTACATATCTGAGTCAACAATAGTAAGTCTGGGATGGCCAAGTTTCCAACAGTGTCGAGTAAGTCTGGAACTTATGTTGGGGGTTTCAGGAAGGTGATCTCATATTAGCCTTGGACACAAGAATATAGGCTATGCAAGAGTGAAGGCTATTTCTCAGCATTGGGTGTGCAAAGTTGAAGAGTCGCACAAAGCAAAGGTGCGCTCCCCGCAAAAAGAGCTGGGCCATTTCGTGCAAAGCACACATGGGCACCACAAATGTTATCGAGTGTCGGCATACTCTTGGGGAAGATCCCAGTCCTTCATAGAATGACCAAGTGGGGAACTCAAGGGCAAGACTCATCTGTATGGTGTGTAGTTCGAGCAAGGATGGATACCAGTAGGGTTGCTGGTCACCCAGGAATGGGACAGCAAGGAAGGGATTCAGAATATTCAGATTGGTATCACTGGTGCAAGATCTCACAAGGGTTGCATGATGTAACAAGATTTTATTGGAAAGGTGGAACCAAGCCAGACTTGGGAAGCAATTGAGTAGGTATCGCGCAAGATCAAAGGTGCGTAGTCCTTGAGGTCATTGGACTGAGTAAGTCAAGGATCTTGGGCTCAATGCAGTTAGGGGGAAGTCAAGTCCTCAAAGAGCTAAAAGGGACTCATCGTGAGTTTGTTGTTGGATCTAGGAGCACTCAGGGAGCTAGTTTTTGTGAAGAGCGAACTCAAAGTTCAAGGTGGATGGGTATAGTATTTAGTTGTCTTATGGGAGGCACAAAGGATGAAGAGCTTGGTGGAATCACCAAGTCTACATAGGATGCAACAACCGTTCAGGAAAATGAACAAAACTAGACATGGTTGGACCATGCAAGCAGAAGAGCTCGTAGCAGCTCGCAGGTGTACTATTCTACGGTGCACTTGTAGTAGTCAAGTGTCTTCAAGATGGGGGACTCACAAGAAAAGAGGCATAATCTGAGAACTTGAAAGGGCTTGTTCGCATGGGAGTCGAGAGTATAGTTGAGCAGTGCCACGCGAGGTTGACCTCTTAGAGGAGAAAAGGTGCATTCGATCCGTGCACTGGTCTAGCCCCGTGACACCCTACTGTAGACACATAAAATATACTGATTGACATCGTGCATCTGATCCTGACTTACTAACATCGTTTCTTCTTGAATCATCCCTCGGTCTAACCATTTAATCAAATTCCCCTATTTGATTAAATTCATCAATATTCGTCTCTTAATTAAATAAATCATTTTATCTAATCAAGTCTTCTCTTTTGTTAATTAAATCAATCCACCTGATCTAATTATCCCTATTTAATTAAATAATCAATTTATTTGATTAAATATTTAAAGTCTATCTATTAAATTAAAACCTTATTTGATTTAATCTAACACAATCCCTTTTAATTAAATAAATCAAAATCATTATTTAATTAATCTCTTGTCATATTCCTCTCTTATTTGATTTAAATAAATCTAAAATTTGAGTCAAATAGGTCACATCATCTAACCTCTTCTATTAAATTAATTAACCCTTGATTAATTTAACCTCATCTCATGTCCCATCCTCTAGATAATGCAAGTTGTACATGAAAATAGATTTAATTCATTTATTAAATCTCTATTTTCCTCACAAGGCATCTTTTGAAATATTCTCTCAATTTGAATTCAAAAATTCCAAGTCAACATATACATCCAACAAGGCATTTGAAACCTCTTACATGTCCTTTGCCTTGAGCCAAGTGGCATTTATTACATTTTCCTTTCCCTCTTGCATGTCATTTCAACAAATTTGAAATTCAAATATTATGCTTTATTGGCACAAACCCCAAATCTTGCACATCCATCATCCATTCATAGCTTAACAAGTGGCATCATATCATTGGATGAATGTTAGTCCCACATTGCTCAAAATTGGACATTCATCCATCTTAGAATTCTATAAATAAAGAGCTCATATCCTCATTTATCCATCCATAATCCAAGTAAAGTTACCATGCTCAAATATCTCTTGAATTCCATCCATCTTCATTAAGCCATAGCTAGGTTTTGCAGATTTTTTGCTTGGAGTCTTCATTCTTCATCAACAAAGTGGATCAATCTCTTCAACATTCGAAGCTTGCATCTTAGGAATTGGGAAAGGGCCAATTTTCACATCAAATTGGCACCAATTCCCCCATGGGATCATGAGTTTGCACATCTAATTAGAATTTTATCTTGTTTTTGTCATTTATATTGTGTTTTTTGTTTATTTTCTTTCCTAGTTTGAGGTTGTAAATGGATTTCATAGGGAATCCTTGTTTATGCTTGCAATATCTAACTTGAGGTGTTTATTCTCTTTGTTTTGCAGGTATCTAGATTGGGGTTCGCACACCTACTAAAACTCATACCAAAAGGGACTCATGGTCATAAGGTCCTAAGACGACACTATCATGACTATTGTTTGTCAGTGCACTAGTCGATGAATATAATTAAATCGTCACCTTCCTTTTTGCCACTGAGAATAAATATATATAAAGGCCTTAGGAACATGTTAAAGCATATACACTTATTGAAGCCTCGACCAACATGAATGCTATTAGGTTTCCATACCGTATGCCATGATAGAGACAAGGAATGAGTTTTTGATTAAGAGCTAATAAAGGGTCAGCTCCCCAAATCCTGTAGAAGGTTAACTTCCATTACCGTTGTATTCTATATCCATAATATATTAAAAGGTGATAGGGTTTCAAATATAAATATAATTAGTCTAAGACAACGATTATCATTCATTTTTAAAGGGCAACAATTAACTTAAAACAAAGAGACACGACCTCCTGGTACCTTATAAATGGGGGAGATCCCCAAGGGCGTTCTTGGAGGATGGAAAACAAGAAGGGAACAAATAGGAGGGAGATAGCATTCAGGTGATGACAATCACTTAGCACTAATACTTGACACTTCAAAATATTCAGAATTAGATACTATGCACTAGAAATTGTACCCTATGACCTATTGAATGTGTACATTGGATTAGTATGTGACCCGATTTGAATGTTTATAGATTAGATCTAATCCTTGAATGTTCTAGTAAGGGAAATCTAACCTAATAGTTAGGATTGCTACTTTCCCGACAGTGTTATTCTAATTTTTTGCATCAATTATGATTTTTGAATTTAGCAATGCCTTGTTTGGTTTTTTCAAATATATGCTCATGAGGTTGTCTTTATATTAGTAGCAAATCATGTTGATAGGGATGTTAATGGTGAATAAATGATTTCTCTTCATTCAAAATTGAATATAAGAACTAGAAGATTTGATTATTATATGTCTATAGTATGTTCATGTGAATATGATAATTATAAGAGTAGATTTGATAAGTACTTAGAATCAATGATAAAAATTCCAATGTATTCAATAGATTAAAGATTGTATTCTTCATGTTTGAAAACTTACTAGGGAGATAGGCTTGATGTAAGTGGTGCCTAAAAACGGGTGATCCCACAATATTGGTTTACAATTTTTGGGAGATCTTGATTTTTGCTGAAATCACGTATATTTAGAAAATATAATGATTTAAGCCCTAAAAAGTTTCATTTAAAGGATTCCAATTGAAGAGGGTTTGATTGAACCACCTTAGATCAAACCCCCTTGGATAGAACCCCACTAGTTTTAAACCATACCTATAACAGAGTCTCCTTTACACCTATCAAAATGTTGATAAAAAACCACTTTTGATTTACCTTTTTGGGGATCAAATGAATTCATTTAATTTTATTTTTTTTGTAATTTTGTAGTCCTTATTATAAGCTTCCCAAAAAGTATATAATTTTAAATAAATTTAATTTTATTATTATATTTATTTTTTATTTTTGTGAATGTAGGTTTTTCACTGAAAATCAAGCTCTATGTCCTACACGTGGAAAAATAACAAATTATCAAAAAGAAAAAGAAAAATATCAGTGCACTAGATATTGAAGTCTTTGATCCAACAAACAAAATAATTGAATTTCGATACATACAAAAAAAGTTATGCTGTATATAGTTTGCCTATCTTTGAATTGTAATTGGTTTGACTTTAAAACTTGATTAAGGAAAAAATATTCAATAAAACACTATGAAACCAAATAAAGGCGCTAGATATTGTAGTTAAAAATCTAAATTTGAAAAAATTAGAATTTTATCCTTCATGGAAAAAAATTTATGTTGTATACGGTGAGCATCACTCCTTAAAAATGGTGTTTACTGAAAAAAACTAGTTTTCAAAGGAGATGAAAAAAGAAGTGCAATCTAATTCCAAAATTTTTGAAAAAAAATATATTTAGCAAATTCCTCACAGTTTAGCCACCATAGGTGCTCGAGAGTGAAGATTTAGTTCGAAAAAATCAGTTTAGTGTCCAGTTTCTCTAGAAATTGTAAACCAATATTGTGGGATCACCCAAACCCCACTTAACAATCTATTGTGGCCATGGAGTGGTGGGGGTCCCACTTAACAATCCACTGCAGCCATGGAGGGGTGGTAGGCCTAGGCCACTTATAAGCTCTGTCGACCCTCCCTAGTAAGTTAAGTGTTTTTCGAGGTGGACGTGGGTACAAAAAGAAGGTACAAGTGTTTCCATTAAGCATGCCACACCGAGGATGGAATAGTCCTAGTTTAGGCATGCAACTTGGGGCCAAGGGGTGGGTTATCCTGATGGGATGCTTGTTCCCTTGGGCTTAGATAGATAGCTTCGAGCGGATCTACCCATGCCCCTCCCCCTGTGTCTTCATTATTACTTTTATGATCATGTTTGTATATTTGGATATCTAGATATTATTGCTAACAAATATATGTGTATGTGGAAATGTTATTAAATGGGTGAATGCAGATTTCAATTCAAGATCATTTTATTAAAGAGAACATTTATTTGAAAAGAAGAACCCTTAAACTTAATCAACAAGTGAAATCTAGGGCAAAGTTGGGTAAATGACATTACAATTGCCTAGCATTTTAATTTTTTGGTGACCGTTCAAGCTCATAAGGTCTCCTTAAGTTGTCTTATCGTTTCTCGAGTTACATTGTTCTACTGACCCCTTGGTTTGCATTATCGGTGGACCCTTTGTTCCTCATATGATTAAATTGTGTTTTTCTGCTTGTTGATAATGTACCTCGTTGGTGGCCACCTGTGTCCATGTGTCGACTGTTGATTGCATCACTCTCAACGCAATCTCTCTTCAAGCATCAAGATGCAAACTTGTGCTAATGTGTTTTAGCGACAAATGTCCCCCCTTCATTTCCTTTTATTAATGACGATAAGCTTGTGATGCCCCTGTGTGACAAATATCCATTTTCTGCTGCAATGCAGTCGATCTTGATCATGTTTGCATTGATGTGCTCTTATGAGACGTGTTTTCCATGGAGCTGGGCTCGGGCGATTGTAAATGCTTATTGGGCATGTGTTAAATTTAAATAAAGCCCTTGGTTGCTCAACAATTGTCATCCTCTCATTGTAGTGCAACATTCCTTCATAGCGCAACTTCACATATCCATTTCTTTTCAAATCCTGATGATGTGTTGAAATTACACGTGTCTTATAGGAATTTCAAGTGGGATAATGTAGTTTCTCCTCTTTGTGCTTGGGTATCTTTTGTAACGAATGTGTCATGGCAAAGAACTATTGTGATAGATGTCTAGGTGCTATACTAGTGCAATCTCCCATCACAATGCAACTTTGCTAGTTTCTTTTCTAAAAACTTTTGTGCTAAGGCTTAAATGTCTTAGCCATTAATTTAAGCTTTCTTAATAGAATCAACGACCCACATTCAAATGGAAAAAAAACTCATGAAATAATTTGCAATTTCACTCAAATGAATATTAATGGCTACAATTGATAAATTTCTTTTGCGTCCTTAATAATTTTGATTACAAAAATTTGAATTATTAAATGTGACATATCGAAAGAATATTATTTAAGTGAAAAGATATTGAAGTGATATTTCTATGTTGTGAATTCAAACTTAAGGCTTTTAGTTTTTGTAAAATGGGTATGTTTGACTTCTTTTATGCCTGATAGTAAGGGTTTTTAGTTAGTAGGGTTTTGATTTCCAAGGGTTTTGTTGGGTGGTATAGTTATATAAATGTGTTATAAGAAAACTTGGCTTGTAGTAATGTAAAACTCCAAAATGAGTAAGATCAATCCCTAGAGTGGTAAGGTGAAGTGGGGTCTTGAGAAAGATTTGTTGTGTTAGCTTCATGATTATTCTAAAAGAGTAATACATGCCTAGGGTACTAGAATTTTCTTTGAGAGAATCTATGATAAAGCTAGGCTCATTTGAGATGCTATAATTTTGGCCCAAGCATGAGAGTTGTTCAAATATTGTCATCCTTATAACATTATAGACCATCTAGAATTGTGATGTGGGGAAGTTGGTTGTGTTGAATGTATTTGTGAGTTTGGAATGGATCAAAGTAATTTACAATAAATATGATGTGTAGTCAAGAGCATTATATAATTATGGGGGTGTTCCTTTAATGGTTTTAACTAGAGAGTTGAATTGTGAGCTTTTCAACCTCAACCCCTTGACAAATGTTCATATAAAATTTGATCATCTTAGCAAAGAATATAGAAGGGGAAGATTCGGATAGATTCAAGTGGTTTCTACACCATAGGAGGAGAGGCCATGCATAAAAATCATCAGTTGCAAATGATAAAATGAAACCTTTTAATGTGAATGTTTTTGAGGAATACTTCATAATGACATATTATAGTTTATTTCAAGTATTGTCAATTGATCAAGTACAAGCCTCAAATGCCAATCCATTAGATGATGATGGTTGTCAATATCTAACATAGGGACCTGAATAGAGATTTTGATTATGCATCTATATTATAGAAAGAATTCACAAGGAGTTGGTGCCTTTTAGGGTTGATGATAGGGTTCCATATCTTAAATGGTATTTAATGTTATGCCATTTTCTGTTATAGAATGAGAGGAGTATTTGGAGTAAATCCTTATAATTGTAGTTCCAAATCTATGGGGGAGATCCAATGCCTATTCGAGGGAAACACATGTTTGGGAAATGCATTTTAGGACATTAGATTATGTCTTGTTTGAGGAATATTTTATACAAGTAGTGCTAACGCATTTGGGTCTACCAAGTAAGAGAATCTAAGAAAATTTCATGAAATTTGTAGGGTCCAAGGAGAGTTACCCAGAAAAGAGATTTAATCATAAGTAGGGTGATTGGTTCTTGAAGCACAATAATTATCAAGGTCTATGGTATGAGTGTAGAGCCAATTTGTTCTCCAAAATATATTCCTGATAGAATTTTGTTTTTGGAAATAATGTGGTGGTTGAGTGAGTTTAACAAGTTGAATTTAAGAGAACACAATAAAGGCTCATTTTTCTTACCTACCATCATCTTTTTAGATTTTTAATCACATGTTTAAAGAAGGATTGGATTTTTTAGTGCCAAAGTTGAAATTTTATAAAATGGTGGGAAAGAAACAAAATCTTGACCCTTAGAATTTTATTGATCAAATCAAAAGATAAGTGGGAAAGTTTGCATTTTACCATGATATATAATGAGCCAAAATATTTGATCACAAATTGTGCTTTTAAAGTTGAGACCCAAGATAGAAAGAAGAAGTGGCTCAATATCCTTTTGGGAGAGAGAAAGAGGAAAAAAAGGATATGGGATATAAGGGATCACTTTTGGATTTTAGTGGTCCTATAATTAAATATATAAAATTTTGGATAATGTTGGTACCCTTGTCTTCAAATCACACATGTTAGTTTCTATAATAATAATTTGTAGGTTTGTTGGGTAAGGGGTTCATTAGCAAGAACAAGAGATCAAAAAGCTATTTCATCAAGCATTAGTGGTGATGAATGCAAGCGTTAAATTTTTTCTCCCTAATGTTGGATCAGGGTATCAAGAGATGATTCAACCATTGGTTGATTACTCTATTACTAAGGAGATAGGGGAAAATGAGATTGAGATGGAAGAGGTACACCATGCTATGGCCACCCCTTAGAGAATGGAATTATCCAATGACCCTTTAGAAAGAATGATGTTAGGCCTTGGAGAAAGAGGTGGGACTATAAAATATGTAAGGGTCTTGATATGTATTGAATTCCTATTAGATGAAGATTTTGTTAAACCCATGAGGAATTCAGAAATATTCTAATTAAGAAGAAGGCATAAATCTTCTTGCAAGAATTAAATTAAAAGAATGAAGAGGTAAATGAGGACATGAAAGAAGTAACAAGAAAATTCATGGAAGAAGTTGAATTTGATGTCAACAACATCACTCTTGAAGAGGGGAAAGGATTGGTTATTGAGAGTGGCTACTTACTAAATTACATGGGTGGGAGATAACATTCACCATTACCTTAGAGACAATGAGGCAAAAAGATGTTGATGAGGATGTGTTAGATTTTGAAGACCTATTAAAGGAGTTATACTTTGTTTCAAGCTTTAGAGAAAAATTTGAGACTTTGGCTATATGGGAAATAGCCCTTAAAAATAAGAAATCCTTGGTGGCAAGAGACATAAGTGATCTTGCAGGAAACTTAATTGTTAGAAGATTATGTGACACTATTTCTCCTTAGAAAAAATATTTAACAATAAGAACAACTTTATTTAGTGAAACAACATCTAAGATTTTGTAGGCTAACTTTTAATATTTACAAAAATGTCATATCAAGCTTTGCAAGAGTATACTAGAATAAAGTCCTTAAACCATCCTTCTCAAAGCATTGTGTTCAAAACTTGCAACTCTTTAGGATAGCTTAAGAGACATATCCTAACAAGATAGAGATATCTTCATGTTGAGGATTGCAGGCCTGAAGGAGTGACTAATGGAAATCCAAGAAGCAAAAAATATAACAATTGAAGATGGAAAGAAAAACCTTGTTAGCCTGGTCAAGAACCTTTTGGGTCATCTATGCTATCCTAATTTTTTCACAAGCTAGATAATGCATGGGTTAATTAAGATAACTTCAAAAAAATGTACACATTAGCCACACAAACAATGAAGTAGGATTAACATATATCTTTAATGTTTGGATTCCACATGTAATAAGCTTGTGAGTTACAAGTAGAAGAGGATATCTGGCATTTATGTGATCTTGTTGATACTTGGTAATGCTTAAGAAATTTACTCAAGCCCACGCTGAGAAAGAACCATGTGTCGCCTTAGCACATGAGTGAACATTTGATCTTTGCTTCCATTTTTTATTTTACAGTAACCTAAAAGTTATACACTATTGATAAGAATGAGACACCTCACCATGAAAATGGTCCCATAAGCATTAAGACTAAGTTAAAGGCAAGATAATGGAACCCACATGACAACATAGTGAATGAGTGCAATCTTAATGAGATCATTATTTTAAAGGCATGCTTTGAAGAGATGTATATATGCTCAAATGGAACTCAACAACATGGATGTTATTCGTGAAAATGTAGGGACGACCATGTGTGTTGGAACATAATGAACTATTGAGAGAGGGTGAATCAGTAGATATTAAAAATTTATCTCTTAAAACCTTTTGTGCAGAATACTTTCTTTAACCCTTAATGTATAGATATTAATCATGTGATACAAAAATATGCATGCACAACAAAAAATCACATAACACTAGATATATGTGGAAAACTCGATATGGGAAAAACTACGGTGACTAAGGCTGCTTGAGTCTACTACTCAAATCCAGGCTCACAATCCAAATCTCTGTTACAATGTTTTAGGGATACAACCCAAGGAAGCATCAACTACCTAGTTTAGAAGCCACAACTTCAACGATGCAACAACACCTTGGTTTAGGAGCTATAACTTTGAGGATACTACAATCCCCTAATATGAGCTGCAACTTAGTACAATGAGGCAACCACCTCTGTGATATAAAACACAAGTATACATAAAACTTGGTTCTACAAAACCTGATCGTGCATCATTACAATCTATACATTGTTGCATATTTTGCAACACACACTCTACTGCTATATTCACCTAGATTATTATTTGCATACAGTCTAGGTTACTTTTTCTAAGTTTATCTGCTACAACTTAGCTTTGCATTACTCTGTTCAACTCTCTCTATACTTGCAGACTACACTAACTGCTCACTCACAATAGATACAACTTAGACAATATCAAATTGTCTTCATTCTCCACTGACCTATGATCTTAGCCTTGAGATTCTCTCCACCATCTAGATAAGCTCTAGCTCACTATTAGGGTTCCCAAACTTGTTATCTTCACTAGCAAGCTACCAATTCATTGAGCCACATGCCATTGTTAGGATATCTGATAAGGTTTATCAAATATCACCATACCTCTGTGCATCAAGCCTTACAACATTAAATTTTTTCTTAGAGAGTTTGCAAGAATAGCATCTTACAAAGCCCTAAGATTAGATCTGCATTAAGTACATTATGTTGTCCATATGATAAGATTCGGTTTGATCTTATCTTGATCTTATCTACAATATGTTTTTCCACTTTGGAGATCAAATCTTCATTCAATTGGTCGCTTGGTGCAACTAGACCAATTAAATCTTTCCTCCATGTTGGTTACTAGATGAAACCCCAGTTCACATAGACTTAGTTGTTTCAGATCTCTACCTTTGAATTTGGATCGTCAATCTTCTCCTTTTCTGCCCTAATTCTATGATCCTCATTCTCTGCCATTTCTTTAAATCCTGACCATTGGATAAGTGGTCATTGAAATTCCTTCGTCGATCTTAGGGGTATTCATCTTGGAACACCATTATTAAAGTTTTGCCTTGACCAAGTGTTGTTTTGCAACAAGGGTGCAAAACAACAAATCATCAATTGTCAAGTATTCGCCTTCACCGTGCACGTCATCAATCAACACTTTGTCACTCACATGGTCGGTCACCATCTTCATCTTTCTATCGAGGGACTCATTCACATCTCCCTTCGATACGTCCAAGTCTCTTCAACATATATTACTTGCTTGAGCAGAGGGTCCCACATATTGCTATCATCCACCGTAGACAACATTCCACCAATCACTATCGTCGACCTGATATACTACCTTCATTGTCATCATGCTTAGACATCGTCCATACTATCGGTCTATTGGAGGGCCACCAAATCACCTCCCACTAATATGGCATTATCACACCGATGCCATGCATCGTCCTTCCATTTTTTCTTGCATGTCAACATCACCTTATTGCTTTGTCATTGGGACATCTGTCAATGTCCTAATAATACGCCACTATAGTACTGATGAAGCACATACACTCACCTATTGCTCTGTCATTAGGACATGCCTCAAGGTCTTGGCGATACCATTCAGTCACACCGATGCCATTCACAACAAAGATGTGAATTTCTAGACAAATCAATCACCTATCGCCACGTCACTTGCACTAACCTGCATCATTGTCCACATCTTACATTAGCTGATCCCACAATCGACATCCAATCTCCCATCGCCCTATCGTTGGCACTAGCTCCATAGTTCTGGTGATACTCAACTTTTACACCGATGAAGCATCTTATCACCAAAATTGTTTGATCCACCTTCTTCATCCTGCACCATTGATCGTCACTGAATTTTTCTATCAAATCACACATATATAATCATTGATTTGTAACAATGATGCAAAATCAACCACTAGACGTTTTCCACATGGCACCATACCAATCACCCTTTGAATGCCTTCTTTATTATTGGGTCCCACAATCAGCATCATACTCTCATCCCATTGTCGAAGAGTTCTTCTTCAAGGTCTTGGAGATACGCCAATCTTTCATTGATGAAAGGGTCATTGGTTTGTCAGGGAGACATCTAAATAAGTCATGCCGATGACCTTCAGTCACACTGACAAAGACTCTTAATGACATCACCTATCCACCTCATCGCCATGTCACTACTTTGTAATCCACAACAAGGACGTGGATTACTATTTATCCTATCTCATTACACCATGCATCTACTTCATCATCACAGTCACCCACATCATTATGACTAGGTCCTACTTGGAGCTCTACCTTCTCATCGTTGTGTGGAGGGGACAAGATCTTTGGCCCTACCAATGACATACACTCACGCCGATAAGGCTTCCATACTCCACCTAGGGTCCACACTCCACCTGTCATCCTTGTGTCTGCATTGTCATCACCCATGTCAACCTCTTCAAGTCCCATACACCATCACTCCATCGTTGGGACACCTTTGTCAGTCCCACTGAAACTAGCTTTTCACTCTGATGGGTGAATGTTTCTACTTGTCACTCTGTCGGAGAGAGTCCTCCCAAACTCCTGTCGATACAATAGTGTCCCACCGATGGTATAGCCATCAGGCTTTCAGAGAGACTTTTGGGTGAGTCTCGTCGAAATACTCTTGTCAAGCCAATGTAAACACAAACCTCATCAACCAGTTGCCAAGAAGTGAGAGGTCGGTCATGGGATGAACATAAAGGGCTTAAGTCATTACTTAAGCTTCCTACAACTGTCAAACACAAGTCATTGTCAAAATAAAACATTTGTGAGGATGCCATGATTGCACACTCCTGCACACGTAGGGTTTAACTGATAAACCCTAAAGTACCTAAAGGTGAATATAATTCATTTTTGGGCATAAACTTCACTTTCTAGACCTACAGAGCACATCACTGGAATGCTCTCGAAGAACCCATATCAATCTAGCACTAGATTTTTCTTTTGAGTCATCAATAAAAAAAATTGCAACACAACACTATAAATATTATATGACAATAATACATCATATAGGAAATTTTGTAATATTTATAGAAATATGCAACTTTTTTAGAAGTTGAAAAATCAACTTCACATTCCCCAAGAATCACCTGCAAACAATCACCTATCACATGCAACAGATATTTAGAACAAAAAATAAAGATGTTCTGTAAACCCTCAGAGCAAAAATTGTGCAAGCAAAAACCAACATAATGATTATTGAAAGTAATTGTTTTACAAATAATACAAAATCCTTCAAAAAGGCAATAATGCAAAACCCTAATCTTATCTTGAGCAAAAAGACAACTCAATAAGATAAGGATAAGAATTAACCTAGGAAATAAAATATGCCTTTAAGTAAACTTATGCTAAAGTGTAATTAAATAAATAATTACACCAACACCCCTCGATAAGTGCAACTTAGGGAGACTAAAAAAGCATGCACCTAAAAACTAAGATGAATGCAAGAAAGCATGAATAGGTCCTAGCAACAAGGCCTAATCAGGTACCCAAGTACAAATGCAATAATGAGGTAGAGAAGGAAAATCCAGTGGGACAAAACCCCCCTACAATGAGATGACTGTTGCAAAGAAGCACTGGAAAAACATTGTGGAGTAACACTGGAACCACAATCTGACAAGCAAGGAAAGATACTTCTATCTACAATTGAAACCAAGAATGGAATCATAATAATATGATAGTAGACCCGATGCCATATAATACTAGAAAACTCACAAACTAGAACAACCCTAGAATCTGTGAAGCAACAGTAGATGAAATGATGACAGAATCTAGAAACTGTGTATCTCGATGCCGATGCCAAACTGAAACTAAAACTCTCCATAGGAACAAGTACCATAAAGACTCTGGAACATTAACCATAAAAACATGGCCCTCAAACTGAGATGGATCCAATGCAGATCATTAACCATAGGCTTTCAATCTAAAGTGTGAATCGATGTGAATTTGATATGTGACAAGCTAAGACACTTAGATGTGGGCAAAAGAAACGAAGAAACTAGATAACCCATATGAGTTGCCATCAAAACAAGATGAATATGGAGATCAAAGTACATGCACACTCTAATCAAATTATTATGCAAGAAACCCCCCTGATGGAACTTTATCTCAATTCATTTATTACAATAACCCAATGATTGTAAAAGGAGAGAATGCAAACATGCATAAACATAAGATAAGATGATGTGGTACTGAAATGAAGTATAAATATTCAAGTTTCACCTTTCCAACTGCCAAAACATCCAATTAATCTCCAAAAAACCCATCGGGAAAAATCTGGAATAACGATAAACCTTGGATAGATACATAAAAAATTGCATGGACAACAAAATAGAGCTCCTCAATACCTTTCCAACGTCGCAAAGAAGATGAAAATAAAAGATCGTGGCAAAAATCTATGAGCTCAGAAGCCATAAATGAACATTTGACTTCAAACAGAAATAAATGCAGCTAAACAAAAAAATATTGAAAAATAAACTACACCACTAAAAGGTGCTTGGAACCAGCTTTTCGGCAATATCTCGTTTTCCCAATTTCAATATTGTATGCCCAAGTTACGCCAAAAAGAAAAAAAAATGCTCCTTTATGGCAAACTGGGGTTAGGAGGGGGAAAAGAGGGCTGGCCATACGATGACATCATGCTGATGTCAGCACTTCATAATGTTAAATTTGATGGCCATCTGGCCGTCACAGCAAAAAATCTCCCCCTGCAAAAAATTTAACGGTCATTTGGAAACAGTCACCACGCTGGAATATTCCTGAGGAATCTTCAAGATTCCCTTTGCTGAAGAAGCCTGCATGCATGGAATATTCACTGCTGACATGGTAAGGAAAGCTGTTGGTAAGTGCAGAAAGGATGTCAGTAGAAAAAGTCTGTTGGAATGGTATGAACCGTCGGTGAGGATTTTACCAGCCTGTGAGCCATTGGTGGAAAGGAAGTCACTATTGGGGATTAGAGTGGGCCGTCGAGAATAGAAAGGTCGGCTACTAGATGAAGGGGTATGTGTAGGTATGGTACGCCTAGCACAGGTCTGTACCACCTACACAGGCTTTAAAGCCTTGTGTTTTTTTTTTATATTTGCAAAAAAAAAAATTGATTTTGTTTTTTTTAATTTTTCAAAAAAAAAAACTAATGATGATTTTTTTTTGCATGCAGGAAAAATATTATAAAAAACTTGATTTTTTTTCGAAATGCGTGCATAGGGGCCGTACACAAACCGTATGGCTTATGGTACAATTTTTTTTCCTCAGAAGCTCCCAATGCCGAAATAGGGCATGTTATATGTCGATTTCATCTCTCAGATGCTTTGGATCTAATGGTGAGGTCCAATCTACCTGAAAATGCACCAGAAGCTTCGTAACTCCCAAATCTAGCAAATCTTCAAACCCTCATAACTCTAGCATAAAATGTTGGATTTTGGCGAAACAAAAGTTGATCTTGACTTTTTTGATAGCCCTGGACTTGAAAATGACCTCAGATTTCCTCCAACATGCACCGAAAGTGACCATGCAAGAGCACCCAAATAGAGAGACAATCTCAAGGTATGAAACCCTCAAGGAATCCCAAACAAACTCTACACTGATTTTCTCAAAAATCTAAGAAGGGGTTGCAAATCAAGGCTCTGATACCATGTAGAAGTTGAAAAATTAACTTCACAGTCACCAAGAAGCACCTGCAAGCAATCACCTATCACATGCAACAAATATTCAGAACAAAAAAGAAAGATGTTCTGTAAACCCTCAAAACAAAAATTGTGCAAGCAAAAACCAGCATAATGATTATTGAAAGTAATTATTTTACAAATAATACAAAAGTCTTCAAAAAGACAATAATGCAATACCCTAATATTATCTTGAGCAAAAAGACAACTCAATAAGACAAGGATAAGAATTAAACTAGGAAATAAAATATGCCTAAGTAAACTTATGCTAAAGTGTAATTAAATAGTTAATTACACCAACAACTTTCACCAACCACTATACTAGTGTATCCAGAAGTTGAACCATACATCTTTCACAAACATTTTCTATCGTCATGTACTTCACTTCAGTTCAAACTTATCTTCTTTGCATGACATAACTCATCACCTTTTTGATACCTTCATGACATCTTTGTTGCCTCTCCACATACTTTTTCCTTGCATGGCCACTTCACCTCACACCTGATACTGCCTTGACATTACTAAACACTGCCAAACAACTCTCTCCTAGGATTGGGTATTACACCCTTTTGATCCACCTCTTTGACATCAATGACATCATTCTATGCTTATGCACAAGATCAACTCCACTTCTCCTTTGATCCCCTTTTGACATCAATGACAACATATTCCAACAATGTGAGCACACTTAAAATCATAGAATTAAGTGTTTTTAAAGAGAACATAAGTAATTGAATCATTTGATCGTGCTAGGATAAAGGGATCGGTGGAAAGACAAAGCATGGGGCTTGGAAACATGACTTAAAAAGCTTGTTACATGCTAGACAAATCACCAAAGGATTAAAAGATAAATTGGAAGGCCTCTATAGATGGTTTAGGATTTAAGGGGTTTAGAGAAATCCTAGGATTGTGGCACTAAAACCTTAGAAAATTTTAGATATTGACACAATTCACATAAGATTTCTTAGATGGGTTATTTGTAGTGGAAAGTGTAAAGAGGGCATGCACAAAGTGACTACATTAACTATGGTAGATGTTTGATGAGTTTAAAAAATATTCAACTCATTTACATTATAATTGTTTAATATTCTTACTTTGGTTAGTGAAGTTTACCTCAATAAAACATTGTTGGACCTTTGGGAAGCTTATAAACCATGAAACTTACCTACATTTTTAAAATTTCTTGTTTATATGAAAAGTTGGGGGGTTTTCATCAAAATGAATTGATCAAAATGATGAACCACCAATCTTTCCTATAAAACATGTAATTATGTGCAAGATATGATGTAAAAAATAATCAGAAATCAATCCTAACTATTATAGCAACAATGAGGGAAGTTTTGAGAGGCTAGAATGATGTGTACCTTACTGCAAGAAGGTTGTTTTTGGGTCACAAAGGACTCATTCGCCTTTATTGGTGAATGGGTCCCTGTTAGGGTTTCTGAAATTGAGATTTGGGTTATGTTCCTTGATTCTACACTCTCATATCCTTGGTGATCAACTCCCAAAAACCTAAAACAAATTTTTTAGCCTTGTTTTTGTGTTCTTGCAATGTGAATGACAATTTTGCAACTTGACAACTTTGACAATTTTTCTCCAATCTTGTTCTCAACTTGATCTTCAGCCTATAAATCTACAAACACACATTCATGAGAAGAAAAACTTGTTGATTGTTAGTGAATAGGGGTTTTCCTCAGTCACACCCCTTTTAGGTAATTAAACCAAATAATGAAATAATGAAATTGAAGCATGAAACATGAAACAATGAAATGTTGATACCTTGGAAGTTGTCTTGGAATGCAAATCTGCAAACTAACATGAAGTGGCCATGAAGAATGTAGATTTTAATCTCAAATTAGATGTGGAACAATGCTTGCAAATCAATCCTCAATGCTACTTCAACAATCTTAGGTCAACAACATGCTTGAATGCATTGTGCCTTTGACATGATGAAATGACAGGTTAAATTGCTACAATAAAACTTCACTAATATGCCTTTGAAATGCTCTATGATGCTCTTGTGAATGTGTTTTTATGATCACTTGAACTTGCTAGGATTGCTTAGATGAAACTATGCGAATTAACCCCATATTTATACTAAATCTAAGAATTATCCCTGAAGTTAAAATAATTCAAGTCGACACCAGATCTAGGATTGAAAATCATTATAATTCCACCATAATTAAATTCAAAAAGGGGTGTCATATGTGAGGAGGACTCATTCGCCACTAAAGGTGAATGGATCCTAGCACAAATTTCTAGGACCATGCTTCGGGGGGATGAAATAACATCAAAAAGCCATTTAAAAAATTCCAAGAAAGGGGTGTCCTATGTGGAGAGGACCCATTCACCACTAAAGGAAAATGGGTCCTAGCACCATTCTCTGAGACCTCAAATTTTCCAAATTAAATTTCATGCAATATCATTATTGGATGTCAGGATAGATGCTTGAAAAATGCAATTAAGAGGGCTTGAATTTGAATTAAAGGGCCAATTAAGCTCCAATTGACCACAATTAATTAATGAAACCCTAGATAAGTGTGAAAGTGTAATAAAAAACTTTACAACACCCTAAATAAGGTAAAATTTAAGTAAATTTTATTAAAAAGGGCCCTAGATTCAATGTGAATGTATACAACACATTACAACACTAAAACTAGGCATTATTAGGTTAATTAACTATACCCAAACTTAGGAAAAAGGGATACTTTTTCCATTAATACATTTTGCCCCCACTTTAGTGAGAGTTTTCCCCCATGACAAACTCACACTAAAGTAAACATTCAAGACACTTAAGTATCCAACAATAAAAAAGGTACATAGTCATACACTATCAAAGGACAAAAAATAAAGGATCAAGCACAACTGTTCCAACACACTGTAGGACGGGGTTGTTTTTCCATAACATGTGTTGCTCACTCTAGGGTAGTGGAACCTAAACCTATCCACTAGGTGAGTTATCCCAATCATGTGTGCTCACTTTGGGGTAGTGGACCTCAATTTGTCTACTAGGTGAGTTGTCCTAACGAGGTGGCCAACCATACCAAAGTTATCTTCCTAACAACTTCGATAAGGCACCACAATGTAATGCTTTTTGTATGCTTTTGAATGTCATGTCTTTAAGTTTTTGTTAAAGGGTATTTTGCTTTGTTCATGTAAGATTTTCTTCTTAGGGAACATCGTGTCTAATGTCTCCAAGAGAGGACAAGTCAAAGAATATTAGATCACCACTTATGGGATGCCTCTCATTTGGCATAATGCCACTAAGGGAAATCGTATGCTTAGAAATATCACAACTTTGGAGGACATCAAATCCAATGACACCACCAAGAAAAGGACATGTCACAAGAAAAAGAAAATCATGCCATGAAATATGTCAAAAGATGTCATCGATGTATGCCCCTACTTCAAAGCAATTGCTAACACCATTACTATGAGCAAGTGCTTTAAAGTAGCCAATTTTTTATCCTAAAACATGAGAGTTTTCCTTGAAAAAACCTATGCCAAGTCATATGTTTCCAAAATAAAGCTACACCATGAAATAGGTAGGAAGGGTTTCCCTCAAAAATACATAAGGGATCCATGGATTCGGGGTTAGAATGTCTTTGCTACATTGTTGTTTTTAGAGCTCAAAACTGTCATCATTCCCCAAATACTCATAGAATTGGAAGAATGACACAAAGTAAGAAAATTAGTTTTGAGTCAACATGGAAGAGACCTAAATGTCTTGATGCCTTGCATCCTCCCCAAGAGGAAAACACAAGACAAATGGAAAGATAAAATGTTTATGACATAGAGAAGAATGCAGATACACATAGAGGAATGCACATAAAGAGAGAGAGAGAGAAACATCAAATGAAACATCACGGGTGATCACATTACACACATGCAGTCGAGTGATCCCACAATAGTGGTTTACAATTTTTGGCCAAACTAGACACTGAAATTATTATTTTTAACTAGATCTTCACATTTAGGCACCTATAGTGGCTAAACCGTGAGGAATTTGTAGATGATGCAAACTAGAGTCTCGTCACATTTTTTCTATAGATTCTAAAAGTATTTTTTTCAATTTTTTTGGAATCAGATTGCACTTCTTTTTCCATATCCCATGAAAACTTTTTTTTTCAGAAAACAACATTTTCAAAAAAGTGACGCACACCGTATAACACATAACTTTTTTTTAATGAAGGATAAAATTCTAATTCTTTCAAATTTAGATTTTTAACTCTAATTTCTAGTGATTCCACTTGGTTAGATAGTTTTTTTTTAATATGTTTTTTTAAATCAAGTTTCGAAGTCAAACCAATTACAATTCAGACATAGCACGATCGTATAATGTGTAACTTTTTTTGTATATATATAAATTCATTCTTTTTGTTGGATCAAGGACTTCAATATTTGGTGCACTCATATTTAAAAAAAAAAATGATAATCTACTATTTTTCCACATGTGCAGAACAAAGACCTTCATTTTCGATAAAAAACCTATGTTTAATAAAACTAAAAAACAAATACATAATAAAACCAAAACATATTAAAATTATATTCGTTGGATAGCTCGTTCCGAGGACTACCTGGTTATAGTTGGGTTTTTGAAGACTTTTCCATTTTCATCCTCAACCCAAGCTTCAAAACATAAAAATTTAGGTTTTCAAAGTGCCTGAGGGGGAGAATGAGGGAAAAGGGGGGTTCAGTCGAACCCATAGGGGTTCGCTCAAAGCTATGTTTGGTTGAACCCAGGTTCGGCTGAACCCCCTTCCCGAAAGGGGTTTTCAATGTTTTTTGTCTGTGCATGCATTAATTTGGTTCGCTTGAACCTCGGTTTGACCAAATGTTTTTATGGTTCATTCGAACCAACAAGTTTGTTTGAACCACCAAAATCAAATTTTTTTCCATGGGCTCATTTTTTGTGAGTTTTCTTTCCTCCATCAAATTGTAAACCACTATTGTGGCTACACCCAATCACACAAAGAAACATGAAAATGAATCAAGACTAGTAAGGCACATGTGAGTCAACCTAGAGCAAGTCGTCCACATTCCAATCTCGGTTTGTATAAACTGAAGGCAGACAACTAGCCAAAGGGACAATGTCAAGTGTCAAACTAGGGGAAGCACCAAGTTCAACACTCTTTTTAGGAGATTTTTAATTTAAGCTCATAGAAGAAGAAAACATTGTGTTCAATTCATTATGCAGTTCTTCATCAATTTTAGTAATTTCATCATCGTCATCCAAGTTAATTACAACAGGAGGTTGAAGGATGATGTCCATGGAATGTTCTTGTTTATGTTGCGGTGAGGGTATAGGATCATCATGCATTGCTTCAGGTAAGTTTGGATTTTGATTTTCTAAGTTGTCCTTGTTTTCTTTAGTTTGTAACATACGAGCAATAATTTAACCTCTTCACCTACGCTCTCTAGCATGTCGATTTTGTTTCAATCTGTTGTCAATTTATGTTTGTGTAAGAGTGGGTTTGTCAATCATAGGTTCCTTCTCTTCCTTGGGAGGAATGGAAGAAACTATAGGAGGTGGTTCAACCACTTTCTCTTTAACTTTGTAAATTTGTTTTATTTTAGGAGGAACAACATGATTACTTTTTCTATCTCGTGGTCTCTTGTAGGAAATGGTAGGAGGTTTCTATAGGTTGTTCTTGGATGTTCAGAAGGGATTTCAATTCAATCATTGCTTAGTCAAGGATAGGTGGTTAAGTTATAGGTGGAGTCATGTTTCAAAGGGATAATTCTACTATGCGCTTTTCCTTGAACTTTTGATATGATTTGAAAAAGAAGTCCCCACAAGGTTTAATAGGTTCCATAGGCTCGAGCCAAAAGAAATATAATGAAAAATTTCCTCAGGAAGTGGTAGCGTTAAATCAACTATGATTCTAGTAAAAAAATTATTGCCAAATGGAAACTTTAAATATTTATGCACAACAAAAGGGACAACACTCATGGAGTGAGACCATGGGTAGCCTAACTTCACAAGAAATTGGTTTGATTGTAGGATGATGGTGAATGAGACATTTAATGTTTTCGATCCAACTTTTAAAGGGAGATCTATTGAGCCAATCATAGGACATGAAAAACCATTATGCCTCTTGATCCATGCTTTCAGTTTGTCATATGCATCTTGATAGGGTTCATGCACAAATAGAAATTCTTTAGTGATCACATTCTCTCCATAGATGGGATCAATCAGTATCCCATTAGTGGGCTTATCATTGATTCACATCTATGTAAAGAGGACCATCAGGGGCATGTTTAAGTATGTCATTTTGTGAAAAATCAATATCAAGGGGCTTTTTAGTTGAGCCATTATGAGGTATATAGCTTCAATAAATGCTACCATTTTAATTGGTTGTTCTTCATTGATATCTTTTATGTTTTCATTGTTTGTGTCGGCATTCAACACATCATTCTTTGTTTCACTAACTTCAATAAGGTTGAATATTGTATGTATGTTATTATTGCCTTGTTTAGTCAATTAATCATGAAAGAAGCAACTAAGGCTATAGATAATTTACATTCTGGTTTCCAAATTTAAGCACTTTCCTTAGGTTTTGTATAATAGGAACCAAGCTAATGTCTATGCTTTCACTAAGGATACGGTCTTGTAAGTTTTCTATTTTTTCTTCTAATCTATTATGTCTTCTTGCGATAAATGGACACCATGCACATCAGTGTGAGTCATGGGAAATGAAGTATGTAAACTATAAGCCATAGAGGGTTGATTATCAACACTATTAGAAAGAGAGCTAGAAAACCAAAGATCCATGGTGAGTGAGATATCATGGGATGACATGAGCCTCAAACTGCGTCTTACAATAGTATTGCTAATGGGACACCAAGTTGTAAAGCTCATACAAGTTTTACAAACCTAGTGTGCAAACCCAAAATGGAAGGAGGCAATGCAATGACGTAGAATGAAATGCAATTTTCATATTCTAAACAATGCAATTTACTGATTACACAATGCAATAAAATAAAAATGAAATGTTGTAAATGCAATTTTGAATTTTGGCAATGCACTAGATGAAGCAAATTAAACTATATGCAATGAATTTGATGAAACAACTCAGAAAACTGAAATAGAAATACAACAGTAGCAAATAAAAGCCTAAAACTGAGATTTCAAATCTTAGAAAATGCAGACTAGGTCTTGATCAGGGACTCATTTTCCTTTAGTGGTGAATGAGTCCTAGATAAGGAGTTTTTAAATGTTTTGACTGATTTCTAAGTGTTTTTTAATGCTTTTTAGAAGCCAAAAAGTTCAGGTCAGGCCTTATTAGGGACTCATTCACCAATAAAGTCGAATGGGCCCTGGATAAGGATTTTTTTAACTATTTTTGAATGATTATTAATTTTTCTGCAATGTCTTTCAGTTTCAAGTTCGAGATAATAACTTTCAGTTTCATATTTTCTAGAAATGCAATATGAAAATGTAATAAAATGATGAATAGAAAGACCTAATTTGAAATGCAATGTTGTTTTTATTTTCAAATGCAAACTTATGAGATCTAAATGGTGGGCTAATGGAAGAAGTTGGGTACACAAAAAGCTCAAAAAGTGGAAGTGTTTTTGCTGTTTTTTAGAATTTTTCACACTTGGGCTGAAAATTTGAGGCACTTGCACAATGAATATTAATAAAAGTTAATAATATAAAATTTATCATTTTGAATCTAGTTTCCAAATATGTAAATTATTCAAATACTCAGATTATATAAATTAAATTTTGATAGGGATTTATAAAAATCACTTTTTAAAAGTCCCTATTTTTTTACCATACCAAGCACATGTACGAACACCACTTTTTGACCCAAATAAAAGTATTTTGATAATTCCTTTTGGGAAAAGAGAGCTAACAACATGGAGATTGATGTGGAATTTTCTTTTGTAATTTTTTGTTGAATATTTTTTTTATTAAATTTTTATTGGCCTTAATTGTTGTTTTTAAAAATCAACGTGTACGAACAACATAATTGGACCTAAACTAAACATTTTTTGAATATTTTTTTTCATTTTGTGGAGAATTGTCTGAAATTTTATGCCATATAATTTTTTTAAAAGAAATTTAACCAAAATTTTTTATTAAAAAACAAAAAAAGTGTGATATTTCAAGTTTAAGGACTAGTTTTCTTAGAAATTAATTAAAAATAGCAAACATAATACAATCTTAATAAAAATTATATATTTGGAAAGTAGACATCATGTTCTCTAATGGGTTTTAATTTTATAGATTGATTTAGAAAAAAAGTCCATCAGCCATATTGCCAAAGTTGGATATTCTTCTTTAATTTTCCTTAATTTTTTAGTTGTAGGTCAAAGGCTAAGGCTCAGATTGCCAAACCTTTCCCAAGCCTAAAACCAAGGCTGCATGTGGGTTGGGAATTCAATTTTTAAATAACACATATGCTTTACTAAAATGAATACACATTATTCAAATGAAACGTGTATGTGTTTCATAGCACATACACATTATCTAATTACATGTTGGGTAAATGTAACCCATATGTATTATATAACACTTACGTGTTCCTAGAACAGAACACGTATGCATTTCATAATGCGTACGCATTTCTGATATAGCCATTTTTTCCTAATTTGGTAAATACTGATAAAATATGTTTTTTCTACAACATTCTTTTTTGTAGTACGGACCGAAAGCACCATTTTCTATGTTTTTTATTGCAAATTTGTCTTGTGCAGGGCATATTCTATTCAAATTGTTGGAAAAGACAAAGTGCAGGTTGAGTTTTCTAAAGTGGAATAAAGTACAAGAATATTTTACAAGAAGATTTGGAAAAAGAGAATTTTTGGATGCATTCATGATGTTTTTGTACTTCAGAGTTTAAAGAAAAAATGATCTTCATACTACATAGTTTTATTTGAATATTTGAAGGAGGTAGCAATTTGAAAATAGGTTGTATTTGAATCATTTTTTTTGGTCATAAAAGAGGGTTTGGTAACCATGGGTGATAAGCAAAGACAAAGAAAAAGATGTATAAAGTTCATGACACCCGAAGAAATTCAAGCAAATAGAGATATGAAGCCAAAAAGACAAAGGGATAGAAGAGAAATGATTCATCAAATGAAAAATTTGCAAGCATCTAGTTCAAAGACTGTTGAAGAGGAAACCATGAATGATGAAATGAATGTAGATGATGCAAATGTAGAGATGTTGAATATGGAAGAAAATGCAATTATGGAGACAAACCCAATTATGCCTTCAACTTCAACTTTGAATGATATGGAAATAGTATCTATGCAAACAACTTTCGGTATGTCTTCAAATCCACCTCCCAATGATATGGAAAATGTACCTATTCATACAATCCATCTAGGTATGTGTTCAAACCCAAGTTTTGATAATATTGTTATTGCTTGTTTAGATGAAGCTGGATACACCATTGATGATATCAATAATTCTAGGGTTGAAACAATGCAAAAACAAAAAAATGATGAAATTATATCTTATGAGAATGCAAATAAGAATGAAATCCCTCATATAGTTGATGAAAATGTGAATGAAATCCCTTTTACATTTGAAAATGGAAATGAAACCCCTTATGTGAATGTAAATGAAACCCCGTGTATGGATGAACCTGAAAATATTTTTTTCACAATTGAAAGAGATGTGCTAGATAAACTTCATGGTAAAATTTCTTGGAGAAAAATTAGAACTTATGGAAATGGAATATATAAAATGTTTTTTTATAGAAAGAAATTAGGATTCCATTGTCAACTCATGGTGCAATTGATGATAATGTTGAAAATGAGAATAGTGATGAAAATATTAAGTGTTTTTGTAAAACTAAAAAGGAAAGATGATTCAGTAGAATAAGTCATATCTAGTGTTGCTAATGCTATTGATTTTATAGGTAAGTAAAGTTGATCAAAAGATAAGAACGTGGGTCGTCGTGCAATAACAACTGCTGTAGTTGATATATCAGCTTTAAATAAAATAATGTTAAGTAGGATTAGTAAATGTATACAAGTAAATCTTAGAACTTTGATAAGAGCTACTAAAAGAAGAGAAAGTATTGAAAAGGATCCAATTAATAAATGTTGGAGTTTTAGTGGTAGACTCCCAAGATCAGACATGAAATTAACTAATGAAATTAAATCTTTAATCAAAATTTTTTGGCATGATAATACAAGAGTATCACCTAACATTATAGATGTCTTAAAATTAAGGGTGGGTTCAAAAATTCATGAACCTCATCCAAAGCATCTCTTAGACATGACTCAAACTTAATTATATAATTTTTTTTAATAGATTACCATTGAATATTAATATAAATCAAAGATCATTTGAAAAGTGTAAACCTTGGTATGTTAGAATTAATAAGCAACAAATCTCTTGTTGTTGTAAGACCCATGTAAAATTTTGTTATTATTATGATAGTTTTTGATATATATGATGCACTTTTCATGCTAACCAAATTATGTAGGACATTTGTGGTATTCATATGCCACCTGAAAGAGTCAAAGATTTTATTATAGGTTTGTTTTGTGAACCCTCTAATGGAAATTTATTTATTCAAGAACATGTATTTTTGGAGAATGAGATAGATGTGGTAACTTTTCATTATTAGGAGAATGTATGCATGAAAGTAGTTTAGATGAATTTTGACAATAATTAGTGGATGTAAAAAAAATAAAAAATGTTAGAGTATACTTTGAAAGATGGAAAAAATAGAAAATGTTGTGAGCTAATTGTGGAAAAATTTAGTGTGCATGCATTTATTAATGAATTTAAAGATAAGATTGTAAATAAATATGTTCAACACTCTCAGTATGCTCATTGGCATGATAATCAATTTTGTTTATGTAAAAACACATTCCCAATTGGAAGTATACTGTCAGTTGTTGATTTTGCTAAAAATTATACTCTTGCTCCACAAGAAGAAATTCAATCACATTATTCTAATTTAGTGCAAGTAGCTATATTTGTTCACATTGTTTATAGACATGCGGATGATAGTACAAATGATAATAGAATTTTTTTGAGAGAGTACCATTTTTATGTAAGTGATAATTGATTACATTCATTTGAGTTTGTTCAATATTGTTTTAATATATTTTATAAAAAATTAAAAGAGAGAGGAATTCAAATGCTAGAACATCTCATATGGTTGGATAATTGCACGAGTCAATTCAAAAATGCTAGAATGTTTTATTGGTTATGTAGACTTCATAAAGAAAATAATATCTAGCACATATGAGTTTTTTTGAAGCTGGTCATGGTAAGGGAGAACGTGATGGAGTAGGTTCATGTGTGAAAAGAGCTCTTGCTAGAGAGCAACTAAAATTTGAGGATGCTATGAAATTTAGAGATGCACGTGCAATTGTAGATTGGTGCAATACCAAATTATCTACAAGAACAAGTGAGAGCTCAATAATTTGATGCTTCTTTTGGTTAGTTGAAGAAAATGATATTTTTTCTCAACAAGATTGTGAAATAATTAATGGATCTGCAAAATGGCATTTGTTTAAGAGTTTGAATGCAAACACATGGACAATATGGACAAGGGAGTTGGCATGCTTTTGTCAATTTTGTATAGTGGGTGATTGGGAGCATTTGAAAATATGGAATGGGTTGAACAATGGAAACAAAGAGCCTTAATGCCTACATCGACACATGTTCAACACAGAATGACAATTGAAGATAATCAACTGTTCGCATTAGGTGATTATGATCATGTTTCAGATCTTGTACAAGAAGGTACATTATTTATTGAGTTGAATTTTATATGTATGCATGTTTAATATATGTGAATTAAATATAAGTCACTCTATTGAATTTTTTATTTATTTATGTAGGACATGTGTATGTTGTTGTTGCACCTGAGGGGAATGAAGAGTAGACTGAGTACTGGTTGGCTAGATGTGTTGAGAGAAAACAAAAGTTTGTACATCCTAGAGTGGATGATGACAACTTTGAGTATCTAGCTGGTTCAGTGGTTGTTGTTGCCACCTAGCTTCAAAAATATTTGATGAGAAAGAATGGCTTACCTACATTTTAAGATTATGAAAGACACAAGAAGATTATACATTATTCACATTTGATTTTGGCAACCAATATAAAACTAGCTGTTAGATATCAAGGGAGGCATGCTAATAAAGTTTTATGGACACTTTTAATGGATGATCATGAGACAATCATAGATGCATTACAAAAAATAGAGGATGCAGATGGTACAACGAAGTAAATAAATATTGGTAAGTATATAGTTGTATATATATTTAATTGATACTTATATATTTGTCTTTAGTAGTCATTTCCTAATTAAAGTTTATATTATTTTTTGTTTCAGGTCTCCCAAAATTAGATGCTTTACAAAAAAGAGATAAGCTACATATATTACAATGGAATTCAAATCTAGAGATAGGTAACTATATATATAGTTCTAGATACATTTAATTGATAGTATAAATATAAAACTAAATTTAATTAATTGTCATTTATAAAAAGTTTATAAAAGCCATTCTCTTAAAACCCCTTAAGCCATCCTTTTATGTACCATAAATCCACCCTCTTGCATCCCCTTAAGTCTCTCTATTAATTCCCCTTAAGCCATTCTATTAGGACCCCTTAATCCATATCCTCATATATCTACCCTTAATCCATCCACTTGTATCCCTTTAAGTCACTCTCTCAACACCCCTTAAGCTATCCTCTTAGGACCCCTTAATCCATATCCTTGTATATCAACCCTCAATCCAACCACTTGCAGCCCCTTAAGTCACTCTCTCAACACCCCTTAAGCTATCCTCTTATAACCCCTTAATCCATATCCTCGTATATCTACGCTTAATCCATCCACCCGCATCCCCTTAAGTCACTCTCTCAACATCCCTTAAGCTATCCTCTTAGGACCTCTTAATCCATATCCTTGTATGTCTACCCTTAATCCATCCACTTGTATCCCCTTAAGTCACTCTCTCAACACCCCTTAAGCTATCTTCAGGACCCCTTAATCCATATCCTCGTATATCTACCCTTAATCCATCCACTTGTATCCCCTTAAGTCACTCTCTCAACACCCCTTAAGATATCCTCTTAGGACCCCTTAATCCATATCCATGTATATATACCCTTAATCCATCCACTTTCATTCCCTTAAGTCACTCTCTCAACACCCCTTAAGTTATCCTCTTAGGACCCCTTAATCCATATCCTCGTATATCTACCCTTAATCCATCCACCTGCATCCCCTTAAGTCACTCTCTCAACACCCCTTAATCTATCCTCTTAGGACCCCTTAATCCATCCACTTGCATCCCCTTAAGTCACTCTCTCAACACCCCTTAAACTATCCTCTTAGGACCCCTTAATCCATATCCTCGTATATCTACCATTAATCCATCCACTTGCATCCCCTTAAGTCTCTCTAGGGTTCATGAGATGCTTAAAATAACAAATCTATATGGGTTAATGGTTTACGATTCATCTCCCAGTCCCTAGGTCATATGGTTTAGGGTTTACAGTTTCTAGGGTTCATGAGATGCTTAGAATAAAAAATCTATATAGGTTAATGGTTTAGGGTTCATCTCCTAGTCTCTAGGTTGTATGGTTTAAGGTTTATGGTTTCTAGGGTTCATGAGATGCTTAGAATAACAAATCTATATGGGTTAATGGTTTAGGGTTAATCTCCTAGTCTCTAGGTCATATGGTTTAGGGTTTATGATTTCTAGGGTTCATGAGATGCTTAGAATAACAAATCTATATGGCTTAATGGTTTAGGGTTCATCTCCTAGGTCATATGGTTTAGGGTTTACAGTTTCTAGGGTTCATGAGATGCTTAAAATAACAAATCTATAGGGGTTAATGGTTTAGGGTTCATTTCCCAGTCTCTAGGTCACATGGTTTAGGGTTTACGGTTTCTAGGGTTCATGAGATGCTTAGAATAACAAATCTATATGGGTTTTAAGGGTTTAGGGTTCATCTCCTAGGATTTAGGTCATATGGTTTAGGGGTTAGGGTTTAAAGTCATTCTCTCAACTCTCCTTAATCCACAATCTTGCATCCCTTAAGTCACTCTCATAATTCCCCTTAAGCCATCCTCTTAGGGCCTGTTAAGCCATATCGTAAGGTTCATGACATGCATCCCCTTAATCTACTATCTTGCATCCCTTTAAGTCATTATATCAACTTCCCTTAATACACCCTCTTACATCCCTTCAAGTCATTCTATCAACTCCCCTTAATCCACCCTCTTGTATCCCCTTAATCCACTCTCTTACATCCCTTTAAGTCATTCTATCAACTCCCCTTAATCCACTATCTTACATCCCGTTAAGTCCCCTTAATCCATCCTATGGCAAACATAATTTGAATTTGAATGGAATTTACTATATATTATTCTTTTCTTGCATGAATTTTTTACTTAAATGACTCATAAAAATTATAATCAGTTTACTTACATTAATTATTTTTCCAGGTTCTCATCAAGTCGGTCTACCATGTGATTGTCATTGAAAAAAATATTTTATCAAGAGACTATGTAAATATCAATTTTTGGTCTTCACGTAAAAGGTGATAAGCTTTAATTGTATCTACATGCACATATATGTTTCATCATGTTATATAGTTGTATTAAACATCAATATACATTATATATGTTTGTTTGATGTATGAACTTCAATGAGCTTATTAGTCACTTTTTAAATATCTTGTTCCAATTTTATAGATTATACATTTCATGTCTTGTATTTACCACATTGTATATAAAAATTCAATTGTAATGATTATACATTTTATACATACAAGGAGATAGATTTTTGTTTATTGATTCAAATATTTGCTAGAATTGGAAGTTAAAATTACTTGTCCTTAATTTATTATGTACATATTATCTAAACTATTTAAGGAATGCTTTAATTTGTCACCTAACCATGTGATAAATTATATATATGAAATTTGATTCTAGATAAGAATTTATATAGTGCATGTATAACTTGAAAATTAGATAATTTATATCTATACATACATGAGTGCATATAATCATCAAAATGAACATAACACAATCATAATTGACTGCATATATAATCATCACATGTATTAAAGTCAACTGATATAAATAAACACAAATATGATAATAACATGTTCAAAATAAAACTAGAGATAGATTGTCCATATAATTTATATGTCAAGATGTATATGTCAAGTCCAACACATATATTTATATAAAACTCTAGAGATCTATAGTCCATAAAATTTAAAACCATCTAACTATTAGGCTGATCAGTCATATCAAGCCTCCTCTGTGTTCCATGTCAACTAGATGTACCCACATCATGTTGGAAAAGAGTACAAGAAACTTGAAACTAGATTTAAAGTTATTTAGAAATTTTGATATAATTAAACATATTTAAACTTGAAAATATGAACTTTTAGATAAAAATAAATTTAATTAAATATATCTAGTAAATACAATAAAAATGATTTTTAGTATGTATAAATTACCATATGATCATGTGAATCTACTAGCACATTTTGTTCAACGGGTAGCATAACTATCAATTAAGAAGATCCAAATGCCCGATCTACTATATCTTGCATATTCATATAAATCAAACAATATGTTAAAAACTTGAATATATATATATATATATATTTAAAAGGTCTGTAAAAATTGTATAGGAGATTTAGTAAAGTTTACAACCTCAAATGATATGACCTTATGATCATCCACCTGAGATTTCCCATGCATAAATGTCGACGACTTCTCAGGTGTGCTCGCCATGGGTATCTCATGAAATCCTTGCATGTATAGATGTACAACGATTTGTATGGATCATTCACACATGTGTATACAAATGAAAAAATTAAATTAGATCTATGATGTGTATTTTTAATTTAAACTTAACAAAATTTTGAAAGCACGTACCTGAGTCAATGATGTCTTAGGAGTGCTCACCACAACTTGTGGTTGGTCGGTACCAAGTATCATATGACCTTACATCTAGATATAATATTATATTATATCAATTCACACATGTGTACAAATTCAAATTAAAAATTAGATATATCCGTTGGACACAAACTATTTAGTATATATTGGTTCAAGTACCTGTCCAAAAGGTGAGCCCATATCTACAACACTCAACATATAGACACGACAATCATATTGAGTTTCATGAATCGTGTGATCATGCATCTACACCAAATACTTACTGAATTAATATTATATATTATATATAATTTGACGCTATTATTTACATGAATTTTTCACATTTCAAACTTGAATTAAATTTAAGTTCAAAAGATGAACATACCTGTGTAGGACGATCCTCAGAATATAGTAAATTCAAGTATAACCCCATCTCAGATGTATGTGGGTCACCTGAAGTAAATGTCTGAGTATCCCTATAGCTCGAGCCTCCATTCTCTCTATTGGCCACTTTAGTCATTGTGTGTGTAGTCTGATGAGTGAGATGCCCTAAAAGTGAACTCAATGCTCCTAATGTCGATAGCATGGTCTGTTACTGAAATACAACGGGAACACCAAGAGAAGGAGGAGGAACAATAGGAGCAATTGGAGCACATCGCCAAGGATCGACACAGGCTCCTAGTCTATGTTGGGGCATGCCATGCCCAGCTCCCTAAAATGACCTCATATCAAAATAGTTGGGTTTTTTACCCAACTCAAACTTAGCCCATAACTTTCTTAAATAGTATAAGAGCACCTCATAGTTTCCATATGGTGGATTATCAAACACCAGCCACCATCTATCCGAAAAATGCACAGCTATCTGCAAGTGCCTACACCATAAAATTGAAATTAATTTTTTCATGGGTGGAATTGGTTGGTTTGTTTGGGGGTTAATAAAATATTGGCACATGGCTTGTTTGGTAATTTTCAAGTCATTGATTTCTTTATAGGACAATCCATCTACATAGAATTGTCTCCTCTCTTCTCTCCATTGATGGAACCTATCTAGGTCTGCATCAATAGATTGGACATAATTGACAATATTTTACATCATAGATGGAAACCGTGCGAGATGGGGAGGGTCTCTAGGCTCATTTTTTATTAGATCTATATTTCCTTGGATGAAAATAAGGTTTGGTCAGATACTCTCTTAATTGATCTTGATTAACTATAGGAGGGGGTGGGGGGTTAGGCGGTGGAGAGTATGGAGGTGTTCCAGGGTTTTGTTCTAGTGGTGGATTGGGATGTATGGGATCTATAGGAGTTTTTGGATCAGGCATAAAATCCTCTATATTAAAATTTGTATCCATGTGAGCAATTAAATGGCAACTGCATGTTAAACAATTAAAAAATATATATCAACAAACTAATTAAATAATGCACATAATTTGAAATTTATTTAAAATAACATTGAACATGCACAAATTCAAAATACATTTCATTTGAAGACCATCAAATTATAACATTAAAAAATCCATAACATTAAAAATTCATAGCATGTACACACATTAAATTGAGTCCAGTGTGCGACCTTGTTAATATGAAGGGTAGAAATGAAATTATGGGGTTTTATTAAAATTTAGAATCTCGTTCATTGTTTTCAAATAATACTAAAGATAAGAATGAAAAATTAATAGAACACATTCAAAGGGACACATAGATATATGCTAGTGACCTAATTACAATGTACAAAATAAGACATAGATATATGCTAGTGACCTAATTGCAATGTACAAAATAGGACCCCTTAAGACATTGATTTACAATTTAGGGTGATAGGATGGCTTAAGGGGATCTATGTGTAGTAAGGTCCACATAGATAAGGGACACATAGATATATTCTAGTGACCTAACTACAATGTACAAAATAGGACCCCTTAAGACATCGATTTACGATTTAGGGTGATAGGATGGCTTAAGGGGATCTATGTGTCGTAAGGTCCTAGGAAAAAATGGTCAATGGCTTAAGGGAATAAAATTTGGTGGAGTTGCCTAAGGCAACCAAATTTCATTTTAAGGTCCTACAAAAAAATGAATGCTCTAGGGTTTAGGGATTATATTTTAAAGTTCAGGGTTTAGGGTTTAGGGAACTTAGGGTGAAGTTTGGATGGCCCTTGGAATAATGGACTTGCAAGTTAGTGAGCAACATTTTCTTGTGGAACAGTTGATTGAGATAGCTCTTGTTTCCCAACAAGAGTATATCTATAGAGCTAAGGTATATTGATTGTGAATAGATGTATTAATCAAGTATGAAATATAATTTAATTAAATTCGAGGACATAAATTGATTTATCTAAATTTTCAAATTTCTTGATAAGAGATACAAGTTCTTTATAGTGGGACAAAGTAGTTAAGAAGAAATTATAAGTTTAACACTAACATTAAAATTTATAATCTCATTCGTTGTTTTCAAAGAATACTAAAGATAAGAATGAAAAATTAATAGAATACATTCAAAGGGACACATAGATATATGTTAGTGACCTACTTGCAATGTACAAAATAAATAAAGATGAGCTTGAGCTCTATTCACTAAATTTTGAGAACTTCTTTGATCCCCTTAAGAAATGTCATATTAGGACCCCTTAATACATCGATTTACGATTTAGGGTGATAGGATGGCTTAAGGGGATCTATGTCTAGTAAGGTCCTAGGACAAAATGTTCCATGGCTTAAGGGAATAAAATTTGGTGGAGTTGCCTAAGGCAACCAAATTTCATTTTAAGGTCCTACGACAAAATGAATGCTTTAGGGTTTAGGGTTTAGATTTAGAGATTTGATGACATGAAAACATATAGAAGACATATGAATAATTTTTTACTAGTAAATGAGAAACCCTACCACCTAAACTTAGTGCTTTGAATCAAATACGTGACATTCTAGGAATAACTTCAATAAATCAACAATTAAGAATTTTAGATTTCAATTGTAACTAAGTTGTTGAGTTAAGATGGATTTTGAACCTATTTCCCTTTAAGCACTCTTGGATGATTTAAAAGGGAAGAGGGGATCTAAAGTGATTTAGACCCAATTTTTTTTCTAATCATATTTTTTTGAAACTTTTCTATGGCATAGAATCTTCCTTCATATTTATAAATTCTAGACACATGGGTTTTCAAAAAAGAACCTAACTTCCATGAAGTGAGGAATCAATTGATTAATTCAGTAAATAAATAATCTTAGAAAATAAACCTTTAGTTATAGAATTGACTTGCATTTATGAATCATCTATCAAGTTTCTCAAAAAAGTAATTTGAATTTTCCATTGAAATGTTCATGCTACAAGTTAGCTTTGATACACTAGTTTAGAGAAAGTACAACATTTAGTTTTCCTAATAGAAAAATGCCACTACACATGAGAGTTAAACTAGGGATTAGATTACACACAACCTATAGATCTTATGAATAACATCCTATAAATTAAGGCTTAAATATTATCATAATGCATCCTTACATAATTCACAAAAGATCTCATCCAAATAAGAGAAATGGGTATGAATCATTCATGCTTCACATTTTGATATTTATAATTTATAACATTTATGTGTCTAGCTATCCATATTGCACATAGTCTAGATTAACAAGTATGACATGCATTTCTATGTGTTTTTAATAGAATGCATCATACGTGCTATATAAGCTAATAACATTGATATAGACTGATTACATGCTCATATCAACTAGCATCATGATATATACACTTATTAAATCAAGCACATAGTTTCACAGGAGGTACATTATTTTACTTCACTGGTACACTTTCTCAAGTTAAATTATACAATCATGAAGTTTTCTAAGATAAAATTAGCTATCATTTATATTATGTGAACATATTATAATTAAATCAATTTGTTGGTTAATATATCTATGAATCAATTGTTTGTACCTCCTTTATTAGTTAATTATGAATTTCATGGGTAGTTGTGTGGATCACCAAAAACATACCAAAATATACCTAACCTATGGACTATAATGTGATCCCTCCCCACATGCTATGTCATCAAATCTTACTACACATCCTTATTTTACCTCTTCTATTATATCACATGCCCCTAATATTGAACTTGTCATCACTTCCACCCTAAATAAACTAAGAACCATGAGTGAGAGTAAAAATCATATAAAGAAGGTTATGTCAAATAAAAAATGTAATCTAAACCTCCAAGGAGACCTAATTTAGGGTTTTAGGTTTATGTTTTAGGGTAAATAGGGTTTTAGGTTTACGTTTTAGGGTTTAGGTCCAAGGATTAACCTGTCTAAATTAGCTTTTAGGGACCTATGTGAATTTTGTAATCTAGGGCTTCTAGGGTTTTGATTTCTAAGTTAAATGTGTCCAATTTAGGTTTAGTTTTTATTGTTTTCGATTTACAATTTAACGTTCTTTGTTTCATTGATGTTTTGGGTTCTTTAAATGTAATTAAAAAACTATAAAATATTGAACTAAAAAAAACTAAACAAACAAAATTGAATACTAATTACAAAATAAATAAAAAAGATATAAAGAAAAAAAGGAAGAACTCAACCAACCTGGAGGTTGCTAAGGTTGGTTGTGTCGATGGGAGGAGGTGGCAGTGAAAATTTTCTTCAATCAGGCCCTTTGAAATGCATATGCGATCTGGTCTCCTCTTCTTTGGCACAAACAAAAATGTGAGTTAAAATGAAACATAGTCGCTAATTTTTAAAAAATAAATAGCTTTTCTAAATGCATACGCGTTCTAAACACATGTGCATTTCATAACACGTATGCACTTTCAGTTCGCGTACCCGAAGCTAAACGCATATGCGTTCAGATTTAGGCTTGGGTACCCGATCTGTAATGCATATGCATTTTTTGAAAACGCGTACATGCTTTGTGCGAATTTTTTTGTTTTTCCCAAAATTTCCCCTCTTTGTGTACCCAACTTCTTGCTTTTACCTTGGTATGCAAAATGACTAATTTATTTTTGTATTTTTCAGATTTAGAGAATGCAAAACAATGCAATTCTAAACCCTAAATGAGATTCAAGTTTGAATGCCAAGTAAAAAACCCTAAATGAGATCTAATTCAATGCAAATGAATGCAAGATCTAACCTATGATGAGAAGAAAGACTCCAAGATTAGAAAATTACAATATTCAATAGATTAGGTTCACCAAAATGTTTATATGAAAAAGTTGGGGGGTTTGCATCAAAATGAATTGATCAAAATGATGAACCACAAATCTTTCCTATAAAACATGCAATTATGTGTAAGATATGATGCAAATAATAATCAAAAATCAATCCTAACTATTATAGCAACAAAGAGGGAAGTTTTGAGAGGCTAGAATGATGTGCACCTTGCTGCAAGAAGGTTGTTTTTGGGTCACAAAGGACTCATTTGCTTTTACTGGTGAACATGGGTCCTTGTTAGGGTTTCTAAAACTGAGATTTGGATTTTTTTCCATGATGTCTACACTCTCAAATCCTCAGTGATTAGCTCCCGAAAACCTGAAACAAAATTTGTAGCCCTGTTTCTGTGTTCTTGCAATGTGAATGACAATTTTGCAACTTGACTAACTTTGACAATTTTTCTCCAATCTTGTTCTCAACTTGATCTTCAACCTATTAATCTACAAACACGCATTCAAGAGGATAAAAAATTGTTGATTGCTAGTGAATAGGGGTTTTACTAAGCCAAACCCTAAGCATGAAACATGAAACAATGAAATGTTGATACCTTGGAAGTTGTGTTGGAATGTAAATCTACAAACTAATATGAAGTGGCCATGAAGAATGTAGATCTTGATCTAAAATTAGATGTGAAACAATGTTTGCAAATAAATCCTCAATGCTACATCAACAATATTAGCTCAACAACATGCTTGAATGTACTTTGCCTTTGACATGATGAAATGACCTTGAATTGCTGCAATAAAACTTCACTAATCTACCTTTGAATGCCTTTGAAATGCTCTATGATGCTCTTGTGAATGTATTCTTATGATCACTTGAACTTGCTAGGATTGCTTAGATGAAACTATGTGAATTAACCCCATATTTTTACTAAATCTAAGAATTAACCCCAAAATTCAAATAATTCAAGCTGCCACTAGATCTAGGATTGGAAATCATTATAATCCTACCACAATTTAATTTGAAAAGGGGTGTCCTATGTGAGGAGGACCCATTCACTAGTAAAGGTGAATGGATCCTAGCAAAAAATTTTAGGACCATACTTTAGGGGGATGAAATAAATGCAATTAAGAGGGCTTGAATTTGAATTAAATGGCCAATTAAGCTCCAATTAACCATAGTTAATTAATGAAACCCTCGATAAGTGTGAAAGTGTAATACAACACCCTAAATAAGGTACAATTTAAGTACATTTTATTAAAAAGGGTCCTAGATTCAATGTGACTGTGTACAACACATTACAACACTAAATCAAGGCATTATCAAGTTAATTAACTATCCCCAAATGTAGGAAAAAGGGATAGTTTTTTCGTTGATACATTTCCTACTATGCCTCTTCTCCTTTTGGGTTGTCATGGATTTATGTAACTTTTAACCCTTGTTGAGGTTTCAAGGGGTTGAAGGACTTTGGAACCGCATGACAACATATAAAATTTGTATTTGTCGGAGCTTTTAGCTCTTGTTGTCAAACTATGTTGAAGGTTCAAGAATTTAGGAAACTTGGAACTTCATAACACCTCATCCTTTCTTTCTTATTTCCTTGGCTCATTGACATTTTTGTCATCTTTTGAGCTTTTTCAAGGAGTTGGAGGGTTCTTGAACCATTGAACTCCCTAACACATGCTTCCACTTCCCTACCTCTTGGGATTTCAACAAGTTCGAGCATGTGCTGGAACATCTTAAACTTGGACATTTTTATGCCTTTGTTAGAGGATTGAGAAACTTTTGAACCTTGTTAAAGGTTCATGAACCATGAAAAGTGCCAACATTTTGACAACCAATTTGACACATATTATTTTGGATGGCTTCAACAAGAAAGAAGATGTGAGAAAAGTCATCAAACGAGACATAAGAGAAGGGGAAAAAGGGAATGTGGGAGGTGGGAAGGCAAGCGAAATTGGGAGCTCAAAACTAGGTTCCAAGATTTCGGTTTTACTTAGTGGACTTGGTACTAAGGGATTAGATGCCTAGGCCCAAGGTATATACATGGGCTTAAGGCCTAGCTAGGGAAAGGGGTGAAGAGTGGAGTGAGAGATATATAGGAAACAAGAAGAAAGTGGGCCACACAATATAGAAGGTTTTGAGAGAAATGGAACCTTGAGACGTAATGTATAGGTGTACAATTCCCACAAAGGTCTAAGAACCCATGAAAGAAGAATAGACACACCACCATTTTGGAACTTACATAAATTTGACCTTGTAAACATCCCTAGACAAAATTCATTAAGTATTTTTTTGATCAAGAATACACTAATTGAGCATCCTTAGACAAATCCTCATGTGGGGAAAAAAATAGAAGATTTATCAAATCAATTATTAATTGTGGGTAGGTAAGGTCAAACACATAAATGAGAATAGAACATATAACAATGAGACACATTAATTGGGGTGCCATCATTACAGTAAGATTTTATTTGTGCATCAAACAGGTTGATTTGGGGATTATATAAGTGCATTTACGAAATATGGCTAGAGTAATGTAAAAGTGTAAGGTATACGTTTTTAACCCTTACACTCATTAAATAATAGTTGCAATCACATCAACCATTTAACTTCTATTGTTTTGACTAAATGTATGATTTGTGGTCCCTTCTTGTGACATGTTTTATTCTTATCTAGATAGAGAGGAACTTGAATATCATCAACAAACAATTGAAACCTAAATCTTTAAGAATTTTGATCTTTAATAACATACATTATATAATTTGATTAGAAAGAAATCACCACATTGTTTAGTACACTTTAGAAATATTATATATACAAGAAATGAATGAGATGTGGAGTCCTATAATGAATAGTTTACAAGACATAACATTGGAAAATAAATTGCAACAAGTGCAAAAACTATGTAGAATTGAGCGTAATAAAGATAAAATGAGGTCTTAAGAGGTTTTTTTTTCTTGTAAATAATGAAACTTTCTCTTTAACAAAAAATTAGAAAAAGAATTCTAACATTTTTAACCTAATTTCAAACTACAATTTTTTTGATAGTGCAATTTAAAAAATCAAATGAAAAAAACACATCAAAATGATTTTACTTATATTAATAAAATATAATAAATGTAAACATAATAATACATTTTATGATTTCTATTAAATGCAGTAATAATATTTGTAAAGAGTTAAATAAAATTATAATTCCTATCATAAAATGCAGAATAAAAAATTAAATATCATAGATAATCATACCTTTCACCGTCGATGAATATAAGCAATAATAATAAAAATTTCTATCATTTTCATTTTTATAAAAAATCAAAGATAGCAATACATTTAGAAAACTTTCCTATTAGATAGAAAAAATCCCTGTGGATGATATAAAATCTTCCCAAAGAATTCCATTGACATAAGATCAAATGAGACTCTCAATATTTACAATATAACGTATACATAATTGAAAAGAAAAACAACTTAACAAACACAAACTTACACAACTTGAAAAGGAAAACAACATTGTAAGAAGGAAAAAAGACCATAGAAATAAACAACTTGTAACAAAGTATATGACTTAATTAAAAGCTATCTTCTAAAACCTCCCAAATTAAAACTTTGCATGAATCTTTGCAAAGAATGTAGCATTATACTTAATTGAAAAGAACGACAACTTAGCAAACACGGGCTTATGCAGATTGAAAAGGAAAACAACTTTTCAAGCAGGAGAAAAGACCATGGAACTTGTAATAAACTATATGACTTAATTAAAGCCCATCTTCTAAACCCCCAAATTCAAATTTTGCATGGATCTTTGCAAAGGGGAGCTTAATTCCCAATCTGGGTCTTGTAGTTGAAATTCTTTGTATTTTTTCCACCATATCATGAAGCTGTTCTCTTCCAAGAAAACCTCCTTGGAAACACTTTTCTCCTCGATCATCCTCGACACATAAACTTCAAAGTTTTTCAGGCTTTCCATGAGATGGGCAGTTATAGCTTGATGTCCCTCTTGCTCTTGCTGGAGATTTGTCAAGTCTTTAGAAGCTTCTTCTACGTGAGCCCAAAAACAAGAGTCCTCAGTTAAGGATGCAAACTTTGTGCGAGGCTTCCTATCTCTACCTGTGCGAGTTTGGTTTTTATCATCCAGCCATTTTTCTAGAACCCTATGACGAACCGGCCTGTTCTCAGTTGAGAGATAACTTCCACCTTTGCTCTGCCGATGATAGTAGTGTGCAATATCAAGAGGCTCTACCAGTCTTCTGTATGCAGTGCCAGCATTGATCCACTTATTTCTGGTTCTGAAGTCACTGGGCAATACATGATTCTTCACCTTCTCAATAATGTCATCCCAGAAATTTTGTAGTTGTATCCTAATCAAATCGACCTTAGACTCTCACTTTTCGTCTACGTCTCTGAAAACATTGTAGGAGCCACAGACTGTTTTATTGTTGTCCTCACAGACTTTCTTAATGTACCATTCCAGCTGTGCCATCCTACTTTGGTTCTCGCTCAACTGCACATTTAGTTTCCCGATGTCTTTGTCCTGCTCGTTTTTCAATTCTTCAGCTTCTTTCAGGGCATCAAATGCAGAATTATTCTGTTTAGCAGTAAAACTCGTCGGTCTCGATTTCTAAATATAGTAAAAAACCATTGAGAGAAAATAATTAGTGTAAACAGAAGATCCTAAGAAGCTAACGCAACTAGGGAAATAAATGGTATCTAAGGAAATAAAATCCCTCCCCTCCCCTGGCCTCCCCTGAAGAGGCTCGAATAACTTTCTTGGGGCGAGCTTTCAAGATTTGCCTTATTTTTTAAATTTCTCTAGGTTTAAATATTCTAAACATTGATTTGTTAAGGTGGTTTATGTTAAATTATATAAAAATGGTGAGTCTTATTATTGGAGAATTTGAACTATTCAAAAAGAGGTCACAAGTTCAAAACCTTCAGTGGATAGGGTTACGGGTATGTACTAGTATTTGAATTACAGTTAGGTGCCTTCTGTATATTAGAAGTATGGGTTAGTCTCATACACTATAAGCCATCTATAAACCCAAAAACAGATCGCCCAGTATTTAGATTATAAAAAGATTTCATTTCTACTGAAAAAGAAATTGTAATTTCAGATAAATCATTTAAACAAATCAAAGATTAGAATGTGCTGTTTAAATCTGACCATAAATGTCATAATAAATTACCATTTTATCCCTTTTTGCTGACTAAAATTTCAATTTAGTAGTATCCATTTGTAAAGGATTGAGAGATTGAGACTGCAAGAACTTAACTTGACTAGGCTAATCTCTCACAAAATGCAACCAAACTCATTAGAAGTATAATTAAAGTTCCAAATATAGTATGAATACTAAGAGTCATGTGAGTGATATACTAAGAAATTATAAAACAAAAAGAGTATCAGATTACCTGAGTCCGAAAACCCATTGCTTTTAATTGCAGTGCTATTCCCATCTCAATGGGGGATTCTGAGACGATGTTTGCAGTCCTTGTTGAGCATCCGCTTTCAGTAACATGTCTCAACTTATCACCATAATTTATGTGCTCTGAAACAAATGCAGCTGCAATACCATTTTCTTCTACAATACCATTTTCTTCTGTGCTTTGCAAATTTAAAATTAGCATCTTCAAGACAGCTTGAGGGTCCTCAATGCAAGCCGCGCCATAGATTGAGCAGAACATGTAAGTACCAAAGGGTTTATACGGGCTAGATTCTCCAAGGCACTTGATGTTATCAAGAAGTTTCCTGCAAGCATCTAGAGTAGAGGGATGCGTTAAATTAACAGGATCATTCCCCATTATGCTCCCTCTCTGAGGAAAAAATGAATTCAAATGCTGTCCAATTGATTCAAAAGATGAAAGGAGCATGCGCGGAACAATATCATGTTTAGAAACTACATGACAAAATTTTCCGGACCATTCTTGGCAACCAATTGATTCCATAAGAACAGTGTCTCCGACCAAAGGGGAACCAAATGTAATGCAGTTAGGAGAAATTAGTCTCAGCCTTTTTCCCAGAACCCAGATCGTAGCAAGAGATGCAATTGCACCTCCTATAGAATGACCTACAAATATGATGGTTTGTTCATTCTTTTGCTTCGCAAATGTGGTCATCTATTGCAACAACACAAGTAAAAAGGAATATTTTTAGATCTTAAAACTTTGAATATATAGTAAATAAAATGTGTTATTTCAACAATAACTTGGATCTCTAAGTAAATAATATGTGTTCTTTCAACAATAACTTGGATCTGTAGTAAATCTTCAAACTTTTAACTAGTGGTCAATATTGCTTTATATTTACACAAAATCTGTCCCATGTAACTGAGTGATAAAATAGAACATTTTTACAATAAGTACCAGTCAAAATTTCACCTTGATTTAAACACATAATATCTTGAATATTGAGTCATGAAAATTTTCATAGACCAGATTATTAGCTTGCTGATTTTTATGTTTTATTGTGTACATTTTTTTTATTAACATGTTTCAGATTATTTTCTATGGTCCATCAATAGAATGAAATAACAAGAAAAACAGAATACACATTCTGATGATAAATCGTGGAATGTGATAAAAACATTATAGATATTAATCAAATCTAAAAATCAACAAACTAACAATACATAAAATATGAAAAATTAAGAAAAACATAGATCTGAGTGAGTTTTCCTGAATTGACTGCATAATATCAATTTTTTTTTCTCTATAGAACCTATCAGCTAAGTTTCAGTTGATAGAGCACTTCTGCAACAAATGGAAAATCTTAGATTCAAATCCTAACTGATTTATATGAGTTGCAACTCAAATGTGGTATTAGAGTCAAGTTAGGACCCCCAAACCTGCAAATGGTTTAACGTGGGGTGTTGAAAATAAGTTATACCCAGATCGATGATGGGCTGATCAAAGAGGGGACAATAACTCAACTGGTAGAACACTACAACAACAAATGGAAGATCCTAAATTCATGTCCTAAGTCCTAAATCCTAACTGATCCATATAAACTGCAACTCAACAAAATTTGTATTGGATAGAAAAACTGCAGATGGCTATGAGAACTTTGGCTTTGGGATGCGATATCAGACCTACATTACAGAGAAACTACAAAAGATGGAGTAAAGGGTTATTATACCTGGGTTTCCAAGTCTGAATTTTTCAGAATGTACAGGAACATATTGAGAGCTCCTTTGTGAACAAGAGCCGGTTGATCCTCATCACCCTTGAGGCTGGCAGAGAAGACTTCATTCTCATTCTGGATGTCGCACTGTTCATATGGGCTATCACTGGCAGTGAAATCTCCTATAAAAAATGAAGGGAATGTGATAAATACTACACCTTCGTACTCACTCCGACGAAAATAAGTATTGTCATTGTTATTTGCAACACTGCGCGACTCGTTCCAAGCTCGTTCCAAGATTTCACAAGAAGAAAGACAAATTGCCTGCTCTTCACCAGCAGTGAACCTATAGCGAAAATTCTAGCCATTAGAACCAACTGGGCACATCAAAAATAAATCTATCCCTACAATTTTCAAAAGAAAAGTTGAAATACTATTTAAAAGAGCACATTTCTTGTTAAACCCACTTAAATTTTCGAATTCAGGCTCAAATTTCTCTACTCCCTTTGAGCACCCAACAAAAAACCGCATCATGATCGTGTTCAATATGCATTACAAACTAATTTTATTAGCTGTACCAATCCCTTGTTAACTAACAGAAGCAAATTTTGGTTGCCAAAAAACTAAGTCAAAATTGTAACCCAAAATGATAATTAACAAGCTTATACTTACTGTGGAGGAGTCAGCTCTTGATCCATGGTTTCCGAGCTTGTATTCGCTAATTACTTCGATTATTTTGACTCTCAAGAAAGTGGCTTTTATAAGGTAATGGGTGTGGTTGGTGATAAGGTATACAGGAACAAAGAAAAGTCGGAGAAACAGCATTTACGTAAACAGTAAGTTATCTGGAAACAGCGTAAAGATCAATGAAAAGTCTCGGAGAAAGCGATTGCGTAAACAGGAAGTTACCAGGAAACAGCTTCTAAGTGCGAACGTCATACTTAATTACGTCTCGAAGATTCGTCGATGTCCACTCTAAAATTCTGATTGATTTTGTCTACACCTACAGGTATTAGCTTTTGTTTTGTGGGCCCTTCGTGAAGGGAAAAATTGGTCATTTGACCGAATTTATTTTTATTTTTAATTAATTAATAAATACTGTCAAATGACCGTTTTGTAAACAATTCCGGGAGGTTATTATTATTATTATTATTATTATTATATCAGTATTGATAATCATGTTTATTATATAAGTAATCTTTTATATGATATCGTTCTTTGATTTATGTGATTTTATGTCTCTATGGTGTAATTGTAAAATGGATGTATTCATTTTTTAACTATATGATCCCATTTAGGTATTATATATTATGTTCTAATTATCTTGTATTTTATAGATTTGTTTTGTATTTTAGTTGAGTGTGTAGACACAAGTTTTCTATGATAATTGATTTAAAGATGAAGAATTTAGGTAAATGTATTTATGTTTATTTTTTCTATTTATTTTGGTTGTAAGTAGGTGATGTGTCTTATTATACCATACAAACCATGAGTTGAGTCAATGCCAATTCTAAATTCGTGAAAATTCGTGTTATGTGGAAACTCGTGAAATATATGTGTAAGTGTTCTACCTATATTTTCTTAGTTTTCACATGTTGAATTTAATTGATTTTTAATATGTGCATATAGTGTTTTTGATGTAATCAACATGTGTTATGAGATTAAAAATATATTTTAATTATTAAATAATGTATTGAATAAAGTGTTATGTAATTTAATAAAGTATACTATTCATTAGCAAATCATAAAAGGTTGAATAGTTTATTGAGATGTTATGCATTGGTCATTTGAAGTGAAAATGTCTTTTATAGAAAATGTGTTTTGAAAACACCTAATTTCAATTTGAAATGGAAAATAATCATTTTGGTTTAAGTGTTTGAATCGAAAGTGAAAGAATATTAGAAATACTTGCTCTTTTGTTTATTCTCTCTCTCTTCCTCTGTTATGTGAGCTCTTTCTTTCATAATAATTAGTTGGAAAGACTACTTATGGTTGAGAGCGTATCTTGGAATCTTGAAGAGGGTTGCTATAGATTGTTGTGTGTTACATTAAAATGGATGAACCTCCATTGTTGAAGGTGTTGTAGCTTGAGTTTTTATAGGGTTTATTGTGAAAGTCATTTATTGTTTATTGAAAGTCTTAGAACCTAAGGCCTTTGGCTCACGATTATATTCCCTAGCATTTTAATTTGTTGGCGACCGGTCGAGCTCGTAAGCTCTCCTTAAGTTGTCTTACTTATGTCTCAAGTTAAATTCATTCATCCTCATTGTACTATCTCAAGATCTCCTTGAAAGTTCTTGATGTTAATTTTGTAATCATTTTCTTGTTGAGGATATAGCAAATCATTATTTGTAACTCTCTATGTATGGGAAGTGTTTTTTATTGTTTTTGATATTTGGGGATAAGCGGATTTTGAAGGGATCCAAAACCCTTTACAATAAGAAAGGCTAGGCTGCAAAAAAGACAGCCTGCAGCCAATAAAAAGCCAGCACCCAAACAAAACTCATCAAGATTTACAATTAGCACTTTTCTTGTGGGAGCGAAGAGTCATGTCGAAAGAAGGCCGTGAAGATTTATCTTTTTTACCCTTGACTGTAATCCATCCTTCTTCCACCTGCGTAGCCAAACTTTGCTAGACCTTCTTAATATTTTCATGGTGATCAAAGCCATCAACCAAACGCTTGGGGTTGTCCTCATGACTGCAATGTAAAGAAAGCGACTTCGTAGGAAAGTTGCCGGGATGAACAACCGAAGCACTTTCATCAGGAGAGGCAGCCAAAGGCACAATAGGGGTTGCATTAACAACCTCACCAAGAGAGACGACCGGAGGGGGGGTTCCAAAGTCCCGTGGATCCGAAGAAGCCACCTCAGAAAAACTCTTATTAAGATTAGCATTCTTCTCAACCGTATAATGACATTGAGAAGCACCATTCCACCAGGTTGCCTTATGTAATTTTTTCTCAAATCCACATTGAGCAGCAGCATGTCCAGTTTTAAAGCATCTTCTACAACGGAAAGGTAATCCTTCATAATCCAGAGATTGGACCCAAGTCCCCTTGGAGCATTCTAATGAAACCTCAGCAGGAAGTCCATTAGTAACATCAATTTCTACAAGTGTTTTTTTATTGTTGTTTGATCTTGTGTCTCATGTTTATTCACAATTCTAACAGTTGGGTTCAAAATTCTTCTAAAATCATAAAGCAACTTATTCATATAGGAAATAATCCAAATTGAAATTATTCAAGCTCTTCAAACTCTTGCAATTAGTGTCTTTCAAGAGGACAAGTTATTGAAAGGCTTGGTCCATTGATGCTTCCTATATTGAAAGTATAGAAAAAATAGAAAGAGGAATACATGGTATAATAAAACAATAATATTTTATTTCACTTTATATTACATACATTTGTAAATATGCTTATGATAAACAAGTTAAGTAAATAATTTCAAGAAGAGTATATGTTAATATTACATATTTATGTGCTTTTATTGATATTATTATCAACACTTAATTAGGTAGATTTTTTGAAGTGACACGTTTTTAGATAACACATGTTACTTATCTAATTCTCAGATGCCTCTAATATAGTTATTTAGTGACTACTAGTAAGGAGGGTCTTCTCCATAGACATGAATTGAGGTTTTTTGACAATTTTACATGCGCATGGTGATTATGCTAATTCACAAAATATTTATTAAAACCATGCATTGATGGTCTATTATAGCTTGTTTTAAATAACAAACAAAATAACATGGTTAAGTAGTAGATTTCTTGAATGGAAGATCCTTTGATCTTTCCCTCTCTTAAATTTATAAAGTTATATATCTATTGGCATTATTTATAGGATGTCTAGACTAGAGAAGATAATGCAAAACATTGACTTGATAAAAAGATTAGATGAAGCAAAATTAAATGAAACATTATTTGATGTTGAATCTTGTAAACAAGAGTTACATACGTTTGTTAATACTATAACTTAGTTGAAAGGGATTATCAATGAAGGAAGCTTGGAAGGATTTTTGTTCTATAGGCTAAAATACAAGTTTTCCAAACATGAAAAAGTTATGACAAATGGTCCTTTCCATTGTTACAAGTATAGTGGCATGTGAAAGAAGATTTTCAAAGAAAAACATAATAAAAATTTTCAATGAACACTACTATCATTGTGACCCCTTCTCAAAAAGGGGCCTCGGGGTTGGGAGATGGGACTGCTTGTGGCCATTTGGATCTTCCTAGTTCTCTTAAAAATAAACTACTTATACCAAAGTATTGTAACACTAAGAATAAGTTGATTGAGATTAGTAAAGATCTTTCAAACAAGTTGATCATTTGCCACACATTCTATTGTCCCTTTGTTAAACTTTTTTCTTTTCCTGTGGTGTAGATGTTCTAATATCAGAACCACTTTATTATTTCATATTCATTTCTGATTCCTTCCCAAATCCTACCTATTTACCAGAATAAAGAACAACACTATCATTGAGTATATTGACGGATGAAACTGCCTCTACGAAAACTCGACACATCAATGTGTCAAACCGTGATCACATTACAGTCTTCAAGTTTCTCATCTCAGATAGAATTGTGAACTGATTAGCCTGAATGTAGACATGACATTCAAAATCGTGATGAAGTTAATTTGTACGAAACAGACATGACATGACATTACCATCTTTCAAATGACTCATCTTTTTACAGTCTTCTGAATGTGCCAAATTGCCATTGATTAGTAACACGTGATGTTGCAGTCTTATTTATTGATAAGTCTTATTTATTGTCGTGCAGCCAAAAAAAAATTCCAATGCAAGGTTGAAAGTTGTCACATCATGGAGGAGAAAGAGAAGAATATGATAATGAAGGCTAAATAAAAATAAAACCTTAACAAAGTATTCGCTTCACTGTCTACCAAATATTTAATAATGTTTAGAATAACAAGTGATAATTGAGTGGATAATTGAGATATTTAGTTTTTTTTCTTTTATTTTCTCTTTTTAACATGTGTTGAGTAATACTGTATAATTTATTACTGAAATTTGTCTTGACTGTAAAATAATTTTATATCTTAATTGATTATGTTAAATAATGAGTACTGTGAAAGAGTTAAATGGTAATTTTTATAAAATATATATATAATGTTATAAAATATAAAGAATTTATTTATAGATTTAAAAAGAAAATAAAAATTAAGAGTTTTTAAGTTAATAACATTTTGTTTCCACAGTCCATGATCATTAGTAATCAAGATTTTGGATAAAACTGTGTGTAGTTTTTCTTCATCAACATTTCAGATCATACTCCATGATCGATCATCAGGATGATTAGCAGATAGTTTTTAAGTTTTGAAAAATTATTAAAATAAAAGATTTGACCCAACCTATTTTAGAATATAAACATTATAAATCATTGAGTCTTAGTCATTATTATGTATGATATAAGTAATATTAAACAACTAATAATATAAATTAGAAAAATAGATTGTTTAATTATATATTTTGTCTAAATAAATATAATAAATAGTTGTAAAGGAATTTTTTTTTTCTAAAACTTAGTTTGAGGTATTAACATGTATACCCATAGGCATATGCACAACTAGCCTAGACTAATTACTGGATGATGAGAATTGATAAATAAAACCAATACATATATCTTAAACATATCTATCTAAAAAATATAAGAGATGTTAGTTTCAATCTACTTTATTACTTGAAAGTTATTTTATTTTATTTTTAAATGTTTTACTTTATCTACTTTATCTACTATATATATATATATATATATATATATATATATATATATATATATATAAAAGCACATAATTTATTATTCTTATTTAAGCATTGTTTTATTCTATTTATATTGTTTATTTAAACACTTTTTTTGGTAATACATTTGTTCTATTTTTATTTGATTTCTTGTTTTTTTAGTATATGTATTATTTTTATATTTATTTATGTTAGTTATACTTTTAAATTTATTTATAATTTTTATTTTGTAAACATATGTTAGTTGTGTTTTAGTTTGTATGTAGATACTCATGAAATGATATTCATCGTCTTCCATTTTTCAATGCCTCTTGTTGTAATAATTTTAAGAAATATAAATGCAATACATGTAGATACTTGACTTCTTAATTGAAGAGGACTTCTTGAAATGAAATTTAAATACAATACATGTGGTTGCTTGTCTCTATGATTAAAAGGGGGATAGAAAATTAGTACTAAAACTCTTTAATGCACTAATAATGTGGCTATGTATGATCATTGATCATTTGGTTGTGAGCTACCATATCATATAAAGCTAAATCTATCAATAGACATAGTAACTTGCAACTCATCACTAGATAAATAATATGCAATTATATAGAAACAAAATTAATAGAATATCATGAGCTAGTCTTGCAACTAAATCACTCTTTCAGTCCATAGTTTATTGAAATTATCCTATTGAAATATAGTCAACATGTGAATGCAATGCCTAGTCTTGCATCTTTGATGAGCATGGAAGATAAAGGTCCTTAGTTCAAATTGAATAACATGGATTAAAGAAACTTTATATTCATGATATGTTCACCTCACATGGTTTCTACTCTCATGGATGAGGACTAGTTCCATGAAATTTTTATTTATTTAGACTCAAAGAAAAAATTATTAAAATGTTATAAGAGTAGCTATATCTATATCCAAAAATCTACCACTAATTATCTATATTGATTGCAAGGGAACTTTATCAATGGGGTTTTAGTAGTTTATTAATTGTATGATTTAATGATATGAAAAAAAAATATTTTCCTTAAAGAGGCTTATTTGAGCTTGTGTCTAGGGATGCTATTTCATAAATCTTATTGTTAAAGATCTTATGAATGAGATATTATTGGATTAAAATATAAAAATAATTTGAACATAATTTTTTCACATGTCAAAAGTACAGTAATTTATAACTTATGCTTACCATGATCCTCATTTTTATACATTTGTATGATCATTCTCTGCATGAGGGCTTGATTTAGTGGGTAATATTGCTTCAATCTCCTTTAAAATTGGCATATATTTAAATCAATACAATAACATACTATTTTACAAAATGGGTCCAAGAAATAGCATTGAAGGCTACCATGAATACAAATTCTTATCATTTTAATGTGAAAAATCTTATTTGGCTTGTTATCTACTATTGTGATAAATAATGCTACAACTTTTAAAAACAAAGAGTTCAATATATTTTGAGAATAATTTCATATACAATAAAATATTTGATACCATATTATCCATAAGGTAATGAAGTAATTGATCAAGTTTTAAGAAATTTATGATTAGTAGACATTGTATTAATTTATAAGTAGGAGGTATTTTACCTATTGCATCGAATTATGATACTTACATCATGATACAACTATAATTTTCTAAGTCATATTAATTGATCAATATTCTATGAGTAGTAATTCACACAAACCCATATCTCATTAGAATGAATGGTCTATGAGGGTTAGAAGGTAGATATCTAACAAGTTAAATGCATATTTAATCAATAAAAAAGAGAAATAAAACACACACATAGAAAAATTAACATAGAGAATTTAGCGTGGTTCACCCAATCTGAGCTACATCCACAAAACCACAACCATCCAATGATTTTATTATCCAGTACAAAACTTATTACAATATCATGACTAATCACCTTTTTCTCATACTACAACTCCCATCCCAACCCCTTATAACAAGCTTAGAAGCTTCCAGATTAGGGTTCTACAAAGTCAGTTTTTAATCTCTTTTTTTTGGTGATTTTTCCTTTTTCGGTGACGATGCAAGAAAGTAGGGAAAAAAATTTCTTGGGGGTTGTCGCCCCTGAACCTCTACCCGGGGCCCGACCTAGCCTCGGATCCTAATGAGGATACATGAAGAGTGTACAATATAGCATGATCAGTTGTCACATACCAATAATCTCCCACTTGGAGATTGATCAGGCTTCACACCAAACAATCTCCCACTTGGAGACTGATCCTGGATAACACTGCTGCACTTATAGCTCCCACTAGAAATAAGCACCTTAGACCCTGTTGCACTATTATACTTGAATTCAACCTTGAAGGCCAACCAAAGCTGAAGAGGAGCTCAACTTCTCCCTTGTCATTGCCTTTGTAAACATATCCACTGGATTGGCATCTGTATGTATCTTTTTCAACTTCACCTATCCATCCTCCAACACTGACCGAATGAAATGATATCTCAACTATATGTGTTTGGTTTTAGAGTGCAAGGTAGAATTCTTTGCAAGATGTATAGCACTATGGCTATCTGTAAATAATTAATTTTCAACCTGTTGTTTTCCCAACTCTTCCATGAAAAATTGTAGCCATATCATCTCCTTTGTCGCCTCTATTGCAGCAACATACTCTACCTCCGTGGTGGATAAAACAACCACCTTTTGCAACCGAGAAATCTAACTCACTATTGTCCCACCAACTATAAATACATAGCTTGTGGTACTCCACCTAGTATCTATATCCCCTACCAAATCTAAGTCAACATAGCCTTTTAAATCAGTATTAGATCCCCCAAAATGTAAACATTTATTGGATGTACCTCTCAAATACCTAAGAATCCATTTTATTGCATTCCAATGCTCAACACCAAGATGACTCATATACCTACTGACAACTCTTATAGCATGTGCAATATCCGGTCTTATGCATAGCATGACATATATTAAACCACCTACAACTGAAGCATATGGCACCTTAGACATTTTTTCTTCCTCCTCTTGCGTCTTTCGACACATATCCTTAGTCAATTTGATATGACTAGGTAAAGGTGTGTTGATAGCTTTTGCATTCTCCATATGAAATATTTGCAATGCCTCTCAACATAATCAACCTGAGATAATTTTTTTTTTTCCTATCTCTAGTAATATTCATACCGAGGATTTCTTTTGCTACCACCAAATCCTTCATAGAAAATGAATTTGCTAGCTGTTGTTTTAACTCCTTTATGCGATTCATGTTAGACCTTGCTACAAGCATATCATCAACATATAAACATAAAAATAATGTAGCTATCTTCATCTAACCTCTTAAAATAAACATAATGGTTTGAATTACATCGACTATAGCCATGCTCAGCTATAAAGCTATCAAATTTGATATACCATTGCTAAGGTGCTTGCTTCAAGCCATATAAACTTTTCTTTAATCTGCACACTAGTTTCTCCTTACCTTTGACCTCAAATCCTTGTGGTTGTTCCATATATATTTCCTCTTCCAAATCACCATGGAGAAAGGTTGTTTTAACATCAAGTTGTTCTAAATACAAATCTTCAATAGCCACAATACTTAAAATAGTGAGTATAGAAGTCATTTTAACAACCAAAGAAAAAATCTCATCAAAATCAATACCCTTTTTTCTGTGCAAATCTTTGTACTACTAACCTGGCTTTAAATCTTTTTTTACCTCCATCCTCCTCTTTTAGCCTATAAACCCATTTTTTTGGTAAAGCCTTTTTACCTATAGGCAACTTGCATAATTCCCAAGTCTGATTTTTCAGCAAAGAGTCCATTTCTTCTTCCATTCCATACTCCCATTGAACCTTGGTATCCACCTGCATAGCTTCATCATAACATTCTAGTTCACCAACATCAGTTAATAAAATAGAATACAAAAATGGATAATATTTTTCTGGACGTCTACTTATCCTTGAGGATCGTATAACATTCACTAGATTTTGTGGTACTTGATGTTGTTGTTATGGAGCATGAGGAACTATTGGAATATCGATGTTTGGTGTATCATCCAACACTACATAATCATTTTATTTCTTCTTATGTTGTTGTAACTGATCTTTGTACAACACTTTCTCATTGAATATGACATCCCTGCTTCTCGCAATTTTCTGATTTTGAAAATCCCAAAGCATATAACCAAATTCATCAATGCCATATCCAACAAATATACATTTCTTTGATTTTGCATCAAGTTTGGTTCTATTTTCAGAATCTATATGTGCAAATGCTTCACAATCGAAGGTCTTGATAAAAAAATAACTCACCTTCTTACGTATCCATGCTTCCTTTGGAATACCACAACCCAAAGGATTAGAGGGACCTCTATTAATTAAATAAACATTAGTGTTTATAGTGTCTACCCATATGTTTAAAGGTAGCCTAGCATACATTCTCATTGTCCTTGCATGCTCCATTATTTTTCTATTCATGTGCTTAACCACTCCATTTTTTTTGGAATCCTTGGAACCATTTTTTGCCTACGAATACCATTAGAGAAACAATAATCTTCAAACTCTTTGCTACAATACTCACCACCATTATCAAATCTGAGAAATTTTTAACATTTTATCCGTCTCATTCTCAACCAAGCTTCTCCTTTTTCTAAAAGTTTCAAATACATCATATTTCTTCCCAAGGAAATAAATACATACCTTCCTAGATGCATCATCAATGAATGTAACATAATACTGAGAGCCACTGAGAGAAGATACCTAAGTTGGTCCCCATACATCCATATGCACAAGCTCCAATTTCTCATCTTTCTTTTCCTTCCCATCCTTGAGAAAACTGTCTCTCTTTTGTTTGGTATACAGACATCTTTCACAGGAATCCATATTAACACATTTTAGACCTGGTAAAACATTATTTGAATGAAGTTATTTCATACCTTTTGCACTCATATTCCCAAGTCTATTATGCCACAGTGTTGATTCAAAATCCACAACTATTTGATTTTCTTGCTATTGACCTGCAGCAATTGTTCCTGAACATTGATTTTTATCTGCAATAGCTAAAGTAGAAGGAACAATATGACCTGTACAAAGATATAAGGTTTCTACTTTCACATCTTTTGCTACCACTAAGATTCCTTTTGTAACCTTCCAATTTTTATCATTAAATGTAATAACACAATCTTCATCATCTATTTGACTTGCTGAAATTAAATCTTTGCTTAACTTTGGAGTGTGTCTTACCTCATGTAGTAGCCAATTATTCCCATTCTACAAATTAATCTTGATTAAATTCCCTTTCCAAAAATCTAACAGGGTTTGTTATCTCCCAAATAAACCAACCCAAAATCCCTTTGGACATAATTAAGAAAATAACTTCTATGGAGCGTAGCATGAAATGAAGCCCCTTAATCTAACACCCAAGAATCATCAGCATTATCAAGGGAAAGAATCAAAGCATCTTCATTAGATTTGTTACTTACCACATTTTCCTCTTTATTTCCTTCATTTTTTTCTCCTTTATTTATTTGATACCAACAATCTTTCTTTAAATGACCCGACTTACCGCAGTACCAACAATCCTTCTTTTCTCTAGATTGAGACCTTTTTTCCTTTGATTTTCCTCCTGACTTCCCATGACCTCCATAATTTTTTCCTCTCTCCTTTTTTCTACCCCTAGTTTCTGCATTCAAAACATTACCTGATGTGGATGTTCCACCTGAGTTTTTCCTACAAATTTCCTTGCTCAAAATAACACCAAAAACACCATCAAACTTCAATGTATTCAAACCAGAAATAGAATTACTAACAGCCATGACCAATCTATTCCAGCTTTCAGGAAAAGAACACAGAATCAAAAGAGCCCTAACTTCTTCATCAAAGTTTACATTTAAATAATTTAATTGAATGGTAACCATATTAAACTCATTTAGATGATTAGCAACTGACCCACATTTTACCATTTTTATATTAAATAAATGCTTCATAAGAAATACCTTATTTGAAGCAAAAGGCTTTTCATATAACTTCGCTAGGGTTTGCATCAACTCTTGAGTTGTTTTTGATTTTGTAATTGAAACTGTAAAGATGAGGAAAACAAATTAAGTATGCATCTACACTTCTAAATAAGACATTGTATCTAAGATTTAAAAGAAATTTAAACTAATTTAAACTAAGAATCTTCAGAAATCTGTCTTATTGCTCTCTAACTCTAAAGATTTCCTTAATCAACTTTGCTCTCAGATTTTAGAAGCTAATTGATTGCTAAAATGACACTTAGAGAATGAGAATTGAGCTAATTCTATTTCTATATGATTTTAAATATGCAAATCTACTATAATGGCAGCCATGACTATGAATGCTAAATGCTTGATGAATGCTTCTATTTGCTTGATAAATAATCCCAATTGTTGATTGCTTGAATGCCTGGAAAACCTCCAGAGTAAGATTGCACAAATTAGGATCCTTTTCCTGTAGCCAAAAACCTATATTTATAGATTTCACAACACACATTTGTGAAGGGGTAACACAATAGAGGTTGAGATTCAATCTGGAGAATTGAATGGTATGAGATGAGAAGGTGGAGCTGATCATGGAGGATTGTTCCTCCCCATGAAAACACCAGGCAAGATAAGAGGAAAGATTTGAGGCAGAAGATTGAGAGGATTTCCTGCAGGTTTGTCCCTGAGGCTCTTCCCGTGAATGACAGTTGAATTAATTAGATTTGAAAAATCTAATTTTATTGGTGAGTGAATAGAGGGATATGATTTATGCATTTATTTAAATATTTTTGGTTTATTTAAATTTAGTAAAAGAGGAATAAATAATTTAATAAAACAAACTATAGAAGTTGTTGATTAATTTAAAATAAAAGGAATATGATAATTAAATTAAAGATTCTAGGATATCTTTATTTAATTAAGAAGATATGTGATGAGGTAATTAAATAACACAAATTATTGAAGCTGTGTATTTAATTTAAAATAGAATTAATAGATAAAGTATAAAAGAAATAATAATGATAATAATTAAATAAAACAAAGTATTTAATTTTGTTTATTTAATTAAGAGGGAAATAATATGATAAAGTAGAAGAATTAATAATGAACTTAATATAAATAAATATTTCTATTTATTTACTAAGTAGATGAATTTAAGATTAATTAATCAAATAAGTCATATTTAATTAATTAGATTCTTTAGACCATTTTTAGGTGTCTACATTTTGCCCCTCTTTGAAGTGATGTGTTTACGCATTGCCTCAAAGAATGATTTTGCCTTAGCTGCCAGTATTGACGAAAAGTTAAAAATATGCCCCTGATTTGCCCCAGATGTTGAATTTTGAAATGATAGCGATATATGCCCCCATGGGAGATAAATTGATGAATTTTGAATTTTTTATGATTTTTCTGAATTTTTATGATGATTTGATGATTTGATGATGATTCGATTAAGAAACAATTTATCCCCCGACAAAATTGTCCAAAACTGCCCCTACGATATATAAGAATTACTTCCTCAGAAAGAAAAGTAAATAAATCCCACGAAAATCCCACAAAAAAGAACCTATAAAAGCTTAAAAGGTCAATTTCAAAAGTCATTTGTGCATTTGACTTAGTAAAAATTGTGATAGAGATCCTTAGAGTGCTAGGAGTAGCAAGATGTCGATCCCCTACCACACTCATCGACTCGAGCGTGTGCGACGTCACCAGCGTCCCGCCAATTATAGACCTCCGGTACGTACCTCGAAAAATCCTCGTAATTCGCACATGTGATTTTTATTTCATTTTTTGTGTGTTTTTAGAATTTTAGTGCCCGACCCGGCGCGAAATAGTGTGTCAACGGCCTGACGTAGCGCGTCGACCATCTGTTTTAGCGCACAAAATTTTTAGCGTGCCAACCTAGTTTTGTAGCGCGCCTGTAGGATAGGGTAGCGCATCGAAAAGAATAGCGCATTGAGTAGATAGGTTAGTGCGTCAGAGGCCTGTTATAGCGCCTCACCAAATGAGCGCGCTGGAACTCTATTTTAGCGCGCCGATAGGATAGCATAGCGCCCCAGTAGTTGTAGCGCCCCAACCAAATCTTACACCACGTCTACCAAAAACTGTAGCGCATTGATTTGACAAAATAGATGGTAAACGATCTCATGATAAGTGAGATCCATTGATTGATTGATAATAATTAACCTCATGATAAGCGAGGAATAATTAAAAATTTGATGGAATGAACCTGATTGATAGATGAGGGTTCATTTTTGATAAATTGATCGTATGATAGATAAGCACATTTTTAGAAATTGATGACCTCATGATAGGTGAGGGTTAAAAGATTGTTTTACCCATAAAATTTGATCATTAGTTTGGATAAAATAAATGATGGTCAATATTCTAATGATAACGTATTGATCTGTAAAATATTTCTATGATAACATGAGCATTTAGATGTTGTCTAGTTGCGAGAGCAGTTCCCCTAGCCTTTTGATATGATACCATGACTGTCACCGGAGGAGAGGTAGCATATTACTAATTGTGGTTTAGCATCATTATTGGATATGCCCCATATTAGACTTAATAGGGGTCTACTTTAGCAGAGCGGTGGCATAGTGACCACAACACCTTCCATTTACCTAATGGCGAGATGACCGTGACGCCAGAGGATGTATGGCGTATCCTTCTCATTCCTTTTGTTGGTGAGATTGTTGTGCATGATTCAAAGGAGTGGGTGGGATAGATTCCATTCGGAGAGTTTTTCAGGACCCTCATATTGCGGGAGTTTGGATCTCCTGGGTAGAGATGTATAATTCATATGCTCCACTTCCTTCAGTTTTGGCAGGCTTTATTGGTGGATTCCTTTGTCTTGATAAGAGGTCAAAGGGTCTATCTCTTGGATGGGGTCGGGTACTAGAGGGTATGGTGGTACACAGGACGAGATATGCTTGGGGCATGTGTATGCTTGCTTAGTTATATCATGATCTACACTAGATCGTGTACCTAGGAGGTAACAGTTTATCAGCAGGAGCTACACTTCTTCAGGTATGGGCATGGGAGCATATTGTTGTCACGCGTCCTGAGCCGGTGTTATCGAGACCAGCGATGAGACCCTATGTGTTCCATTACAGAGGCAAGCCCACCCAACATATGATGGGTAAGCTAGATTATTGGAGATGGGTTCTTGATGATGTGGAGATAGTGACCTGGCGTCCATATTTAGATTGTGATGACTAGGATGAGGATGATACCGAGTTGGGATATTTGGCTGACTCGATGTATTTGATCGGGAAGAGCTCCAAGATTTTGGAGCGATTCCTGATTCGCTGCGTCTACAAGCAGTATGGGATTGTACAATGTATGCCACAGGGAGTAGCCCATTATGGACGACGACGGATAGATGCCAGTGTTGGGGTCCATGCTTACCTTATGAGGCACTTATTGAGGGTTATTGTGCTCTTCAGCCATCGACATGGGATATGCGGCGAGATATTGTAGAGGCACCCATTACTCCCAACTATGGACAGTATTTAGCTCTACACCCACCTCCTCGTATTACCATTCTAGATGAGCCAGCACTAGCAGCTGTAGGGGGTGGTCATGGTGGTCACAGATGGAGGAGAGAGGAGGATGTAGATGTTGATGTGGATGTGGAGGGTAGTGATGAGAGTGATAGTGATGATGACAGTGGGGTATGTGCAGGATCATGGTATGCCAAAAAGTGGCAATGAGGAAAAAAACACGTCTTTCATCGACCCAAAAACGCGAAAATATCGTGTTGACTTTTTTTAGGCTTGGGTGTCAGTACACACCATTAAAGCAAACACTAATCCTAGTTTTCCATAACGGATATCCGATTTGAAACGGATATCCGATTTAAAACGGATATCCGATTTGAAACGGATATCCGATTTGTAGACTGTAACTTTAAAACAATGAAAATAGTTGTATATATGTGATTTTTACAAATCGGATATCCGTTTCAAATCGGATATCTGATTTGTAAAAAGCATATTTTCTTGTAAAAAGCATATTTTCTAGAAATTGGATATCCACTTCAA
>VDFB02193867.1:553558769-553576976 GCA_007258455.2 Sequoia sempervirens
AAAACGTGTTTGACAACTTACCTTGTTTTTCTAGACTTCGTCCATGTGGCTGACGACTTTATTTTTAGCCAAAATTGATGAAACGAAAAGGGTTTGTAGAAGAGACTCTCATCTTTCCACCAATATAAATTATTCATTACTTTGAATTTAATAAATAATTATTATTTATTTTCTTTTAGAATTATGACTAAAGTCCTGATTGATAGGCTGATTGAAAAACATCTATAACTTTCAAATGGTATTATATTTTTTGAATCCAAAATATGTGTCACATTCTATGTTTCGTATACTATAGGATTAAAAAAATAAAGTGTAGATACTATGAGGTTTAACCAAGTTAAAGGTGGTCGGACATACGAGGTTTTTATATTTTTAAAAGTTGTAATAAAAATTCATAATTAATTATTTACTTGGAAAAAATTACAAAATATCGTCACATTAGGACATGAGTCCTCTACATATATCTAAAATCTCATAAAAATATTATAATTTTATTATGGTTAGGGTGGTCGGTGGAGACACCTACTTCTTATTTTTTCACCGAAATTTAAATGTCATTGGAAATTTCAAATTTTTCATAAATAGATTTTTGTTTAAAAATTAATCTAGTAGTTTAGAAACTACATTAAATTTTCCACAAATTCTATTCTTACATATTTTTAAAATAATATAGATAACTTATTCAAATTTTTACGTCAAGTTGCCTAACTCTGATTTTTCTGAATTTTCATTGCCACTTAAGGGCCTGTTTGGCCTACCATGATCCTGCACATGCCCAGTGGAGATGATGGCAGAGATGAGGGGAGACCAAGCGTAACAGGTACCTCAGAGCCTTAAACAAGTGCGCCTCGTAAGAGGCAGGCAGTGTCTCCCTCTCCAGTAGAGTGATCAGAGGTTGTTGGTTTGCGTGTTGAGTTTCTGACTTTACAGGGACAGCTAGCACAGGTGCAGGGATTATTAGCACAGAATCAGGCCGAGATGCAGGCACAGCTAGCTACTGCACAGACATAGATTACCTCTTTGATTGGTGAGAGAGATGAGGCTAGACAGGCAGCAGAGCGAGCATAGGCTCAGCTAGCAGGTGTAGGAGCATAGTTGACCACTGCGCAGGCACAAATTACAGCCTTGACTGCAGAGCGAGATACTGCCAGACAGGCAGCAGAGACAGCACATACTACTGCAGAGAGATTGCAGAGAGTGGCTGATGGGACCTCTGTGGTAGATTATATGTGAGAGGCTATGCGGGCAGGTGCAGAGATTGAGTTCTATAGGAGCCGATACCATGAGATTTGCCCCCCAGAGCAGAGAGTCAGTTATGCCCAGTCCCGCTCAGAGAGGTCTCGTTCGAGGACAGTGAGTAGAGTTGTGACACATCCTCTCCCGAGAGATCCAAGAGATTAGAGAGATCTTGGGGCAGCCGGTGGTGGTGGTGATACTGGTGCAAGACCTGCTCCTTCTGGTGCAAGCACTACTTGAGATCATGTGTGTACCTTTTGATGTATTTCACAAGATGTATACAACCATTTTTTTGATATGATGTTATCTTCATCCTTTTCAAACTTCATTGTATACTTGACACTTGATGAGATATATATGTGTAGCAGGTTTGATTGATCTATGATGTGTTCTACATGATTTATGTGATGGATGCATTTTAATTTTTATGTTTTATGATAATTTATTATACTAGATGGGATAGATGCATTGATGATGATGTGATATGATATTGATGATGTATGCATTTTCTAATGAAATGCAATGTATGATATGTCAAATGAGATGTAAATGAATGATGTATGTATGATCTAATGAAATGCAATGTATGATATGTCAAACAAGATGTAAATGAATGATGTATGTATGATCTAATGAAATGCAATGTATGATATGTCAAATGAGATGTTAAATGAATGATGTATGTATGATTTAATGAAATGCAATGTATGATACATATGATAAAATAAAATAATATAATATGAAATGAGATGTATGTGTGTTTTATTTGGGATGAAAAATATACAATCTAGTGAATGAAGGAAGTTTAATATATAATGTTTATGAAATTTAATGGATATATGCAATGTATGTTGAATGTGAAATATGATAAGAATACTATAATGTATGATGAGATGTAGTAATGAAATGTAATGTATATGTGAAATATATGATGAGATTATAAAATGTCTTCTATATGTATGCAATGAATGATGATTTTGCAACTATATGATAATAACAATGTGATGAGATGTAAATATGATAAATATATGAATGATGAAATATAACGTGTATATGATATCATGAAATGAGATGTTTATTGTGAAATTTATGATGAGATGAAGAAATGGTTTTATATGCCATTATGAAATTGTATGTGTCAAGTATACTCAATCTTTAATAAGAAAATATAACATTATTTGCAAATGAATCTTTGTAACTTGTGTAACCAATACTCTGCAGATTATTATGAATGCAATCTATTTTTACCATGCAAACCTATTTTATCAATGCAAACCTAAGTGTCATTTCAACAATCTTTTTATTTTGCTTTGTATCATCACTGAGCTTTTAAAAATGTTGAAAGCGAATACAAGCATCAATGATATGAGATAGACCAATGATGACCTGAGTATTTCTTTCATGATTTTTGATATTGCAAGTGAAAACAAGCATCAAGGTACAATTAAACCGAGATGACCTGAGCATTTCTTGTGTAAACAGATAAGAATTAATCATTTTCTTAAGTGAATCAGAATGTCATCCATGATACTTGGTAGAGCACTTCCCGCGACAATTCACAGAATAATAATGACTAACTCACAAACAACAAACAAAAAAAAAGTATCATTCTCCTTCCTTGCTTCTCTAGTTTAATACATCATCGAGTAGCTCCAAAGAAATGATAAGCAAAAAAAAGTACAACAATTCAAATTCTACTTAATGTATTTTCAAATCATTATTCTGATTAGATCATCGATGTTGAAATGTGTGTGCTGATGTTTGCATGATACTCTCAGATGTTTGACCAAATAATGTAACCTAAAGACGTATCCGAGGGGCCTCAGGGACTGATCAAAGATTATTCTTGCCTACGTTATACACGCAGAGACCACGTAGTTCGACTGACACAGACTCTATTTTTGTGTTTTGTGATTTTTGAATGTTTTTGTTTTGATTTTCGTGGATTTTCTTATGTTTTTGGATTTTGACAAATTTTCTGATGTTTTTGGATTTTGACAAATTTCTTGATGTTTTTGGATTTTGAAAAATTTCTTGATGTTTTTGGATTTTGACAAATTTCTTGATGTTTTTGGATTTTGACAAATTTTCTGATGTTTTTGGATTTTAACAAATTTCCTGATGTTTTTTGATTTTGACAAATTTTCTGATGTTTTTGGATTTTGACAAATTTTCTAATGTTTTTTGATTTTGACAAATTTCCTGATGTTTTTTGGATTTTGACAAATTTTCTGATGTTTTTGGATTTTGAAAAATTTCCTGATGTTTTTTTGGATTTTGACAAATTTTCTGATGTTTTTGGATTTTGACAAATTTTTTGATGTTTTTGGTTGCTTTTCAAGTATTGCCACTCAATATTTGCATGTTTGATTTTTTTTCCATTTAAGCTTAAAGTCCATTGTACCAAATAACTCTAGGATGTTGCCCCCAAGCTAGGGTAAGACATGATATCCTTGCCATGATATGGATAGTGATAATAATTTTCTCAAATGATAGATGGAAATGATATGAAAGGAAACAATCGTAACAAAATTTTACCCGATAGATAGAAGAGTTGGTGAAAATCACAAGTAGTGCCTGTTTACCAGGTTTTCACCACTTGTTTTTATTGTGTCCTTTTTTTGTATTCTTATTTTTATTTTGTTTTTTTTTTTTTACTTTTTCTGTCATCATGACGCCTGTTTGTCAGGTTTTCATTAAGACAACCTTACCAACCGTGCACTAGGTATCCTCAAGTATAGAATTTCCTGAGATGGATGCTGTTCATGGGCTCCTCCAACATATCTCCTTCTGGTGTAGACAGCCGGTATGCTCCTGATCCATAGACTGATATAATGACATAAGGCCCTATCCAGTTAGGTTCAAATTTTCCCTTCATTTCTCTATCTGCTTGATTTCTAGGGTTTTCCTGTAGGACCAAGTCTCTGATCTGGAAGACTCTAGGCTTAACCCTGTGATTATAATTCCTAGACATTCTTTGTTGATAGGCTGTCAAATGATTGACATCTTGTTGTCAACATTCATCAAGTAGCTCTAATTCTTGAAGTCTAGAGATCCTGTAATCCTCATCTGAAATGAGTCCCTTTAGTGAAACTCGAAGGGATGGAATTTCTACCTCAATAGGTAATATTGCCTCTGATCCATAGACAAGAGCATATGGTGTAGCTCCTATTGGTGTTATGATGCTAGTCCTGTAAGCCCAAAGAGCAGGGTTAAGCTAAACCTACCAATCACGCCCTACCTCATTTACAGTCTTCTTGAGAATCTTTAGGATTGTTTTGTTTGAAGCTTTTGCCTGTCCATTACCTTGAGGGTAATAAGGGGTTGAAAAGCGATGTTGGATGTGAAACTTTTCACATAGCTCTTAGACATCTTGGTTCTTGAAAAGCCTGCCATTATTTGTGATGATCGACAGGGGTATCCCATATCTACAAATGAGATAATTAAGTATGAAGGATGATATCTGCTTCCCAGTGATTGTGGTTAAGGGAACTGCCTCTACCCATTTTGTAAAATATTATATTCCTGTGATAATGAACTTATGTCCATTAGATGAAGATGGGTTAATTTTCCCTACCAATTCCAATCCCCACTGACAAAATGACCATGTAGATGCGAATGGATGGAGCTACTCTGCTGGTGCATGTATAAGATTGCCATGAATCTGACATTTTTGACATATCTTAACGAACTGGTAAGATTCTTGCTCCATGTGCGGCCAGTAATATCCCAAACGAAGGAGTTTCTTGGCTAAAGATAATTCGCTTGAATGTGTGCCACAAATTCCTTCATGGACCTCATATAAAGCAGAAGCAGATTCATTATGTTCTAAACAACACAAAAGAGTACCATCTAGGCCTCGACGGTAAAGGGTGTTAGCAATAATGGTATGTTTAGCAGATTGGCATATGAAGTTGTGCTTTTGGTTGTGAGAAAGATCTAGTGTTAAGATATTATCTTTTAGGTAAGTATAAATGTCTCTGTAAATGGAAGATTGGGCATTATCCAAAAGGCTTATGGTTTGGGATTTGGGGTTTGCGTATGCAGGATTTGATACTTGTTCCACAATAAATTGATAACGATCTTGCGTTTCAGGCATTTGTAAAAGAGATGCTATTGTGGCCATGGCATCTGCTGCTTTATTCTCTGATCTTGGTAACTGCTCAAATTTGATATCTATGAAGTATTTCCTTAGATCATCTACCAGTCTCTTGTATAAAATTAGTGTGTCATCCTTAGTTTGGTAATCATTGTTGACTTGATAGATGATTAACTAAGAGTCTCCATACACCTGTAGCTCTGTGATTCTCCAGTCAATAGCTACTTTAATTCCAATGATTAAAGCTTCATATTCCACCACATTGTTAGTGCAACGGAAGGTAAGCCTGTAAGATCGTGGAATTGTGTGCCCAAGAGGTGTGACAAATAAATTTCTTGCCCCTGATCCATGTTGTGTGTAGGATCCATTGAAGTAGAGTTTCCATGGTTGTGTTGTAACATTTAGGATATCCGCATCAGGAAATTCCATGGTCATAGGATGACTGTTTGACAATGGAGCTTCTACTAATTGGTTGGCAATGACTTGTCCTTTGATAGCTCGCCTTTCAACATACTGAATGTCAAACTCACTGAGGAGCATGACCCACTTTTCCAACCTTCCTGTTAAAGCTGCTTTGCTCAGTAAATACTTGAGGGGATCAATTTTTGCAACGAGCTTGACAGTGTGAGTGAGCATATAGTGTCGCAATTGTTGTGTTGCAAATACTACTGCTAAGCATGATTTTTTGATGAAGGTTCAATTTACTTCATGTCCATTGAGTGTCCTACTTATATAGTATATTGCCTGTTCCTTTCCTTCTCTATCCTCTTGTGCTAGCAAGGCTCCTAAAGAGATATCTGTTGTTGCGATATATAGCAACAATGGCTTGTCTTTAATGGGTGGCACCAAGATTGGTGGTGTCATTAAATAATGCTTTATTTGATTGAAAGTACTCTCGCACTGTTCATCCCATTTAAAAGATACATTTTTATGCAAAAGATGGTTGAATGGATGACACTGATCTGCTAGTTGAGAGATGAATCTTCTGATGGACTATAGTCGGCCTTGTAGGGATCTTAATGTGCTGATATTCTTAGGAGGTGGCATTTCCATAATGGCTTTAACTTTTGCTGGATCTACTTCAATTCCCTTTGTAGAAACTATGTATCCAAGGAGTTTTGCTGATGTTACTCCAAAGACACATTTCTTGGGATTTGATCTGACTTTAAACTTCTCCAACCTGTCAAATATTTTTCCAAGTATCTCTAGATGTCCTTCTCTGGTGTAATATTTGGCTAAAATGTCATCCACATAGTCCTCCATGAAGGTGTGCATCATGTCATTGAAGATTGTTGTCATAGCTCGCTGGTATGTACCTCCTACATTCTTTAACCCAAAAGGCATGACATTCTAGCAAAAGGTTCCCCATGGACATGTAAATGCTATCTTTTCTTGGTCCTCAGGAGCTATTTTGATCTAATCGTATCCCAAAAATCCATCCATGAGTGATAGCATTTGATGGCCAGCTGTTAAATCTACAATCATGTCTATGTTTGGCAAAGGAAAATCATCCTTTGGACATGCTCTATTTAAATCCCTAAAATCCGTGCATATTCTGATGGTGTGATCTAGTTTGGAAACAGGTACAATGTTGGATATCCATTCAGCATAATCAATAGATCTGATAAATCCAGCATCTAGTAGTTTCTTCAAATCATTTTTGACCAATAATGCAACATGTGGATGCATCTTTCTAAGTTTTTGTTTTACTAGTTTAGTGCTAGCTGGTAAAGATAAGTGATGCATAATAAGATTTGTGTCCAAACCTGGCATGTCAGAGTATGACCAAGCAAAATTGATGCATCGTTCTTTAAAGAATTTGATAAAATCTGGCTTTTCTGTATCTATCATGGATGCTGCCAGGTGTAGTATTCTTACTTTCTCTACTGTGCCAATATCAATAGAATGTGTGGGTTCTACCAACACTGATGATCTTTCATGGTAATGTTGTGGGAGGATGTCAAGCCTTCCATCCTTTGGCACCTCAATAAGGTTTTCACCATTGGATGTGTTCTTTGTTTTTACTATTTTAGGATCTAATATTGCCATAGAATGGTTTTCACCATTAGATCCATTATTTATTTCCACACTTTTGTAACTAGAAGGCTTGGCACCCTCCTGCCTAAAAGCATCATTAAAAGAAGCATTGGTAGAACAAGTATTAGATTCTGTAGAGCAAAGGTAGTTAATAATAGCGGAGTCATTGTCAAAAATAGGGAGATTGATGGGGTGTTGGGGTTCCCACTCGATAAGCTCGGGATGCAGTAAAGGAAATGAATCATTAGATGGGTTGAGGTCAGCGATTGTGAAAGTTTAGACGGAAATTTTGTCAAAGTTGTTAGTGATTATGTCGAGGCCTATGAAGGTATTTTCTTCTACACCATTTATCTCATTCGATGTCTGTTCGTCTTCATTTGAGTCATCGAAATTTTGTGATTCAAAGACAATAGGATTAAAACTCGAGCTTTGACCCTCCTCACGTTTGGGTGTATACTTTTTGATAACATCAATCTGAATATCTTCATAGGAAACATCTGATAAGTTGTCCCACTCATATTCATTTGAATCTGTTTTAGAGTTATCTCTCATTTGAAGAATAGGCTCCACAATTCTATCAGTGAGTTCTGCTCTTGCTTCTTCTGTGTATCCTAGTCTAGTTCTGACATTTTGTTGAAGTGTTAAAGGTTGGGTTGGTGTTGTTGTGCCTTGTTCCCTTGATTCAAGAAAGCCTTGTCCTTTTGTATATCCTAGCCCATTTGTGTTATTATGCTGAACTGTGAGAACTTGGATTGGTTCTGTTACACTTTGTTCCCCTCGTTCAAGAGGTTCTTGTCCTGCTGTATATCATAGCCCAGTTTTATCCTTATGTTGGAGTGTGAGTGGTTGGATTGGTTCTGTTATGCCTTGTTTCTTTAACCCAAGAGGTCCCTGTCCTGAATAACCCATCTTCTCCAAAATAGTTTTTCCCTTTCCATATTGATTTGTCTCTATGATATCACTCGTGGAAGTGGAAGCTTCCTCATATTTATAAAGCCAATTGAGTATAGCCTTATCTTCTGATTCTTCATCTAAGTTTCAAGCCTTCACAAATCTGCCATCTAATGTCGTTGTAGATTGTGTTGATTCTTGTGTGGTTGTAGATGGCTGTCCATATGTTTTTGAGGGTAACATATGTGATAGATGGAAAGATTTTCTGACACCATATTCACCCATTCCTTTGTCATTTAACTGTACTTTGTTGGTGAATTGGTTTGAGAGTGAAGCCATTTGTTCTTCAACATTTGAAGGATTAGATTGTGCCACCTTGATCTCTTGTGATTTTTGTTGTTTTGGAAGCCACTTTGATATGAAGCTTTGGTGTTTCTCACCATTAGATGAATCTGATGTGCTAACTTCTCTGTTGTGAGGTATTAATGTATTTTGAGATGTTTTCAATGTATGGCAAGCTTGGGTGACATTATAGTCTGCTGTGATTGTTACCTCCTGTCCATTGACGGGAAATTTCAGACATTGATGATAGGTGGAAGGTACTGCTTGCATATGATGAATCCAAGGATGTCCCAACAGTATGTTGTATGTCAGTTCCCTATCTAAGACTTGACAAACCACATTTTGGACAATAGGTCCCACTTGAATGGGTAATATGATCAATCCTTTAGAGGATCTTTCTTCCTCATCATATGCTTTAATTGTGATTTTTCTTCTTGTATCAATGGCTTCATCTGAGTATCCTAGTGCATGAATCAGCTTTAAGGTAAAAATATTTAAACCAGCCCCTCCATCTATCAGGACACGCTTTACATGGTGTTTATGGATGAGGACTTCAATGTGAAGGGTGGAATTATGTGGATGGGTGAGTGACATATCATCATGTTTAGAAAATGAAAGGAAATGAGGTGTAGATAGATGTCCCACCATAGCTTGAAATTGACATACATCCAAATTGTTAGGTACCGTGGTTGATACAAGAGCTTGCTCAAGAACCTCTTTGTGTGATGGGGAGATCTTTAGAAGTTCTAAGATAGATATTTGCGCTGATATTTTCTGTAATTAATCAATGAGATTATATTGATTGGAGTGAGGATCCACAGATGGGGATGATAATGATGCTCCTTTCAATATAACTTTGGATTGTTCCCTTGTTGTGGCATTAACTAGTTGGGACTCTTGTTTCCCTTTGAGTGTGATTACATTAATTTGGTTTTCAGATTTGTCCATATGTTGTCCCAAATTAGTAGGTGTAATGTCATCATTTCGATTGATTTGATTGCATAACTCCTCATCCTCCTTGACATCAGTAAGGCAAAGGATCGTTGTGTCATAAACATAACCGACATTCTTACCTTTGCTGTTTGCGGAAGAGGATTCTCCCTTCTGATAATTGGGTAGAGGATTTTTGAATGTTGTATGATCTTTTTTTGTTTGGTGCCCCTCTACAAATACTTTCTTTTGTTCTATAAGGTCTTGCACCGCATGTTTTAACTGCCAACAATTTTCAGTCATGTGGCCTTTATTTTGATGGTATTTACAGTAATGTGAGTCATTCCACCATGATGGTTTGACTTGAGGGTCCCAATTCCTAGCCTCTTGTACTTGAATAAGTTTTTCATCTAAAAGTTCTTTGAGGACTGATTCCAATGATTGTCCTAATGGCCTCAATTTTCATTTATTGGATGGTCATTGGAATGATTGGGTTTTTGTTTCTCCATTGTTTTGATTATTTCCTTGATCACTACTTTGTTTGACATTAGAATCATTGTTTTATTTGTTTGTAGTGGTTGGCATCAAGGTGAATACTGGTTTGGATGTGTGTGTATCGATTATGGTATCAGTATTCTTATTCTTTTGCCAAAATCTTGGCTTTTCATTATTGTTGTTAGAGGAATTTCTATTGTTTGAACATTCAATGAAGTGTTTGATTGTTCCTCTTTTGATTAGAGCCTCTTCGATTTTGAGCCCCTTTTCGATAACTTGTTCAAATGTAGATGGACATTGTAAGTCCAATCTGTAATTCATGTCATCCACTAGGTTATCAATGAACATCTCTATCTTATCCTCTTCAAGAATAGATCTAGGGTATTTAGCAAATAGCCTTCTCCATCGTTGGAGAAAGGAAAGAAACTTTTCACCCTTTGCTTGTTTGGTGTTGTAGAGTTCTTTTAGGGTCACCCCATGTTGGATGTTGAATGAGAATTGTGTTATGAACCTATTGATCAGTTCTTGAAAAGATTGGATCCCGGATTCCATTTTAGAGAACCACTCCATGCAAGTGTTTCCTAAGCTTCTTGGAAAAAATCGTAGTAAGAGTCCTCGTGTGCGAACTCTATGCTCATGGTTCTAAATTCCCGTATGTGATCAATTGGATCAGTTTTTCCATTGTATTTGTTGTATGTATGGTATTCACAATACTGTGGAAATGGTATCATGTTAATGCTTTGGTCAAATGGATAAGGGAAAATATCCTGTAAGGAATATCTTTTTGTTGGTCCTTGTTGGATGTTTTGGAATTGTAGTTGTAATTGTTGGATATGTCTTGTCAAAGCATCTACTTGATTTGGATTTTCTATACTAGTTGCCTTAGGTGTGGTTGTTTCCTTGAGTTGGTTGACGTCAAAGTCCTTAGGAAGCTTAGCACCTTTGTCAGCTAATAACAAAAGATACTTTTCCATATCTTGCTCTAACATCTTTTCCATAAATTTATGGAAATGAGGGTCTTGTTGAACTTTCTCGATTTCTTCTGCAGTTATTTCTTTCTCTTGTGAACTAGTGAGAGGATCAGTGTTGCTGTATCATCCCCAAGGGTTTTCTTTAGCCATGGCTGCAATTCTTTTGTTTTCTTCTTGTTGTTGTCTTTGATATGCTGATCGTGTGAAAATAGGCATACAAACTTTTTACTATAGACTTTGATCTTGGATTTTTAATTTGATAATTGTCATTTTTATGAAGTTTTTGATAGAACTACGTTAAAAATCTGATTTAGTTGTGTCTAGTTTCGTGATGAATGGATGATCAAATCCTTGATAGGGAAATTTTGACACAAAAAATATTAGATTAGTGATGATTGATAAGGACACTTTGCAAGATGTTTCAAGACCTAGGCGTAATAGTAAAGTTTTCTTTTTGTATGATTCAAGTGTTTCGGACTATGGAAAAATGTTTTGGATTGATAAAAACCTTGTTTTCAATGTTGGCAATCTGACAGACTGTCTTACTAACTCTTTGTTCTTCTGACTTTCTGGAGCACTGAAACAGAGGTCTAAAGCGCTAAAACAGAGCTATGACGTGCTAAAATAGAGATACAATGCGCTAAAATAGAGCTACTACATGCTAAAACAGAGTTACAATGCGCTAAAACAGAGTTACAACGCACTAAAACAGAGTTACAACACACTAAAATAGAGATACAACGTGCTAAAATAGAGATACAACGCGCTAAAATAGAGTTACAACGCGCTAAAATAGAGCTTTGACGCACTAAAACAGAGATACAACGAGCTAAAATAGAGTTACAACGCGCTAAAATAGAGCTCTGACACGCTACAGAATGTTTCTGGGGCGCTACAGAAAACTATCTTACTCTATGAAATTCACTTGGTCTTGTATCGTATTGTATGGCCAGTTGTGGGATGTATTCTGGACGAATTCATTGACTGTGATTGTGATGTTGCCTAAGAGCCCTTGTTTGATAAAATTCTTGTGAATCTAAGGGAGCTATAGCATAGTCGTCCGTATAACCTCTAGAGAAATCATGATATCTATGAATAAAGGTCCTATGTTGGAGTAGAACTTTTCCGCTTTGATATAAAAATCGTTGTTTTCTCAAGAGTTGTTTGTATGTAAGTGTTTTCTTTGGCTTTCTGATTCGTTTGACAAGAGATTTCTTAACAAATTTGGTGGATACCCAATCTCGAATCATGAGAATTTCACAAGTGTTTGATTTGAAGATTTTTTTGTGATGATCTTATCTGAATTTAATGAAGGAAAACACAACAAGCAAGAATAGAATAGTTGATTTAAAATTCTAGAATCTAAATAGATAGTGTATGTTTTAAGAACCAAACATGATTCTTCTTGATTTTCATTGGTTTGATAACAAGATAAGACAATTCAAATAGACTCACTCCTAGAGACAAAAGGTCATCGTTATATATTTGAACGGCCATAGCTTGGAATTGTATCGACTCACACAACAATGTCACCCCCTAGAGGGCGCCTGTGTTTTTGTCTTTTCCAAGTGTGTACTTAGAGTGACAGAAGCGGATATTGGATCCCCTGAGCAAACAGTCCTTGGCAATTATATGGTGAGTGCTTGAGGGTAGATTCTTCCCCGCCCTTGCACCGCCGAGTATTACAATGTTTAGGAACTGACAAGCGTGCTTCTATTTCTAAGTTCTTAGATAGGGTTTCCGTTCAAAGCGGCAAATGGATAAACTCCCTCGAGAGACCTCCCAATCTTTAGAACAAAGATTTTGGGGATGGTTATCCTGCACACTTCTGTTGAAAGAGGGTTTCCCCAAATTCACATAAATTTTAAAGTGGGTTGGAATGCCATGGCTTTTGGCTGTCCCCACTCAGGTCATTCCCGTAGGGTGAGTACTTTTTCCCACTATGGCAGGCCTGTCTAAAGGTTTTAATGAAAGCTTGAAAATGCGCAAAGTAAAAGTGAGTTTGGTATTCTGATGCACCCGGTCAAGGGGAGAGCATAAACCTATCACCCAATCACAGCAAAGAAGTTTGTTCACTTTTTAAAACCCAAAAGACAAATTATCTAATCTATATGGAGATATTGCTCCATAAAAAGCATGATGTTCAATTTTAATCCCACAAGAAATAATGAAGTTTCTATCCTAGGATTGATCAATTTGTTTATCCGTTTTCTATCCTAGGATTGATAAATTTTAACCCGTTTTTTGTCCTAGGATTGATAAATTTTGACCAAAAAGATATTAAAGAACAAAATCTAGCCACGGATGCATCGGATCCAGATAAAAGATATTAAAGAACAAAGGCGTGAGGCACTAAAATAGTGGGTTGAAGTGCTAAAACAGTTGTGCGGCACGCTAAAACAGTGGGTTGAAGCTAATTGATTGCTAAAATGACACTTAGAGAATGAAAATTGAGCTAATTCTATTTCTATATGATTTTAAATATACAAATCTACTATAATGGTAGCCATGACTATAAATGTTGAATGCTTGATGGATTGATCCTAAAACTGGATTGCTTGATTGCTTGAATGCCTGGAAAATCTGTAGAGTAAGATTGCACAAATTAGGATCCTTTTCCTGTAGCCAAAAACCTATATTTATAGATTTCACGGCACACATTTGTGAAGGGGTAACACAACAGAGGTTGAGATTCAATCTAGAGAATTGAATGGTATGAGATGAGAAGGTGGAGCTGATCATGGAGGATTGTTCCTCCCCATGAAAACACCAGGCAAGATGAGAGGAAAGATTTGAGGCAGAAGATTGAGAGGATTTCTTGCAGGTTTGTCCCCGAGGCTCTTCCCGTGAATGACAGTTGAATTAATTAGATTTGAAAAATCTAATTTTATTGGTGAGTGAATAGAGGGATATGATTTATGCATTTATTTAAATATTTTTGGTTTATTTAAATTCAGTAAAAGAGGAATAAATAATTTAATAAAACAAACTATAGAAGTTGTTTATTAAATTAAAATAAAAGGAATATGATAATTAAATTAAAGATTCTAGGATATCTTTATTTAATTAAGAAGAAATGTGATGAGGTAATTAAATAACACAAATTATTGAAGCTGTGTATTTAATTTAAGATAGAATTAATAGATAAAGTATAAAAGAACTAATAATGATAATAATTAAATAAAACAAAGTATTTAATTTTGTTTATTTAATTAAGAGGGAAATAATATGATAAAGTAGAAGAATTAATAATGAACTTAATATAAATAAATATTTCTATTTATTTACTAAGTAGATGAATTTAAGATTAATTAATCAAATAAGTCATATTTAATTAATTAGATTCTCCAGACCATTTTTAGGTGTCTATAGTAATATTGAATGCCACCGATTGTACCAGGCATAAATGAATACTTCCAAGTTCCTTTCTGTCCAACATATCCCATTCCTCATCAGACATTGTTGAGGGTTTCTTGCTTTTCCCTTCCAATGGCCACCATAAATCATTCTGATAGAGGTAGTCCTCCATCTACATCTTCCATATTTGATAGTTCTACCCATTGAACTTCTCAACCTTCAACTTACCCTCATCTGCCATTGCTCCCACTCATCTGTGAGACCTTCCTACACAAGATAACATAAAACAACCTACTCTGATACCACTTTTTAGGGTTAGAAGGTAGATACATAACAAGTTAAATGCAAATTTAATCAATAAAATAGAGAAATAAAACACACACAAAAAAATTAATACAAAGAATTTAACGTAGTTCACCCAATCCGAGCTACATCCACAAAACCACAACCATCCGATGATTTTATTATCTAGTGCAAAACTTATTACAATCTCGGGAATGATCACCTTTTTCTCAGACTGCAAATCCCGTCCCAACCCATTATAACAAGCTTAGAAGCTTCCAAATTAGGGTTCTATAAAGTCAGTTTTTTTTTCTCTCCTTTTTTTGGGTGATTTTTCATTTTTCGATGACGACGTGAAAAAAGTAGGGAATTTTTTTTTTCTTGAGGGTTGCCGCCCTCAAACCCCCACCTAGGGCCTGACCCAACCCTAGACCTCGATGAGGATACATGAAGAGTGTATAGAATAACATGATCAGTCACCACATACCAACATGGTCCACTTAGAACTCATTACATCTAGGTGATTCTCACAAGGGTGAAGCATTAGGATTCCTTGAGAAGTCACCCATACTAGATGTTCAATGAGTTTTAAGTTGTCCATTCATTTTCATTAGATATAGGTTTATGAGGATCAATTATTATTAAATATGGGAAAATGAGTTTCACTCAAAAACTATTTAGTTGAATCTTGATATAAATAGCACAATAACACTAATTATCATGCATATAAGTTATTTTTTCACAATGGGTATGTACTAACATTTTCATTCCTACTAGGTTTTCTACTTATTTATTGTCTTATGGTATGAAGGTGATATTGTAAGGAAGCTAAGGTAGTGGAATAACTTCCTACACTACTCTTGTGAGGAGGGTTATGAGATTTTTTTTTAGTTCTAAATGGTTACATAAACATAAACAAATAGTATTCATACCACAACATAGTGATTTACATGGGGAAATCCCTTTCGGGAGAAAAACCCCGGACACTCCAAAATCTACCCAATATATTATTCAGAAATCAACAAGATTATAATATACTTGTAGAGAAATATTTCTCACAAGAGTATCACCAACTAGAGATTCAAAGGAAAATCAATAGCTATAAGACTCTTACACACAACCTTCATATAATGCACCTAATATATAGGATATACAACACATGAAACCATCAAATGGTATTACAAAATCATGAGCTAAAACAAACTAAAAAGTGGTTCCCATTCTTATCTCCAATAAAAAATGCCTATGATGTGGGTAAGTGCACCAAAATGGTTCCCAAAAAGGAGGCTTAACTGGCCACTTTTTTTTTTTTCTGAAATCAAGAAATACTGACCTTAGACATGAAATTGAGGATAGTTACACTCAAATTTTTGAGATGGAACAAAAACAAGGATCAATGTGCTTCGAGTCTACTTTCTAAACTACTAATTTATTTTAAAAATTGTTGAGATTAAGGGGTTCAAAAGAGGGACGTACATAAATTGGTGTTGTTTTTGTTAGAAAAACATAACATAGCTCAACTCTTGTACGACCCTATCACGATGAAATTTTTTGTATTATTTTTAAAATTGCTACGGTCAGAAGTTAGCTAATAGTATCTAGTTGATGCACAATTTTCTGATAAATTTTTAATGAATATTTGATTTTTTACTAATTTTCTAAGTGGACACTTCCTCAAAAACATAACTTTGGTCGTGCTCCCTCTAAATTTTTGAAAGTAATTGATTTTTTTAAAAAATTTGTAGAATGGAGTTGAGTTTCTAAATATGTAATTTATTTGAAATTTTGATGAACGGTTAATTTATAACGAAAAAAACACCAACACTGCTTTTTGGAAAAAAAAAGACATACAAACAAAATAAATTATGGATGAAAGGCTTAACATTGCCAGAAAGTAAAACAAATTACATCGTTGGATATCTAAGAGAGAACCTAACATTACCCATGCGTTTGATTTTGTCAATATTGAACTAGATGCAATCCTAATGGTGAGTATGAGCCCGATTATGTGAAAAATTGTAGAATTTGCAAAAACACGTCTCTGGTCATTGGGAATTCCCTCCAAGCCTTTGGGTTGGTATTCCAAGGAAAATACCAATGCTAAGGCTTGGGGATTCCCAAAGCAAAATATAATGCACTCGCGTTATGTCTTAGTTTTGACATTTTTTTGCTTCTCCGAGATACATGTCAAGCAATACATAACACGAGTGCATTATAACGTGCTCACATTATGTCTTCCTTTATATTAAATGCCACTCTATTGAATGTTTGTTGATATATTTGTATGTTTGTATGTACGTGTATGCTAGTGTGTCATGTATGTATGTATGCATGCATGCTTGTATGTATGTATGTATGCATGTATGTATTAGTGCACGTATATTGTATGCATGCCTATATGTATGTAAGATTGTATCTACACATGTAGGTGATCCCACAATAGTAGTTTACAATTTTTGGCCAAACTGGACACTAAAATGTATATTTTTAACTAAATATTCACTTTCGAGAACCTATAGCGGCTAAACAATGAGGAATTTGAAGATGATGCAAACTAGAGTTTCGTGAAATTTGTCTATAGATTCTAAATATATTTTTTTCAAAAATTTTGGAATTAGATTGCACTTCTTTTTCCATCTCCCTCGAAAACTAATTTTTTTTAGAAAACAACATTTTTAAAAAGTGTTGCTCACCGTATAATGCATAACTTTTTTTCTACGAAGGATAAAATTATAATTCTTTAAAATTTAGATTCATAACTCTAATATATAGTGCTTCCATTTGGTTAGATAGTTTTTTTTATTAAACATTTTTCTTTAATCAAGTTTCAAAGTCAAACCAATTATAAATTCAAACATAGTAGACCCCAGATAAAGCATAATTTTTTGTATGTATTGAAATTTACTTTTTTCTTTGTTGGATCAAGGACTTCAATATCTAGTAATTAATACTTTTAGATTTTTTGATAATCTACTATTTTCCACATGTGTAGAACAAAGAGCTTGATTTTTAGTGAAAAAACTACATTCACGAGAAATAAAAAAATAAATATAATAATAAAATAAAATTTATTTAAAATTATACTCTTTGGGAAGCTTATAACAAGGAATAATGCATTTCTTACAAAAAATAAATTTTAAAATGAATTCATTTTGATCCCCAAAAGGTAAATAAAAAAGTGGTTTTTTATCAGCATTTTGATAGGTGTAAAGGAGACTCCGTTATAGGTATGGTTTAAAAATAGCGGAGTTCTATTCAAGGGGGTTTGATTTAAGGTAGTTTGATCAAACACTCTTCAATTGGAATACTTTAAATGGAACTTTTAAAGGATTAAATCATTATATTTTCTAAAAATATGTGATTTCAACAAAAATCAAATCCTCCCAGAAATTGTATGTATCTATGTATGTCTTTATAGGGAGGGAGAATTTTAAGAGAGAAAGAGAGAGAGAGAGAGAAATTTTGGAGAGAGGGAGAGGGGGTGGAAGTGAGAGATTAAGAGAGAGCGAGTGGGAGAGAAGGTGTTGGAGTGAGGGGGACTTAGCTAGGTAGGGTGAGAGGGAGAGA
>VDFB02193867.1:553577076-553592077 GCA_007258455.2 Sequoia sempervirens
TTTTCAAGGAAAATATTTGAATTTGGTTGTAAATGTGCATGAATGAGGTCTAATAGGTTGTAATATGATGAATTAAAGGTGTTTGAGTGAATTAGGAGTCCTTAAGGGTCGAAATTAAAAAAAGGTACAAAATTCATGTAATGTTGTCATGTGTAAAAGGTCTAAAATGAACCTTAATGAAGATTAGAAGGTATGAATGATTAAAAATCAGTTATGGGAATTGGAGGGAGTTGGAATGCAATAAAAACATGTATAATAACCTTCAATTCCTCAAAGGAGAGGTTGTTGGTTGATTTGTAACCCATATTTGATCAAGAAGAACGTTATTTTCCAAAAATTTATAGGTTTTTATCACTTTTCTTGTTGTTGTACAGCCTATATAGATGATAAGATGATTTGAAACCTATTGGATGTTGTATATTGATGAATTATCTTTCATTTCCACCTATTTAGAGGTTCTAGCTTTTTGTATAGTAAAATTTATCTTTCTTTTATTGCTGCTACCTACTTTCAGAGTGTTCTTGGATTGAAGGGTTTCATGATGTAATTCAACCCATTCCACTTTTTGTGCCTACTGTAACTTGTGGAATGGGTCCTCTAACTTGTAAAATACATGCCTAACCTGTTTATAATGTTGTGGAGTCAAGGTTGGGTGTTTGGGATGATGTTCTAGGGCTGTAGTAGGGTATTTTCATGATGAAAATGAGGGTTTCAAGTGGTGTTTTGAAAAAAATGTGGGAAGGACTATCCATATAATGTATTATTCACCATGTACAAGGTCTGGTAAGTGTGTTTGGTGCTTTGTTTGGGTTTGGAAGGTCTAGGAGATAGGAGTTTCATTAAAACCCCAAGTATTTTGCTTGAAATCAAGGGTTTGGTGTATTAGGGGTCTAGAGGTTTTGGACGTGGAAAAAAATCATGGAATTGGAGGTTTTGACACATAACATACTGCTGTTTGAGGAGTTTGGGTGAAGATATAGTGTTGAAATGGTCGTGTCTTTGTAAATAGGGCTAATTTAGTAGCCTTTATGCAAGGTGGTCTATTGGATCTTAATGATGGTACAAAGAAACATGGTATGATATCTTGGGAATTTGTCTTAGGGTGTGTGTTAAAGCTCGATTGATGTTTGGTTGGCTATTGGATTACCTTATCTAAAAGATAAGCCCATTTGATGAGATTTGGAGACTATAAGCCTATTGTTGTTAGTTGATTCAATTTGGGTGCTTGTGATTTCAAGGTTGGTATCTTATTGAGGTCTGATTAGCTAATGTTGAAAAGAGTTCCTCCACCTTGAATTGCATCAACAAGCCCTCTAACATAACAAACCCCAAAACCCTCTTCTTTCACAAGTTAGGCAAGGATTTATTGAAAACCCATACTCGAAACCTTCCCACAACCAACCAGAGCTTAAAACACCTTCAAAAAGGTTTTCACAAGCTTAAAGTTCAAGAGACATTGCTTCCCCCAAAGATTTCTTCAAACCCTAGCAGTAAACGACCATTTTCCACTAAAAAATACAACATTTGACATCTAGGACATCGCCTAAAAACCCTCTATTCGCCTCCCTTGCGCACAAAACTTTGTACACATATTTTATAACGATAACTAATCCTTTCCATCGAGTTATAGAAGCATACAGTGGGTGAAAGGTTTAATATGACATTTTAATGCACTCGAAACCCTTAAAACAAGGTATACAAACCGACCCTCAATAATTGGCTTCTAAAATGCATAGAATCACTTGAAATCCAACCAAAGTAAAACTAAAATGGAGTTAAGTCTTCTGCCCATCAAATTACATCAAAAAAGAGAACAATCACCCTGTACGGAACCGTATAGTTCAAGGAAACATTAGATCCCAAAGTGCAAAAGGGTAGCAATCTTTGATAGGGTATTACTCAGATACGATGACGCTTTCAAAATCTCTGTCTGAACCTATGGGATCATGTTGGGGCCCTTTAAAATAACCTCTCTTAGTTTTTGTTATCTCAGAGTGATTTTCTCATGGTGTCTAGTTCTTAGTTGATGTAAAAAGTGTCAAATGCAAGCAGTGTGATAGGGTAGGGTTGGATGAGACACTCAGTGTCCCATGCTCTGGGTCTCACCTTGGAAAACCCTTTGGTGTCACTCTCCACCTTCTTAACCTATAGGCCCTAGTGCTTACTAGGAACCCCTGGTTCTCCTAGCCAACCCTACTATCATATGCATTCACCTAACCAAGCCAATCTTGGTGGTTTCTCCTCCATTCTCTCCTTAGCACTTAATCTTCCTAAAGGCTAGCTAACTCTCCAAACCTCACTAACTTATTGAAAGGGTGTGTGGTGTCTTCTAAAACTTCAAAACCATCCCTCTATGGTTCTCAATTAGTCAGAAGACTTCAATTCCTCATCACTTCCACCAAACCCTATTCTAGGGTTTAAGAAGGGCTACTAGCCCTTGAGCCCCTATTAGGCCTCTTAACCCGAGATAATAGGCTAAATCTCCTATCTGAATAATGAACACCAAAAACTTCCTTCTGAGACCCTAGTTCATTTTCTAACCTCTCAAGGATTTTTGAGGTTTCAGGCTTTCTCAGCCCGTACACAGGTGTAACCTTGATTTTGTGAGAATTAGGGCTTTTTAGGCCATTTCTTGACCTCACTGTGAACTGTCTGCTTCTTTTAGCCACCAAATGGACTAGTGAAGACTCTACTTTCCTGCCAAGCATCTATAAGACCTCCTACAACCATCACACAACTTGGGTTACCTAGGAATGGTCACCCCTACTACGTTAGTGTTAGTTTTTACTGTCTTTCCTAGCTGGGCATAGTCAAGCTCGCCTAGGAGAAGACCTTTTCCATGAAACCTTGCTTCCTACCACCTCCTACACCTATCCTATATATAGGAATGGAGCTTAGCCTCATTCCCCATGGGCTATACACCAGGTATAGTGAGAAATAGAGGACTAAGACTCCATGAATATCAGTCTACTGGACTGATCAGTAAAGAAAAGAAACAAACCTACTAATAACAAAGCTTGAAAATGATGTAACAACTCTACTGATGACCACACAAAGTTGGAAAAAAGACTACCACACGTGCCACACTCAGTTTCAATGCCTGTAACCCTACATTAACACAGTAAGAAGAACTAAAAACTAGAAAACTACAAGAACTTCATTGCTTCTCCATGTAATCTGCAAACTCCAAAATGGTACAAAAGTTTCCAACCAACCAACCCTGATTCTAAGTCAAGAGCCACCTTTTAGAGGTTCCCAAAGTAGTTACACTCCCTTGGTCAGACCTTCTAATGATCAAATAGCTAAAATTGAAAAACCCCTTGTGTTTCCCAACTTCTCCCAAATGTTGGCAACCTAAGCCAAATGAACAACTACACTCATCTAATCCCTTCACGCCCTATTACACTGATCACACATATCAAGATTTATTCAAAAACAAAAAAATCTAACTTAATGGTCAACATGACCTTGAAGTATTTGAAAATCTCAAAATTTCATGCTAGGCTTCCAAAATTGCCTAGTGTTTCCAAATGCTACCTTGGTGCTCCTGCACCATTCTCCCCATCTCAGCCCAAACACTAAGGAATGTAAAGAGGAACCACAGACAGGTCAATACCTAACTGCTTGAACTAGTCTTCATGTACCCATGTGGCTTCTGATTCATGCTTGTTCTTCCACTTGATAAGGTGCTCCATGTACACCTTGTTTCTTGTAGACTTTTGTACTCTTGACTCCAAGATCTTCTCTGCCTGAGGCTTATCTTGATTAGGTAAGGGTACATTACTAATGTCCTTGAAGATCTCCTGGCTATTCTGATCCACATCATGGACTGTCCCCTTATGCTCGATCAAATCAGCTACATTGAACACTGGAGAGATCCCTAGATCGGTAGGTAACTCCACCATGTATGCATTCTTGCCATACTTGGCCAATATCTTGTAGGGTCCTAATCTTTTCATTTGCAGCTTGGTTGACATTCCCCTCTGCAACCTTGACTTGTTAAGGTGGACCATGACATAGTCCCCTACTACAAATTGCACATCTTTCCTTGACATATCTGCCTTCTCCTTCACTTTTTGTGTAGCCTCAGTGACTGTCCTCTTTACCTGCTCTTGAATATCCTTCATGGTCTGACTAAAATCCTCTACATGTCCACTTCTATGTTGCATAGCTCCAAGATCTCTGAGCTCACATATCCCTCTTAGGTGCATCCCATACACAACTTCAAAAGGACTCTTCCCTATGGTTCGGTTCACACTATCATTGTAGGAATACTTAGCTTGTGAGATAACCATATCCCATGTCTGTCCATATTCTTTAGCTAGGCACCTTAGAAGGTTACCTAGCACCCTATTAACCACCTCTGTTTGACCATCGGTCTGAGGATGGTAAGCTGATCCAAATGATAAATTGCTACCCAATCTACTCCATAGAGTCTTCCAAAAATGACTCATGAACTTCACATCCCTGTCTGAAACAATGCTCAAAGGAAATCCATGGATCCTTACAACTTCCCTGAAGAAAAGATGAGCTATGTAACTAGCATCATGAGTAGTTTTGCATGGGATAAAATGACTCATTTTGCTAAATCTGTCTACCACTACATAAATATTGTCAAAACCAGTCTTGGTCTTAGGAATGCCTACCACAAAATCCATGCTCACACACTCCCATGGTATGTTAAGAATGGGTAGGGGTTGATATAAACCAACATTACTGGCTCCTCCCTTAGCTTTCATACACACAAAACATTGTTCCACATACTTCCTAACATCTCTTGCCAACTTAGGCCAATAATAGAATCTTTGCACTAGTTCTAATGTCTTGTTGATGCCAAAATGTCCACTAAGACTACCATTATGATTTTCCCTCATTGACACTCTTGGAACACATAACTGATTCCCCTTAAACAATAACCCACTTTGCAAAGTATACTCAGAGTATTGGCTATGGAAATGGTTCTCAAAGTTAGAACATACCTTATAGACCTCTGAAAAGTCTTCATCTTCTCCATAGAGATCCTTGAAACTCTTTATGCCAATGCTCTTGATCTGTATTTCTTGCACTGTCAACAATCTCCTACTTAGTGCATCTTCTACTTTGTTTAGCTGTCCCTTCTTGTGCTTGATGGTGAAGGTAAAAGCTTGGATGTATTCCATTCAATTCAAATGCCTATTATGCAACTTCTCTTGAGTGTTGATAAAGCTAAGTGCCTGATTGCCAATAAAGACTACAAACTCCTTGTGTAGAAGATAATGTCTCCATTTCCTAAGTGACTGAACCAAATCATAAAGTTCTAAGTCATAGGTTGAATATTTATTCTTAGCTTCATTGAGCTTCTCACTAAAGAAGGCTATAGGCTTGCCCTCTTGACTTAGCACTCCTCCTACTACCACTCCACTTGCATCACATTCAACAGTGAACAACTTGTCAAAACTAGGTAACAAAAGAATAGGTTGAGTTGCCACTTCTTGTTTCAGTTTCTCAAACCCTTTCTCAGCTTCTTGAGTCCATAAAAACTTAGTTTTTAAACCACCTTTGATTGTATCTAGGACTGGTGCACATATGCCACTAAAGTTTCTTATGAATTTTATATAAAATTGAGCCAATCCAGGAAAACTTCTTACGTCAATCCCTGTGGTTGGTGTAGGCCAGTTTAGGATGGCTTCTACCTTGCTTGAATCCATCTTCAATGATCCTTTGGACACTACAAAACCAAAATATACAAGCTCTCACTTAAAGAACTCACACTTCTCTAGATTGATTTCCAACTTCTCCTCTTGCAACCTTCTAAGAACCAACTCCACATGTTTCAAATGCTCTTCTGTTGTCTTGCTGTATATGAGGATGTCATCAAGATACACTGCCACAAATATCCCTGTAAAGTCTTTAAGCACTTCATTCATGAGCCTCATGAATGTGCTAGGGGCATTGGAGAGACCAAATGGCATCACTCTCCATTCATATAACCCATCATTTATCTTAAATGTTGTCTTCCACTCATCACCATCCTTAATTCTGATCTGATGGTATCCACGCTTGAGATCCAACTTGGTGAAGTACTGGGCTCCTCCAAGACAATCCATTAAGTCTTCAATTCTAGGAATAGGGAACCTATACCTAATGGTGATCTTATTTATTGCTCTAGAATCAGTGCATAACCTCCATTTACCTCCCTTCTTGGTTGCTAAAACCACTGGTACTGCACATGGGCTGATGCTCTTTTGAATCAATCCTTGATCCAATAACTCTTGCACTTGCCTAGCTACCTCTAGATTCTGATCTGGTGTAAGTTTGTATGCTGCTTTGTTAGGTAATGAAGCTCTAGTTATGAAGTCAATTTGATGACTTATGGCTCTCTTTGGTGGTAGAGTTGTAGGTGTACCATCACTAACTATACTCTTGTACCTATCAAGTAACTCCTGGACTACTTTCGGTAGGACTATTTTCTCAGTCTTATCTTCCTCTTTGGATTGCATCATGATCAAATATCCTTCATCTCCTTGATGTAGGTTGTTAAGGAACTCCTTCTCACTACTCAGCATGATGCTTGGTGCCTTTGACTGTCCTTCTTCTTCTTCTGACAGTGACTGCAGCTTGAAAGTCTTCCCATCCTTCTTGAATGAAATGGTGTTCTCTTTCCCATCATACATGACACTTCTGTCATACTGCCATGGTCTGCCCAATAGTAGATGGCATGCATCCATGGGTAACACATCACAAACTAACTTGTCCTTGTACCCTCCAATGGAAAACTCCACCATTACTTCCTCATTCACTAAAACACTCTGTCCCTTGTTTAGCCATGTGACCTTGTAAGGGTTAGTATGGGGTACCTTCTCCAATTTTAGTTTCATTACTGCCTCTTTTGAGATGATATTGTCTATTGAACCTGAATCCACTATGACCTTGCATACTTTACCAAGTATCTTGCACCTTACTCTAAATAAAGCTCTCCTCTATTTTGGTTATTCTTTGACTGGTTGTCTGATCAAAACCCTACTAAACATCAGATTCTCTCCTACCTTAGATTCAATATGACTGACCTTAGATGACTTAGGACTCATGGTGTCCTCTTGTGCATAAGCCACTCTCTTCTCATTCCTTGATGAAGATGCTTTCTCTAGGCACCTATAAGCAGGATGGCCTACTTGACTACAATGGTAGCATTTCATGTTTTCAAAATAAGAATTGCTCCTAGCTGCTCCTCTTCCTCTGTTTGAACCTCCTTGAGGTCCTCTACCTTTGTCATACCCTCCTCTAGAAGGTGTTTCATTACCATGGTATGTGGTTTTAAACTCTCCTTGGTTTCTTTGGTCATTGCCTCTACCTTGATAGCCACCTCCCTATCCTCTTTGATCTCTACCTTTGCCTCTACCCTTAGAAGCCTGGTCTTGCTTCCTCTTGTTCCTTTCCTCAATCTTTATGGCTAATTGGTAACATTGATGTACTGTCTTGGGACTTAGAAGAGCCATCTCCTCTTGTATGTTCCATTTCAACCCATTAAGGTACCTAGCCACCTTGAGACTTTCATCTTCTGAGACATTTGACCTCATGCAAAGTTTTTGGAACTCTTCTGTGTAAGTATTCACATCTTGGTCTTTCTACCTTAAGCTTTATCTCTTGTTGTGTAACTGAATCTCATAATCATCTGGCATGTATGCCTCTCTTACCTTTGCAACCATTCCCTTCCAAGTTGAGATAGGCTGCTTACCTTCTTTTTCCCTCTCTATCTAGATGAATTTCCACCATGTTAAAGCAGAACCTTTTAGTCTTGATTTAGCCACCTTTACCTTTTGTGCTTCAATGACTCCATCACATTCAAAATGGTTTTCCATACCTTCTATCCAATCCATGACTAGGCCAGCTTCCATTTTTTCACTAAATAGTGGTATGCCTTCAAGTGCTTTTCCACTCAAAGCTTTCAATGCCTTCAAGAAAGGCTCCTCCTTCAAAATAGGGTCAGGTTCAGGGGTCTTGTCTTCCTCTGCAACCTCTTCTTCCTTTGGTATCTTTCCCTCAAATTACGCACTCCTCACTGCTTGCTCCAGTTGGGCTATTCTTTCCCTCAATTGCCTATTATCTTCCTCTTGCTCTTCAACCATCTTGGCCAGTTCTACATTTGTCACCATGATGGAAGAATCACTAGACTCAACCTCTGACATATAAGATGCTTCCCAAATCTTTTGCTCGCTCTGATACCAATCTGATAGGGTAGGGTTGGATGAGACACTCACTGTCCCATGCTCTGGGTCTCACCTTGGCAAACCCTTTGGTTTCACTCTCCACCTTCTTAACCCATAGGCCCTAGTGCTTACTAAGCACCCCTAGTTCTCCTGGCCAACCCTACTATCATTTGCATTCACCTAACCAAGCCAATCTTGGTGCTTTCTCCTCCATTCTCTCCTTAGCCCTTAATCTTCGTAAAGGCTAGCTAACTCTCCAAACCTCACTAACTTATTGCGGGGGCATGTGGTGTCTTCTACAACTTCAAAACCATCCCTCTATGGTTCTTGATCAGTCAGAAGACTTCAATTCCTCATCGCTTCCACCAAACCCTATTCTAGGGTTTAAGAAGGGCTACTAGCCCTTGAGCCCCTATTAGGCCTCTTAACCTGAGAGAATAGGCTAAATCTCCTATCTAACTAATGAACACCACAAACTTCCTTCTGAGACCCTAGTTCATTTTCTAACCTCTCAAGGATTTTTGATTTTTCAGGCTTTCTCAGTCTGTACATAGGTGTAACCCTGATTTTGTGAGAATTAGGGCTTTTTAGGCCATTTCTTGACCTCACCGTAAACTATCTACTTCTTTCAGCCACCAAATGGACCGGTGAAGACTTTGCTTTCTTTCTAAGCATCTATAAGACCTCCTGCAACCATCACACAACTTGGGTTGCCTAGGAATGGTAACCCCTACTGCGTTAGTGTTAATTTTTACTGTCTTTCCTAGCTGGGCATAGTCAAGCTCGCCTAGGAGAAGACCTTTTCCATGAAACCTTGCTTCCTACCACCTCCTACACCTATCCTATATACAGGCATGGAGCTTAGCCTCATTCCCCATGGGATATACACTAGGTATAGTGAGAAACAAAGGACTAAGACTCCATGAATATCAGTCTACTGGACTGATCAACAAAGAAAAGAAAAAAACCTACTAATAACAAAGCTTGAAAATGATGTAACAACTCTATTGATGACCACACAAAGCTTGAAAAAAGACTACCACATGTGCCACACTTAGTTTCAATGCTTTTAACCCTACATTAACACAGTGAGAAGAACTAAAAACTAGAAAATTGCAAGAACTTCATTGCTTCTCCATGTAATCTGCAAACTCCAAAATGGTACAAAATTTTCTAACCAACCAACCCTGATTCTAGGTTGAGGGCCACCTTTTAAAGGTTCCCAAAGTAGTTACACTCCCTTGGTCGGACCTTCTAATGATCAAATAGCTAAAATTGAAAAACCCGCTATGTTTTCCAACTTTTCCCAAATGTTGGCAACCTAAGCCAAATGAGCAACTACACTCATCTAATCCCTTCACCTCCTATTACACTGATCACACAGATCAAGATTTATTCAAAAACAACAAAAGCTAACTAAATGGTCAACATGACCTTGAAGTATTTAAAAATCTCAAAATTTCATGCTAGGCTTCCAAAATTGCCTAGTGTTTCCAAATGCTACCTTGGTGCTCCTGCACCATAGTGGAAAGTTGCAAAGTGGTGAAACTTTTGTTCTATAACTCGTGTGACTAAATGGACTATTCCAACATGTCTGAATATGTATGGGTGTTGTCATAATAGTGGTTTACAATTCCTTAGAGGAACAAATTTTAGCTGAAATCACATATTTTTAGAAAATATAATGATTTAAGTCTTAAAAAGTTCCATTTTAAGGATTCCAATTGAAGAGGGTTTGATAAAATCACCTTAGATCAAACCCCCTTGGATAGAACCTCGCTAGTTTTAAACCATACCTATAAATGCATCTCCTTTACACCTATCAAAATGTTGATAAAAAATCACTTTTGATTTAGATTTTGGGGGATCAAATGAATTCATTTAAAATTTATTTCAAATGATTATGGTATTCCTTGAACCAAGTTATTCAATGAATATAATTTTAATATGTTTTGGTTTTGTTATGTATTTGTTTTTTAAGTTTTATTACACATAGGTTTTTCATCAAAATGAATTTCTTTGTTCTTCACATGTGGAAAAATATAAGATTATAAAAAAAAAATTGAAAAATATGAGTGCACCAAATATTGAAGTCCTTGATCCAAAAAAAAAACAATAAAATTTGACATATACAAAAAGAGCTATCTATTAATGTGTCTAAATTGTAATTTGTTTAATTTTAAAACTTGATTAAAGGAAAAAAATATTCAATAAAAACATCATCTAACCAAATTAAGCACTAGATATCAGAGTTACAAATCTAAATTTGAAAGAATTATAATTTATCTTTCATGGAAAAAAGTTATCGTTATACGGTGCGTATCACTTTTTAAAAATGTTGTTTTCTGAAAAAAATCTATTTTTCATGGGAGATGGAAAAAGAAGTGCAATTTGATTCCAAAAATTTTGAAAAAAATATTTTTAGAATCTACAGACAAAATTTGATGAACTCTAGTTTGCACCATCTTCAAATTCCTCACAGTTTAGCCGCTATAGGTGCTCGAATGTGAAGATTTAGTTGAAAATAATAATTTCAGTGTCCAGTTTGGCCAAAAATTGTAAACCACTATTATGAGATCACCTGTATGTTTACATTATGAATGGTACTCTTTCGTATTGAAACACGCAGAATCACTTCGAGCTACGTTCAACCAGATTGATCCCTTAAGGGTCCAAAGTGCAGAATGGCTACAAACTTCAGCATGTTACTCGGATACTGTGATTCTTAGAAAATTCTTGTTTAATCCTATGGGATTGCATTAGGCCCCTCTGTAATAACCTCTCTCATTTTTTGTTATCTTAGAGTGGTTTTCCTATGGTGTCCAATTTTTATTTGATGGAAAAAGTGTCAAATGCAAGTAGTGGAAAGTTGCAAAGTGGTGCAACTTTCATTTTGCAACTCGTGTAACCAAAAAAAATGTTCCAACACGTCTTAATATGTATGTTTACACTAGGTATGGTCCTCTTTCATACCCAAACACGTGGTATCGCTTTGACCTATATTCAACCAGATTGATCCCTTAAGGGTCCAAAGTGCAAAATGACTGCAAACTTCAACACGTTGTTACTCATATACCGTGATGCTTGGAAACTTTTTGTATGATCCTTTGGGATCATGTTGGACCCTTGTGCAATAATAGGTCTCTCAGTTTTTGTTATCTCAGACTGGTTTTCCCGTGGTGTCCAATTTTCAGTTGATGGAAAAAGTGTCAAATACAAGTATTGGAAAGTTGCAAAGTAGTGAAACTTTCGTTCTACAACTTGTGTGATCAAACAGACTGTTCCAATGCATCCGAATAGGTATATTTACACTAAGAATGGTCCTCTTTCACACCCAAACATGCAGAATCACTCTGAGCTACATTCAACCAGATTGATCCCTTAAGGGTCCAAAGTGCAAAATGGCTACAAACTTCAACATGTTGTTACTTAGATACTGTAATTCTTAGAAAATTCTCGTCTAATCATATGGGATCAAAAATTAGAACCCTCTAAAATAACCTCTTAGGATTTTTTTTATCTCAGAGTGGTTTTCTTGTGGTGTCCACTTTTTAGTTGATGGAAAAAGTGTCAAATGCAAGTAGTGGAAAGTTGCAAAGTGGTGCAACTTTCATTCTGCAACTCGTGTGACCAAACAAACTATTCCAACGCATCTAAATAGGTATTTTTATGCTATGAATGGTCATATTTTGCACCCAAACACATGAAATCACTCTGAGCTATGTTCAACTGGATCGATCCTTTAAGGGTCCAAAGTGCAAAATGGCTGCAAACTTCAGCATGTTGTTACTCGGATACCGTGACACTTAGAAACTTCTCGTCTGATCCAATGGGATCACATTGGGCCCCTCTACAATAACCTCTCAGTTTTTTTTTCTCAGAGTGATTTTCCCATGGTGTCCAATTTTTTAATTGATGGAAAAAGTGTCAAATGTATGCAGTGGAAAGTTGCAAACTGGTGCAACTTTCATTCTGCGACTCGTGTGACCAAAAAAATTATTCCAACACATCTGAATATGTATGTTTATGCTAGGAATGGTCCTCTTTTTCACCCAAACACATGGAATCACTCTCTGCTATGTTCAACCAGATCAATCCCTTAAGGGTTTGAGTGTAATATGTTGAAATAGGCCATTCCACCTATTGTTTAGGCTGTGTCTAAATGATATGGGTCTAATGTAAGTAGGATAGGGAGTAGGAATAAGAAAATAGCATTGGTAAAAGCATTGGAAGAGATTACTAACGTTGCCCCTGTTGAAAATTCAGAATTGAGGCCCCTTAAAAGCAAGGCTAGAAGAGGTGAAAAGAAGAAATTGCTTGAAAATAAGTTAGAATAGGTTAGAAATAGGGTGAGGTTGTGGAGTTTTATGTGTTCAAAAGGTCTGCAAGGACAAGGGAGCTCAAAATTATGTTATGGCATGATGCCCTAGTTGGGAAAATAGGGGTTTTAAATGAAAAAGAGAGGTTTGAGGGAGTAAAAGTGGGTAAATTCAAGGGGCAACATAATTTGGTGGTCAATTAAGTTTGTGTAGGAAGAATGAAGATTATTGGAATAGGATTTGAGGTTCGAATTTAGGTTCGGGGGTTCAGTTCGCCGATTCGGCCAAATTTTTTTGGAGGGGGTTTGGTTTGTTTTGGGTTAGTTGGTACAAAAAACATATAAAAACTATATATATATATATATATATATATGCAGCCTAGAAGCATGAATTAGGATTAGAATATCACATAACATCATATAAACAACAAAGCCACCATAAAATTGAATGTCATTTAAAACATGCATGATGAAAATTCATCGTTGAAACTTGAATTGTGGTAGCTTGATATACAGAGTCTATTGATGCTAGGGTTCAATTTGTATGATTTTGAAAAAACAAGCCAACTGAGTAGAGTTATCAGTGTTCTTCATAAATCATATGAATTTGTTTAGTACACTAGCCATTTTGATGTCTTCTTGCAGTCTCAAACATTATTTTGTATCATTGTTACATTGGTCTTAAGAGTGCTAGCTTAATATAGCCCCATAATACAAAATTTGGTTTACTTGTGTAGTGTAACAATGGCATAGGTGGATTTTTCTTTCAAAGAACCAAAGGGTGACTACAAAATTGAAGTGTATAAACACATACCTTTTTGTAAAATAGAGGATACTTTTTGAAACTTCCATGCATTGCTAATCTAAAAGGAAAAATCTTTTGCCTAATCTGTATGTAACCATGATTTTAACATTGTCAGAAAGAGCAAAACTTCCTAAATGATGCAAAGGCATGGCCAAGCAGTTCTAAATCTTTGCATGAGAGAAGAGAGATGTTGGAGAGTACATCAAGTTGGTGAAAACATAAGTGTAATGTGTTTTAGTTTTTAGTATTCCTCTATTTCTCTATAGATGTGTGATAAATTCTCTATTCAATGATACAAAATAATTTTTGAAAAAAGAAAGTTGTGTCACAATCCGCTTTCAATCTAGCAAGCAAAAATGAAAGCTCAACCTCTTGGAATGAAAATGCTTGTTTGCAAAACAAATGAATAAGAATGAGGTAGTTAATGTGTTGGAAGTGATTTAGAGGTCACTTTTAGGGTTCCCTTGGGTATGGGTCAAAGTTAAACTCCATAAAACATTAAAAAAATGTTCAAAAAAACACTTTTTTGGATGCCTAGGCACGCGGGTTCTGTCTTGGTTCACCTTGGTCGAACCCACAAGTGAACTGAACTAGGACCCACACCACCTAAGCGAACCAGGACCAAAACCAGGGCTAAAATAGAACCCTATAACATAGTTAATGTGTCAAGAAGTTGACTACTTCATCTACTCTGAATATTATGTTTTGCAAGTGTTATGAAGGTTATGTATCCTTTGCTTAATTGAGTTGTTCCAATCAAAGGATTAAATATATTGGAATCTTTTTATCAATCATTTTATGGAATACTAATTGAAAACATGTTTTTTTCTTTTAGATAAAGTTGTTTACCATCAATCAATTAATTTATTCAAGACAAACCATGAAGGACATCAATGATCAATGCTAGGGCTAACCAATTAATAAGTATACATGTGAATAAGTCAAGCATGTACATGTGAATAAGGGAAGCACAAGTAGTCACAAACACGTAAGCCTTGAAGTATACACACAAATACATAGTAAATGTGCAACTTAATACAAAGTATATGCACGAATACAAGGTATACACATGAAAATGCATAAGTCACAAAGTATACATGTAAGTTGTAAAGTATACACTTGAATACACGTAACTCATATCTATTGAACCATGAATTTATAATGTAAATATGGACACCATCGCTAAAAAATATTTGTAAATTAACCAAATAGCCATGTACGCATACATCAATATATGTCAATATAAGTATAAAATATAGGTACAAAATAGCCATATAGGCCTACGAGAATGCATATAGGCATACAATTTTATATATCCAATACAAAATATGTACAAAACTGCCATGTAGGCATACAACAAAGGGCTCTGGAATCAAAATTCATTTCTCCATGCTCTGGAAATAAATTCTTTCCCATTGTTTGTTGATCTGATGGCGATAAGTATGTCACTCATTTTTGTTGTGCTCGAGGAGGGCTCCTGCTCCTCTTCCTAGTACTATTAAGTTCTTGGTGAAGTTTTAACTATTACAATAAAAAGTAAAGACATTAATATATAGAAATTACATTATAAAAAATGATATATTTAACAAAATAATCACTTATAGCCATCTCACAATCACTCTCTATGAGGGAAATATTCCCACGCCAATGTTGAGGCGTGCTCAAGCCCTGTATAAACCATCCAAATAGAAA
>VDFB02193867.1:553592177-553651540 GCA_007258455.2 Sequoia sempervirens
AAAACTTTTAGATGTGGGGTGCTGCCGCCTTTCTATAGTGGCCAAGAGGGCGCTGCCACCTTTCTGCGGTAAACTTTGTTAGATTTTTAAGAAAAAAGGAAAGTTGTGCCCCTCCCACTGCAACAAAAGTGTTAAAAAAATCTTCTAAATATATCCCTAATCGCAATAAACGTGAACCTAAGAATTTTATCCTATTCTAATGCACAAAATAACTTAAAATGCAAATGATAAAAGACTAAGGACACTTCAAGATTAGCCTAAAGAGTGATAAAACAAGAAGGAAAATGGACAAAACAAGACACAAATGATTTCACCTTCCTTGTTGTTGATAACTCCTTGGTTGGCCCTTGCTTGGGATGATTTTGTGTGCTCCTTAGATGATTTGTGATGTAGTTAGATGCAAGATTGAATGTGCAAAATGATCAAAAGGATGGCTAGATGATAGTGGATGATTGAGAATGCAAATTGGCAGCATGTAATTATGAAAATCAAAAGTGTTCAAAATGCCCTTGAGGAGGGGGTATTTATAGGAGAATTTGAATTCTCTAGAGAATTCAATGGTCAAGATTGCTCCAACAAGGCCAAGATGAAGGGCTATGGTGGGTTGAGAACCCACAAGCCCTCACATCTTGACATGTGGAGGGTGAAGTGGACAAGGGGATATGAGGTGTAAGTGAGGTGTCAAGAAGGTACATGAGGTGGAGAAAGGACATGCACCTTGGGGAGTGAGGAGATTTCCTTAAAAAGGGATTCCTTGTCCCCAAGTGGGAGTGAAAGGGACACTTGAGGAATTTTGGAATTCCTCAAAAATCTACATGGGAAAAGGAAAGGTGGTTGGGGAAATAAGTGTGAATTAAAAATTCACATTCCTAGGAGGATCTAGAGGATAAAAGGTGGGCTCCAAAAAGGTTGGACTTGGTCACGTGTGGAGATTGTGACAAGTCCAAGGTTCTAAAAGCCTTGGAAGGATGGAATGTGAATTAAAAATTCACATATAAAGGAGGGAAATCTAGGATAAATAAAAAGGAATTAAAAATTCCTTGGGGGGAAAGAGGATTGACCAAGGTACTAGTGGGTTTGACTAATGTTAATTAAGAGAGGATAATTAGGGGTTAATTAGGATTAAAAGCCAACTTGCAAAAGTTGGAGGATGTATTTATCTAATCAAAGATTAGGCATGTGCACATCCCTAATGAAGAAATTAGGAGATGGATTAGGATTAGATGAAAGTGACATGTGAGGAATTAAATAAATGTAATATTTATTCAATTTATTTGATGAAAAGAGGATTAAGGAGGGTAAGGTATTTAATTATTAATTAAATACCTTAGGGATTTGGCATAATTAAAGATATTAATTAAATAATAGTAATATTACTTAATTAACTTGGATAAGAGGATGTTTAGATGAAAAGTGATAAATTTGGATAAATTAAGTGTCCAAATTTGGATGTCTACACTAATGAACAAAATTTTGAGTACTTATTAAACTATATATTTCTGATTATCATGCTTACTATTTTCCTTATCCATATCTTGTTCGAAAGGACATCCTTTTAGGCTTTTACCCATAGTGGCAAGCCGCTGAACCATTTGATTAAATGCTTTCGTAGACATGTACAATAACTGTGGTGGCATAAAGAAGGTAGTGAACTATTTGAAAAAAATACTCAAAAGAAATGGGGTCTCGTGGTGATGGAATGCCATTACAAACAAATGCACATCATGGAATTCCATCACCATAAGACTGCATTTCTTTTAGGCATTTTTTCAAAAAGTTCATTTCCTTCTCTATGGTATTATTGCTTACTATTATGCTTTGATATATATTTTTCCAAGCATCCATAGTTTGTTGGAAATTACCTATTTTAGGATTTTAGCCATAGCGGAAAGGAAGTGAGTAGTTTGATAAAATTCTTTGGTGCACATGTATGAAAAATGTGGTATAATAGAAAAGGTGGTGAGTATTTTGAAGAAATGCCTCAAAGAAATGTGGTCTCATGGTGATGGAAAATGTGGTCTCATGGTGATGGAATCGAATTCCATCACCATGAGACCACATTTCTTCGAGGAATTTTTTGAAACTACTAACTGCCTTGTTTATGCTATTGCTTACTATTATGGTTTCATAGATTTTTTCCAAGCATCCATAGTTTGTCGTGCAGGTGTACCTTTGCAAGCACATGCCTCCATGTGAAGAAATTGCATCACTGCTTATGTTGACTTCCTAAACAACTATATTGTAGTTGAAATTTTTTCATCTATCAACATCTAGTTATTAGTTATGGAATGTGAAGTAATGCTTTGAGTTTGAATGATTTGCAATGCAGTGTAACCAATGATATGAATATAAACTACACAAATCTATTAAGTACAATTCATTAGTTAAACTCTTTATTCTATTACCTACATGTAGGTTTGAGTAAATCCATTGACACTTGGAGGTGTTCCCTCGAAACCTCCAATATTACCCTATTGAACATCCAAAATCACATATTAAAATATCATTCATAAAACAATGCTATTAACATGTAATAAATTTATAATTGTTTACTAGTTACATTCCCCGTCGATAGGTGTACTATAGAAATAAGTAGGTGGAGGTCTAGTTTATCCAGTATCAACATTGTGACCTTGCAATTTTATTAAAATCATAAAACTAAATTAGTTAACTTTGCATTTCAAAATTGAAATTTAATAAATTAAATTCAATGAACATGCTAACTTTTACCTAAGTATCAATGCCATATGTATCATGCAAAATGTCAGCCACCCTCTCCATCTCCGTAGCTGCATATGGATCTTGTGTAGTAGCCTCTTGAGTGTCGGTGGGGTCATATGAACAAGTCTCCCCGCAAGATTGACACACATGGGTTTGAAGGCCACCACTCGAAGACTCCCCTAGATGGCATTGTAGAATAGGGCTAGTATGATGGATGACACTCTGGGTCAAATTTTTGATCGACTGCAATGTCTCTATGTCGACACTCTCATTCGTGATGATAGACATAACAATGTGCTCACGAGGCGGCCTAGCGAGAGCTCGTCTCCCTTGTTGCGTAGGATCTGGCTGTATCAGGCCTATCCTGAGCTGACCCCCCACCTCTCCCAGGTGGAAGTCCCTGATATCAAAATAATTTGGGATTTTGTTCAATATAAAGTCACTGTATAGTTTCCTAAGAAAATACTGGGGGGCTTCACAATTGTTGCATGGTCGGTCATCAAAGACCATGTACCACCTATCATAAAAATGGTTCCTAATCTGTTGGTGGTGGCACCAATGAATAGGAAACCTCTTCGCATTGAGGCTAAGATTTTAATTTGTGTTTGGGTCAGTGAATAATGAGCACAAATCACCTTTTGTAATTTTTAAATCCTTTACTTGTATATATGATAGTTTATTTGCATAATATTCCCTAGCCGTCTGTCTCATATCTTGCCATAAAATTATTTGTTTGCTAATTGAATCTAATTTTTTTAACATATCTTTCAATGAATTTTCTAGGGGCATTCTTTCTATGGTTGAACCATTTGGATTACTCAGCCTACTAATAAAATCCTCAATTTTTTTTTGTTGTTCTTAATTTCACTCATTAAATTTTGTTGCGTGCCAGGAGGGTGTTGAGTGATTGGTGGAGGAGGTTGTTGTTGAGGATTTTGAGGGTTTGCAGGTTCATTTGCATCGCCTACAAATTCAAAAAAAATAAAATCAAATATAACCTAAAACTAACCAAATCAACCTAAAAGTAAGAAATTCAAAACAAACAACAAACAATACTTACCTCCCCACCTCTTCGTCATCATGGTGCCATCCTTGGAAAGAAATAGAAATTGTTGTTGAATATTTTTGCACAATTCCTCCTCCTAGAACACGAGCACAAAAGATGGGGGTTTTGGCTGCGAGCAGTTCTCTAACAAAAAAACAGTCGAAATGAAAATGAATGACTTTCACCTTTTTTTTTTCTTTTAACGTGAAATAACACTAGCACATTATAACGTGCTCACACTATGAGTTTTCAAAATTTTTAAAAAAAGTGGCCAGAAAATTGCTACCCAACTTCATGCAACTGCCCATGTGTCTAAAAACACATTACCATATGTAACTCCCCCTTTGCAACTCATTTATGTGTCCAAACCATTTTTACATTTTCCATTTCAAGAGACCCAACTTTTGAAGGGAATAACTTTTGATTCGGGAGTTTGATTGGGAAACCATTTGAATGGTTAGAGAGTTTGTGAGGAAATCTATCTATATGTAACCAACTATGCTAATTAAAAACACTTTTAGGCCCAAATAATGTCTCTAAATCATTCAAGATGGACTTTGATTCTTTGAAAATGAAAAAATTAATATCTTCACATCCATACATGATCTTGCAACAAACTTTACAAGCATTCTTATTTAGCCAATCCAAACGTCTCGGGAAAAATTTACATCAATTTGAGCTTAAATGTAAACTTATTATAAATATTAAGCTCATGTAATTGTAAGGTTGAGACACAATTTTCCAAAAAGATAGTACCTCTTGAACTTGAGATTCCATCATTTTTTTTGTGAAATTATTTAATGAGAGATGAGTAAATGCATTAAGTAGCATATGCATATAAGATAAAATTATGAAAGTCACATAGAAAAGGAATCATCCAATGATACTTTCAATGTAATGTTTTATCCCTTATGTGAACCCATACAATCCAAATTATAAAAAAGAAATTTAGATGATTTTTGACCTAATTAGATTGGTTCTAGTATGGTACCCACTGAAACATTAAAATGTGGATACCCTAATTTTAATTCCCAAAACCTAGGCTTAATGTTCCAACATTTCTAGGATTTCATTAGGATGAAAATAAACAAGGTGCATAGATTAACTTTCAACCTCCAAGGTGAGCCAATCAAACCTGGATTTGATCCTTTTGAGTCTTAGGAATGAATCAGAAGTGTTTTGGAATGATTTCCATAATTAAACTATATGACCTAATATGACGAATGCAATTTCCTGAAATTAAACATACTGAAATATTAATTTTTAGGTGGATCTATGAGATGTATGATGATGTGCACCTACCCAAAAAAATTGGTTTTGTTGTGCCTAGACAAGGACAGGGTCAACCAATGGCTACTAAATCTTTGTTAAGGTGTCTTGTGTTGTGCCCTTAGCACACACGCCCCGTTCGGAATGGGGACCCTCTTTTCTTTCGCCTTGTCGGGTCATTTTGGGGGCTACCTCATTTTGCATGCCCCTCTTTTTTTGATGTTTCAGATGGTCGATGTTGCTCCAAAGTTCCATCATAAATCGATCATGCCTCCGCTTTTGGTTTTTGCTGCATTCCGGAGCCTCGTGGAATCTCTCTGGCAATTTGGCTCTAAAACGGCCCCGGGCCCTACCGGGCCTAGGCGTCCAGAATTCCCTAACCGGATTTCCCCGCTGGGATTTCCATTTCCTGTGGTGTCCATAGGGCATCCTTCCGGACCCCGAGGTCCGATCCACCTCTCGCCATTTGCAAAAAAACTTGTTGAAATTCCCTGCGAATTTCTGCCTTTCGGACCCCGAACCCCGAAGATCCGTATCCGGGGTTCCGTCTTGGTTTCGCCGTCTGTGACGGCGAACCTCCTATGGCGACCCGCCCCCCGGGTCCCTCCATCATCTTCGTCGCCCGCGGTGTGGAGTCGTCCACTGTCTACCGTGGGGTCTTCCAGGCTCGGCCGTCCGGAATTCCGTGACAGTCCTGCCGTCCCTTATAGCAGATCCCTGGCAGAATCCCGCCCTCTGGGCCCCGAACCGCTCCCCCCCGTCGCCCTTCAAAGCAACGAGAAATTTAAACCGGCAGTCACGTCATGCCTCCCCGGCTGCTAGGCCCCAGCGTTCCCACCGCCGCCACCGCCGACCTATTTTCAAATCCAACCACGTTTCTTGTGGCCGTACGAGCATTTAATGCAGGCATTCATGGCAGTTGGGGTATAAAATGCCCAATCTGGCCAAGTCATTTCCACAAACAGGATTGGAGCCAATTGGACAAGCTATCATTTGGAGCCCACCGCCTTTGACAATGTCACGATCATCGTCCTCAACATCATTTTGTCGACCCCCAGTGGATCCCACGTCTCGCCACTTAGCATGTTTGAGGTAGGCCATGCGTCTGCCATTCTTGAGCTCCATTTCGTCATTTTGAGATATCTAAATTAATGAACAAATATATAGGAGGGTATAATGTGGTAGAACACTAAATTGCGCACCAAACCCATGTGGTAGAAAACCAAGCAAACCACCTAAAATGCCCTCACCATTATCTGGGACATGTCATAGCCGTGGCTGTTCTTTGCACAAGGTGATAGTTAGCCTCGGGCCTGAAACCTTCCTTCTCCATCCAATGTTAAACCTTTGAACCCCTGCCGACAACGATCCTCCTCTCCGGGCCCGATTCGTCGGGTTTCCTTGCTCGAGGTTCCGCTTGCCTTTCGCCGTGCTTAAACTGCAAACCTGCCCCTGCCTCCCAGCTGTCGGACCCTGACATGTTCCTCGCTGTCTAAACTTGAAAATCGAACATTTGTCCTTTTGTCCGCTCGGACCCCCGATCCTGGAGCTCCCTCTCTGGGGTTCCGTGGGTGATTGGCCCTCTTCAATGACAAACGTCGCCCAACTTCCCACCTACCAGGCTCCGCCTTCACTTCCGTCTTTGGCCTTTGGTGATGAAAATTGCTGTGCCATTTTGGCCTCCAAGCTCTGGACGTTGAATTTCATGGCTCCATTTTCTGTCGTTCCCCACGGTGAAGTCTCTTAGTGAACTCATCGATGCTGTCCGATCCCCGGACCCCGACCTTTGCCCTGTCATTGGCTTGTTCTTTCGCGTCCGCAACTATCGCGTCCCTAGGCCCGGGCTCCCGGACTTCTGTTCTCAGAAGTCCGTCGCTCTCCTACCGTTAGGGTAACTTCACCCCACCCTTCCGATCTTCGGGCTCCGAAGCGCCATCCGCGGTGGAATATCACCGAAACTCTCAGCGGCCGTTGGCTCTCCGGGACCTAGTGTCTGGAATTTCGTCCTTGGAAGTCTGCCTCTTGCCCGCAGCTACTAGTAGAAAATCTCGCCCGGAACTCCACCCTTCGGGCTCCGGCTTGCCGGGTGCCATCAAGTTTAGAAATGCAAAATCTACCGCTAGGTTCTTGCTCCTGGAATCCCCCTGCCGGACTTCTGTCCAGCGATTGCCGAAAAAAATGGCAAAGTTCGCACTCCATCCTGATGTCGCCGGCCCGAGCCTTCAAAATTTTTTTGACTTAATGCCAATTGCCCTTTGGCCCTCCGGGCCCCAGACCACGGACTTTCATCCTCAGATTTATGTCAGCTCTTTGCCATCCAAAATGCTATCTCCTGGTGGCTTTCCGGCCTGAAACCTCCAAGGCCCCTTAAATTGATTCTAACAAGCGCAAATCTGGAATCTAACCTCGACCCATGTCTTGAATTTTAGCCCTCTTCATCATGAGTCTCTTAAATTATTAAAATTCGACCAAAGAATGTCTCTAGGAGCTTTCCATTACGTTTTCCCTTCCAAACAGCATTCCTGCTAGGGAAGTCCAGCCCTCCAGGCTCGGATTGCCCAAATGCCCTAAAACAAAGATCAACAATGTCTAGAGATAAAATCCATGATATACTTGATTGATTATTTAAAGTAGATGTTGTTTTCGAGATATTGACTAACATGAATGCTTTGATGATTTATTGTGCTAACTTTGCCCTTACTTGCAAAATATATGGAATCAGGTGCAGGAACTTTAGGGGCATTTGTCGAGAAGGATAAGGGTAAGAAGTCAGGAAGGACCCCTCAGGGAAAGGATGACAAAGACCAAATGAAGTACCAGTTCCAGGGGGAGCCGCTCCACTCAAAGGTCTCAACGGACTGGAAGGAAATTACAGACACCAATATTGGCCAAGTGGATATAGATGAATTCACGTAGAGGGTCAGGGTCAACCTGACAACGAAAAATGCCAGATTGATAAGGCAGAGTGGAATAGCCAAGGCTGCCGGTTTCCCTCCATCTCTAGTGGCACTTGAATTAGTCATGGCTTGCTGAGAAGCCTATCAGACAGATACCAGAACAATTGTGGATAAGGAGGGAAACATCCTCGCATATATGTCACCAGAAGGGATCACCAAGACATTCCACATCCCCACGTTCCAACAGAGGGAGGTCCCCACATTAGAAGAATGCAGGCAGCGTGGGATGCTAATCCAACAAGGTGCAAGAAGTTAATAAATCTGCATTGGCTTAAGGAAAAATGGGGCAGCGCTGCAAAGGTTCCCCAGGAACTCTTCCGTAGCGATTTCCATGAGGATTACCATGACCTGGTAACCCTGTTGAGCAGGGTCATGGGTCTTCCAACGACTGCCTACTTCCAAGAATGGATGGCCTATTTCATTGAGAAGATCCTGCGTGGGAACGAGGACGTCACAACGAAAGTCTCATTCTATTGGGGAGGAATTATAAGCAACTACTTCTACGAGTAGTTTGTCAACATGAAGAAGAGCTCCAAGTTCTACATGACCTCCTACCTCATCTACTCCCTGGCAGATCAAAGACAATACATCAGATTGTTTGTAGCACCTGATCAGGGGCAGAAGCGAGGACTTAAAGCCTATGACAAATATCCACAGCTGCAGTACCGCAATTTCAAGAAAGAGTACTACAGAGTCAATGATGCCTTCATCAGCCACATCATCAGGTTGATCGCCGAAGACTTCGAGAGGAGGGCCTACCACAGCGCTAGGGCGCTTCTGAAGTAATATATTTTTCTGTTCATCTAGTTTCCCAAGTTTACATACATCCAGACCTAGGGCTTCTTTGAAAGACCGAATAGATTGCCTCGATACCCAAATGATAGAATCATCCTCTTAGAGCTCTCCCGACAACTCCAACACATCCAGGCAATCTTCAACAACAAGCATATAATAGGGATCTTCTACCCCATGACCCTTGGCCAGGGCATGTATTGACTGCAGACATCCCAATGTGCCAGTAACTCTGAGAAGGAGATGAAGGAGTACCATTTTGACTGGTACACTGCTTGCCCAAGGATGGACCCACATGGCCATGTCAGGAAAGCACTGGGGCCAACGTATGCCCACCAATATCACATTGCAGATTTCTGGGCCGACTGCTAGGATGACAAAGAGGTGCGCGCAAGACACTACATGCGGATGACTGTGTAGTTCTTGAGAAGAGTGCAACCATTCCCGATGCCGGACCAGGTCAAGGAGGATGAGTGCACAATCATGCACCAAAAGTACCTTGCGGTTGCTAACCTGCCAATACCATCAATTGACTGGGATGAACAGGAGGTCGATGACTTAGACACCATAACCCAGCTGATTCTAACTCGTACCCAGGATTGGATCGATGGGCAGGTGCGCATCTAAAGCGACAAGGTGCAGTCCTGACCTATGAAGGGATCAAAAGTGAGCCAAGTACCACAGAAGATGTCACTGCCACCATGTCGACTGGTGAGACCTCCAAGTCTCCTCCAGTCACCAAATCCCAGAAAAGGAAAGAAATAGAGACCACGCAGTCTCCAAATCTCAAGGCCCAAGCGAAGAAAGAAACAGGAGGCTCATCTCCCAAAAGGCTTAAACAAGCGGTGGGTGTGGAAGAACCCCGACCTCCATTGGCTCTCCCTACCCCTCCTATAGCACCACCCGTTTCCCTGGCCATGGCCACCACATCTCCACCGGTAGTGGATATTTCTATCCATCTTTCCCATTCACCTTCGGCCGAATCGGTAATAATCATTGGCTCATCTTCTGGCATGTCCACTCCCCCTGCTTCTGCTGCCATGTCACCAATCACATGGCTCCCTCTAGCAACAATAACATCACCTATTCCCACTGCCACTATGCCCAAGGCTCTTACACGACATATGCAAAACCTTCCCCCTGAGCTCTCCTAGATCTTGATGGATCCAACTCTCCAAGCAGCCCTCTCCCAAGTCCTCGCAATGGCTCAGCCTTCATAACCACCGACAGGGCCACCAGCTATGGAGGCCAAAATGCAAATCTCAAAAGAGTTGGAGGAACGAGAGCAGGAGGCCTCGAAGTCTGTAGAGGAGGAGGCCGATGAGTATCATGAGCACCCCAAGTATGAGCACCGACCCATCGACAGGGTGGTTTATGAGGAGGAAGAGACAGGCTCTTCCGAGAGTGGAGATGAGGAGGGTGGCTCAGGTGCTAAGGAAATCATCTAGACCTTCGATAAGGACCTTGAGGAGGAGGTGGCGTGGCAGCTAAAGGATGTTGGGGCGGAGGTAGAAGAGTCACCACATGGTGAAGAGGGGCAACCACCAGAAGAGCAACAGACAAAGGACTTAGCCAAGGCTGAAGCCCATGTCGTCAAAGGCCCCGAGGCTGAGGCTACCGACGAGAAGAAAGAAGCAGCAAAAGAAGAAAGTCCAATCCAACAGCCGTCCACCAAGCTGCCTGTCAAACGCTTCTTTTTTGTTCATGACTCTGACGAAGAGAAGGAGGATGCTGCCCAAAAGAAAGGAGAACCCCAAAAGGAAAAGGAGACAGAAGTCTTGCCTTTGACTGAGAAGGGCGAGGGTAGCCATGATTCACCTAAGGGGAAGTCTGCTATGCCCGAGTCGTTGGAAAGACAACTTGCAAAAATGACCCCAGTGCTGAAGGACCCAAGGGCGAGGTTGGAGGCCATCTTGGCTCGATCCCAGACCACAACGAAGAAGGAGAAGAAGCCCAAGGTCGGATCCAAGATAATAATGGATGCTTCTGGCCCCGAGCAGTGCAAATTGCAACGCCTACAATTGGCCAAGCAGGGGTGAGTTGTAATATCTCCACCATTGACTTGGGGACTACAACCCGAGAGTAGAAGGTCGAGCACCTTGAGGAGTCGATGGCCATAGTGGTGCACCTGTTAAAGCAGGACAAGTCTCAAAGGATGAGCTCAAGGTGCAGGTTGCAGTATTAACAAACTACATACAAGAATGGTCCTCAGTGGAGGACCTGCCCACCACCTCCACGGCCGCACCATAGTTGCTCTCCAAAGAACAAATTGAAAAAATGGAAAGAAGGAAGAATTTGGAGAAAACCATTGAGGATTGGTTTCGACAAGTCACATATGTCAGAAACATGGGAATCAGCAAGGTTGTGCAGACATCCAACAAGTTCTTAGACTTGATACAATCTCTGGATAGTACGAAGAGGCTCTGCACCAATTTTCCCGTAACTTATGACTCCACCTTCCCAAGGATCGAAGCTATCCTTCAAATTCCTGAGGCCACGTGGGAGGAGAAGCTAGAGTTTAAAAGAGAAGATCACTGGCTAATGGATGTGTGGTGCAAAGACTTCGACAACCGGAAGGAGAGGTTGGAGCAAATCCTGAGTAGGGTGGATCCTGACATTGAGTGGATCAAGGAAATCGAGGCGGAATGTGTCTGATATCTTAAGCTAATGACGGGCTATGATATTCCCACTGTGCAAATGGATCTAGAGAAGATCAAACCATACTTCCAGGAGAAGATGAAGGATGGGACAGCCGAAGAAATCACAATGGAGTTCTTGAGTTTTGCTGCCCATGCCTTCAAGCAATTAGAGCTATTTAGGGACCAAGGCTCGAAGTATGATGAAGATTGGAAAAGGCTGGAAGAAAATGCTAAGGAATGGAGCTACCACGCATTGCGATGTGAAATCCTCGAAATAGACAAGCTCCAGGTGGTCATCCTCAAATACATAGAACACGCAACTTCCGAGGAGCAGGAGGATAGCCCAACGAAAGACTAAAACCTTCCTGAAGAGTAGCTACAACAAAGAAAATAATAATCAGCTACAAGACAACAGAGCTATAGTGCCATCCATAAGAGGACGAAATAGGATAAAAACAAAAGTGTAATTTTAAATTGTAATCTATTTGGGGGTAGGTGAAACCCTATTTTATAATAAATCTTGGCCACACAATGAGAATGAATCTTGGCCATTCATTTAACTTTTTGAAAACTATAAATAGGGCACTCCTCTCATTTCCAAAGAGGGAGTTGAGTTGTTGTAAAGGCATGCTACAAATATTTATAAGAAAAAGCATTGACTTGGTGTATTTTCTTGGTTTCTCTCATGTTATTTGATTCATTCTCTAATTTTAGATGCTTCACTTAGATCTTATTGCTGTTTAGCTAGCTGTCTTATTTCTTTGGATAAATCTTAGGAATGTTGTTGGGTGATTGTGAAAATTCTTGCCTTGTTGATGATTCCTTAGTCCATACTTTTTGCTGTTTGCTAATGGTAGATAGTTGTGCAAAGTTACCTTGGACTTGATTTTAAAGCTGCTCCAAACATTTATCTTTGATTCATGCATGTATGTGGTGGATGAAGGATGAAATATCTATAGCCCTTAGAAGATAGCATAATTTCTATGATACTGTTAAATCCTTGGTTAAGTGGGATATTGTTTTAAGGAATTGTCCATTGCAGGAACTCCATTGTCACTATTCATCGCTAGCTTCAGACTTATGAACTTTTCCTTCCCTTTGCCTTTTTTTTTTTTTTTTAATAACTGACTAATGCTAAGGTTCATTACACATTGTAAAGCCAAATCCAACAACTAAATGGAGTTCAAGATTGCTGTTTGAACCTACAGCCAATGCATGATAGCTTTGCATCCTATGAACTCTATTTTAAGATCCAACTTCCATACTTTGTATCCAAACTTTGTATTTTTTGTAAGACCACCTTGTGATTCCTACAAATCACATCAAAATACTGAGGTATCTAAGCACTATCATGACCTGAAATTTGAGAGACCTTGGGATAGTGTTCTGCAATTTGATTGTGGGAGATTGTCTTTCAAGAGAGGTAGTGCACCTATGCACTGCCTGTGTTGAGAAGTGCATAAAAACACCATCAACAGAACTAGCGCTAGAAGGAGGGCCACAGTGGAAATACTAAGTTAGGGGATAAAGTGAAGCTGGATCGAATCAGATCATTCTCCCCTGAGAGATTTCAATGGATTCTATGGTCAACACAAAACAAGGGAGAATTTGAAGAATTACAGCCTCCTACGAGGGAAAAGCGAGCTTAAGGAAGTAGCGTTGCCTCTTCCTACTCCATTTCATCTGCCTCCATCTCACCCTAACCTTCATTTGGCTGGCCTTCATCTTCCACCCAACCATCTCAAACTGCATTTGCACCTCCTATCTTCGGCAGCCAGGGGATTGCTCCTCTCCCGGCCCTTCCAGCCCAAGGCACAGTCCATGCATCCATAGCTCAAGTGCAGCCTCAGATTGCTGTTGTGTTGCAAATATAGCCACCAATCCCCATTTTCCAATGGCAAGTACCACCTCCGCCGCCCTCCATGGCTTGGTTAGCACATAACCCTTCGCCAATACATTTCGGTCCCTACAATGATATGCCCAAAAATTTGGAGAGCTTTTGTTCGAAGTTCCATCCGTGCAATCTACAAAGAACAACTGATGAGCATATTAAAATATTCGAGATGGCGACCATCGAAATGCAAGTGGACCACGAGGACGTTGCATGCCGCCTCTTTCCGCATTCATTGGGGGAAGAGGCCTTCTATTGGTATATCAACCTACCGAGGGGGTCCATTACCTCATGGAACCTGATGAAAAATGCCTTCCTGCAAAAATACAAGATCCCCATCAGCCCTTCGGAGCTTTACTAATAGTTCATGTCTGTCAGGAGGGAGGTCAACGAACCTATTGGTTCCTTTAATGATCGTTTCCATCAGGTTTACACAAGGCTTCAGGACCTGTACCTCCATAATGATGCGGCGGCTCTCCTGGTCTATTATTCAGCGCTAGACAACCTCACATCAGCTTTGGTGAAAAGGATGCGCCCACCGCTCACTACCCTAGTGGCTGCCTATGCAAAAGCTATTGTCACTAGTGCAGACTTGGGGCAGAATATCTCTGGCCCGCTGCCTTCCTTGGGCCCGATCACCCACCTAATGCATATTTAGGGGCTTAATCAGGTGTTTGCTCACCAAACCCCCTTATGAACCAAGTACCCCAATTGCCTATGGTGCCACATCTGGGGCAACCATTGAATTATGCGCCTCCTACGCCTTCCTATCTGCAGCCCCAGTAGTAGTATAACTATTCTCAAATTGATCCACAATAGTAGGTGTATTCCCAATAGCCCCAGGCGCAATTATACCTATTAGGAACGAATTTTCATTTAGCCTATCAAAATCAGTCGATGGCCCCGCCTGTTTTTTTCCAAAATCTGGCACCGTTGCCTGGGATTGCAAATGAGAAAGACAAGTGAGAAGAACTGACCAAAATGATTAAGAAAATGTCCATAGAAATGACACACTTAAAGAATCAGAATAACCAGTTGCAGGCCTCCCAGCACAATTTCTAGGCCAATCTCAATCGAGACAGCCGAGACAATAGGGACAGCAAAGATAATCGAGAAGTAGGCACTTCCTCCAGGCAGAATTATGATAGGGGGAAAAACGCCAATCAGAATGCAGAAATGAGACCTTCTTAGAGGCAGAATCGTACGTGGAACACTAGGCCCAACAATGGTGGAGTCCCTACGCCTTTCGATCAACCGGCGAACAATGAAAAAACATCCAGTGGCATATATCTGGTCGAAGCAGCCTTATCTAGATGGTGTCGACTTCACAAAACCAGCAGACACTCTGAGTTGGATTGTCCTGAATTTCAGACAGCTACTGAGATATTCCAGGTGGAGGTACAAAACACAATCGACAATGCCAGCTGCAGGGACATCATCCCATCCGAGCCATATGACTCCTCCTGTCTTGTGGTTAACAAGCACCGTTCCCGCAAGGTGACCACAACGAGCCCAAAGTTGAGCCTACTCCTATTGAGGATGAAGAAGCGCAAGAGGTAAACAATGAACAAACTTTGGTTCAACTCTTTGATTTAGTAGATAACGGTCTGGTAGATGAAGAAGAATCATTTGTAGATGAGGTCCACATGTTCCATCAACGGTCGAGTCCCTACTTCCTTAGGAATAGACAGGCGGGTGGACCCTTTACAACTTCTACCCCACCAAACAATTTTGCCACCCCGCCTGATCCAAATGCCAGTAATAACCCTAGGCTTCCTCACATACCTGTCCAATGCCTCAACAAGAACAGATTTCAAAACCAGTTGCAAAATCAGCTTCGGGGCCAATCCCAAAATCCGTCTAGTCAAATGAAGGTCCAACCTCCTAGTTCTGCTATAGGTCAAGCTTTTAGCTTAGAAGTCAAGCAAATGGGTGAATATGTAGCAAAAGAGTTCAAGAAGGTAAAAATCAGCTTGTCAGCCTTCAAATTGCTCAAAGTTCCTGTCGTGAGGCATGCCTTCTTTAGGGTTCTTAATGGGACCCCATCCTCTAATACGACAAGAAACACCAGCTAAGAGGGTTACCTTTGATGAGCCTAGGAAAGAACTAGAGATACAGGATAACACCGGGAAAAGGAAGGATGTTCCCGTGAACCAATTAGCAAGTAAACAAGTTGAAAAAGAGCTAGAAAGGGCTAATAGGTAGTTTTCCAAGGACCAGCAATTTAAGCAAACCAAGGATATGGGTAGTGATAGTAACAAAGGTCAGATAGCTCACATGAACACGCCTACGTGCATTCTCCAAGGGAGACCAGAAACTCCCCCTTTCCTGACCACCATTAGGATCTTTGGGAAGAACTTGCATAACTACAGGCCTGCTTGATTCAGGAGCGTCTGCCAATATAATGCCCTTGGTAGTATGCAAGACTCTTGGCATCACTCCCACACCATCAAAAAGGAAGGTCACCCAGCTGGACAAAATAGAGATCAACATCGTGGGTGAAATAAACCATATCCCGATGCAGATTTCCATCGACCCACGGATACAACAGGTCATTGATATTCAAGTGGTGGACATTCCCGATGCATATGGAATCATCTTGGGAAGGGAATTCACCAAGGCATTGAATGGATACACTGCCATAAACCTTTCTCACATGTGGCTGCCATGGAAAGGGCTGCCAAATTAGATCTGTATCGACCGTGAACCTCGTATGAAGTACATGATTACGAAGTATAATAATCTTAGCGAGGCATTGTTCACCGAGACTGATTTAGAGAATTACTGCCCTTTCGCCTACCAAAATGAGGTCGGGCTTCAGGAAGAATGCAGATGAAGTGTTGTTGGTGTTGTGTATTCCTTCGACCGATTCTACACGAATGCCCCCAGACATAGAAACATTGATAGAAGTCGATGACGACCCTAATAAGGACGATGACTGGGGACTACTCAATGGCTTCTAGGAATTCATGGAGAAATGCGTAAGGGATCAACTCAGCCTAGGGGCTCGAATGAATTTTCAGGATCTCTTATTGCCGAACTGGTGTAGGGTTCACAATGCTGCACACTCTGAGTTTTATTGTTGCTTGTGTCAAGCAGCAGTGGCACATGTTAGAAAATTAGCTGCCCCTCAGACAGAAACGCCAAAGGAGACACCAGCAGAGCCACCTGTTGATCTCTGTATCAGACCAGAAAATTCTCATAAGGTCATAAGACCAGCCACCCAGCTGAAAGGGAATGGAAGCTTAATCAGACCCGAGGAAAAGGAATCCCCTGCGTAATGGATGCTCTGATTTGATGGATCAAAGTCCATGCAAGGAGCTGGAGTTGGATTCGAACTCATCAGTCCAACAGGTAAGACATTTCTCGCTGCCCACCGATTATAGTTTTATTGCACCAATAATGTAGCAGAATATGAGGCCTTAGTCCTTGGCCTTCTTATGGCCTTAAAGAAAAATGTAAAAATGCTACAAGTCTTTGGAGATTCTGAGCTCGTAGTTAAGCAGGTCAGAAAGTTTTATTCCTGTCATAATCGAAGACTCATAAACTACAGGCATAGGGTCTGGGATCTCTTGGAGGACTTAGATGCATTCAATATACAATTGATCCCTCGTGCTCAGAATCGCACAGCTGATGCCTAAGCTCAAACAGCCAGCACTCTACAACCCCTCTCTTTGTTTGGGCTCAAGAAATTCACTGTTGAGCTAACGTCCATGCCATCGGTTCCAGATAATGTTACCCACCTGCAAGTCTTCAATGATGACAAGCATATCCTTCAGTTCATCACAAGTTCTGATGTCTTCGCAGCTCAAATAATTGATGAAACTAATCCATAGGAGGCCGAACTAGACATAGAGGGGGTTAGCAACCTCAAAACCAACATAATCCATACAGGCATGGTTCAGTTGGAACACATATTTGACTTGGATCAGATCAGAGATCAAAATCAACAAATGAAAAGTAAGCCATAAATAACCAGTGCAATGCTCACAACCTTGGGACAGTCGAGGAGATAAAAAATATTTTTATCGACAAGGTGTGCACGCTGGAGGAAAGAAGAGGAATCACAGATGCGTTGCGAAGGTACCATGACATGGTGGCATGGAGTTATGAAGATTTGAAAACTTATGACACTTCTATCATTACACACACTATCCCTCTTAAGACAGAAGTGAGGCCATTCCGCCAGCGGCAGTGCCCTATCAATGCCTTGCTAGAACCTATCGTTTACAAGGAAGTGCAAAAGTTGCTCTCAGCAAGAATCATTTTCCCGGTCAGGCACTCCACGTGGGTGGCCAAATTGGTCCCGGTCAAAAAAAAGAGTGGAGAGATTAGATTGTGTGTAGATTTTCACAATCTGAACCGCACCTCGGAGAAAGACAACTATCTAGTACCTTCATTGGATGAGGTGCTGCAGATCATCAACGGCTCTCAGATGATGTCTTTCTTAGATGGGTACTCTGGGTATAACTAGGTAATGGTACAATACGAGGATCGCCACAAAACGACATTCACCACTAAGTGGGGGACGTTCACATATAGAAGAATGCCTTTTGGGCTCATCAATGCCAGTGCCACTTTCGAACGTGCCATGGATATTGCCTTCAAGGACCTAATTGGCAAGTGCATAATCATCTACATGGATGATTTGACCGTATTTTATAAAAAGCGGGGCGATCACGTCTCTGACTTATACAAATTATTTTAGAGGTACAGAGAGTTTGGGGTTTCTCTCAACCCCAAGAAGTGCATTTTTAGAGTGACTGAAGGCAAATTGCTCAGGCACATCATTTCAGAGAAAGGAATCTCCATTGATCCTGAGCGCATCGAGTCCTTACTCAAAATTTAGCCCCCGGGTAGCAAGGAATTAAAATCTTTCTCTGGGAAGATCAACTTTGTCTGAAAATTCATCATAGGTTTTGCAGAGATTGTCAAACCTTTCAATGCCATGCTCAAACAAGACGCCAAAGTTGAATGGACACCTGACGCCAAACAATCCTTCAAATAAATCAAATGGGCTATCGCTGAGGCACCTGTGTTAGTTAGCCCAGATTATCTGAAGCCATTCTACATCTACTCATTTGCTTCAGAGTATTCCTGTGCTAGCATGTTAACCCAGAAGGATGATGAAGGAAACGAGCACCCGATCACCTTTATGAGTGCTCCCCTCAAGGATGCTGAATTGCGTTATCAAAACATTGAAAAGCAGGCGTACACTCTCATAAGAGGAGTGAAGAAATTTAGACACTACATTCTACGCAACAAGGTGTTTGCCAGTCCCCAACCCAGCAATAAAAACGCTGCTCATGCAGAATGAATTGGGCGAACAAAGAGCTAAATGGGTCACCCTACTCCAAGAGTATGATATGGAGATCCAACCGATGAAACTGGTGAGAGGGCAGGCACTCACCCGCATAATTGTCGAAACAGTAGCAGAAGCTAGACCCGAACTCACTGTACAACAGTACCAGCTTGAAGATGTCTCCCAGGGAGAGTGGTACCAAAATGTCGTCTACTATCTGCTGAACCATAAGTGCCCACCGCACTTGCAAGGAGTCCAAAAGTGGGCCCTGAGATTGAAAAGTAATGGCTACATGCTACAGGGTTCCATTCTCTACAAGAAGAACCATGAAAGAATTTATTTGAGATGCCTTGGCAAGGAAGAAGCAGATCGGGTTTTGAAAGAGTTTCACATCAAATTTGGCATGGGCCATGGTTCGAGTTCTTCCACAACACATAAAATATTGAGAGCGGGGCATTATTGGCCAATTGTCTTCAAGGATGCCCATTGCCATGTTCGTTCATGTCACACATGCCATACCGCTGCCACCAAGGAGAAGAATGTTGCTATCCCACTACAGCCGGTGCTAGAGATAAGTCCTTTTGCGCAATGGGGTCTCGACTTCATTGGTCCGATAAGCCCTCCATCATCTGCGGGACACAAGTACATTCTTACCGCTACTGATTACTGTACTAGATGGATGGAAATAATAGTATGTAAGTAATGCACAACTGAAGTAGTTACTAATTTTCTAGAAAGTTTCATTTTAAATTGCTTTGGTTGTCCCTATGCTTTGGTATGTGATAATGGACCTGCATTTGCTTCATTGAAATTTGCTAGTTGGACATTTGATTATGGGATTGCCTTTAAATTCTCATCCAATTACTACCCTCAGGGTAATGACCTTGCCGAGTCCATGAATATAAACCTGATTACTATGATCAAGAAGCTGCTAGATAGGAATCCCAAGGATTGGCATACCCAGCTCCACTTCGCCCTTTGGGCTGATCGCACCCGCCACAAGGCTGCCCTTGGCGATTCCCCGTTCCACCTTGTCTATCGCCTGTAACCTATATTCCCCATCCATCTAAAGATTCCTACTCTCTAGTTCATCAATGATTTCTATGAGGAAGGAGATCGTAGGGAAGCTCGGTTAGCTGAGCTCTTGCATTTAGAGGAGGTCTGAAACCATGCAATAGAAAATTTTGCTAAACATCAGGGTGTAGTTAATAGATGGTTCGACCGTCGAGCCAAAATCAAGGCCTTTAGAATTATAGATTTGGTCCTATATTGGGACAAGGCCCATGAGAAGAAAGGGGGACACAACAAATTCGACAAGCTTTGGCTTGGCCCCTTTCAAATAGCTAAAATTTTGGGAGATAATGCCTTCTACTTAAATACCTTAACTGGTGAGAATGTCCTGTTGCTAGTCAACGGGCAACACTTGAAGCATTACTTCCAAGCTTGAACTCCTTCAAGCTCTTCGTTGTAAATACTTGTACATAGGTTAGGGTAGTTTACTTTTTGGCTTGTTTGCGTTTTGTTTGCATCGCTTTTATTTTCTCTCTCGACAGTTTTTGTTTTGAAAGTTATTTCCCGCTCCTTTGCGGTGGCCATGCTTGCTTGACAAGCGGTTCACTTTGTTGTCCGTTCTTTGTGTTCTTTGGCTAAACATTCACTCTCGATTATCGGTCTTTGAAAGCTGTCTGTGAATGATTTCCTTGTTTGAATTCTGCTCAGAACTTGACCCTTAGCTGGATCTTCTTACCCACATCTCAGATGTTGCACAAAGCACATCATAATAATTAAAGAAGGACCGTACTATGGTTGTTATGGCACCCTAGTGAGTGAAAAATCTCAAGTCTGCTCCAGTGACCACTACAGTCTCAAACCCATTCTAGGCTTCAATGCTTACCCGGTCGAACTAAATGATAAAAGAGAAGTGAAATGTCAATACAAAAGAGAAAAAAGAACTCTAAAAAAAGGAAATAAATGACCATATGGGTGTTCGGGTAACTCTACCAGGGCTATGGACGCCCGACCGACAGTAGAGCAATATCCATGAGATTATAGTGACAACCCCGTCGGGGCTATGGATGTTTGACTGGCAGCGGGGCAATGTCTAGGTTACTTTTGGTGTTAGGCGATTTATGTAGCTCACTCGGTTGAATTGGTAACCCTGGTCACTATCCCAAAGAAAGGAATGAACTCACTACACACACACTTCTGAGATGTCCGGTAAGCTGATCCAATTAAGGATCTTGTCCTCCCAAATTCATCTCTAGAAGCCACTCCTGGTCTGCGAAACCAGAGATTCTGGGTCCTGAATGAATATTTATCCCTAGAACGCTTGGGAGCGTTCTCCAGTGGAGTTGCCATTTGTTGTGCCCTTAGCACACACACCCCGTTTAGAATGGGGACCCTCTTTTCTTTCGCCTTGTCGGGTCATTTTGGGGGCCACCTCATTTTGTGTGTCCCTCTTTTTTTGATGTTTCAGATGGTCGATGTTGCTCCAAAGTTCCATTATAAATCGATTATACCTCCGCTTTTGATTTTTGCTGCATTCTGGAGCCTCACAAAATCTCTCTTACAATTTGGCCCTAAAACGGCCCCAGACCCTATTGGGCCCTGGCGTCTGGAATTCCCTAACCGGATTTCCCCGCTGGGATTGCCATTTCCTGAGGCATCTATGAGGCATCCTTCTGAACCCCGGGGTCCAATCCACCTCTTGCCATTTGCAAAAAAACTTGTTGAAATTCCCTGCGGCTTTCCGCCTTTCGAACCCTGGACCCCAGAGATCCGTATCTGGGGTTCCGTCTTAGTTTCACCATTCGTGACGGCGAACCTCCTGCGGCGACCCACCCCTGGGTCTCGCCATCGTCTTTGCTGCCTACGGTGTGGAGTCATCCACTGTCTGCCGTGGGGTCTTCCGGGCCTGGCTGTCCTGAATTCCATTTCCAAAATTTTGTGATAGTCCCACCATCCTTGACGGTGGATGCCTAGCGGAATCTCACCCTCTAGGCCCCGAGCCGCTCCCCGCTGTCACCGTTCAAACCAACGAGAAATCTTAAAGTGGCCGTTACGTTACGCCTCCCCGGCCGCCGGGCCCTGGCATTCCCGCCGCCAACCTATTTTCAAATCCAACCACTTTTCTCGTGGCCGTACAAGAATTTAATGCTGGCATTCATGGCAGTTGTGGTATAAAATGCCCAATCTGGCCAAGTAATTTTCACAAGCAGGATTGGAGCGAATTGGATAAACTATCATTTCGAGCCCACCAGCTTCAACAACGTCACGATCATTATCCTCAACATCATTTTGTTGACCCTCGGTGGATCCCACGTCTCGCCACTTAGTGTGTTTGAGGTAGGCCATCCGTCTGCCATTCCTGAGCTCTGTTTCATCATTTTGAGATATGTAAATAAATAAACAAATTGATAGGAGGGTATAATGTGGTAGAACACTAAATTGCGCACCAAACCCATGTGGTAGAAAACCAAGCAAACCACATAAAATGCCCTCACCGTTATCCAAGACATGTCATAGCCGCGGCTATTCTTCGCACAGGGCGATAGTTAGCCCTGGGCCCGAAACCTTCCTTCGCCGTCCAATGTTAAACCTTTGAACCCCTGCCAACAACGATCCTCCTCTCCGGGCCCAGTTCATCGGGTTTCCTTGCTTGAGGTTTCGCTTGCCTTTCACTGCGCTTAAACTGTAAACCTACCCCTGCCTCCCAGCTGGCGGACCCCGACATGTTCCTCACCATCTAAACTTGAAAATTGAACATTCGTCCTTTTGTCCGCTTGGACCCCAGATCCTGGAGCTCTGTCTCCAGGGTTCCGCGGGTGATTGGTCATCTTCAACGACAAACGTCACCCGACTTCCTGCCTCCCAGGCTCCACCTTTGCCTCCGCCTTTGGCCTTTGGCGATGAAAATTGTTGTGCCATTTTGGCCTCCGGGCTCTAGACGTAAGATTTCTTGGCTCCATTTTCTGCCGTTCCCCACGGCGAAGTCTCTCGACGAACTCACTGATGCTGTCCGATCCCCGAACCCTAACCTTTGTGCCACTGTTGGCTTGTTCTTTCGTGTCCCTGACTGTCACGTCCCTGGGCCCGGTCTCCCCGACTTCCGTTCTCAGAAGTTTGTCGCTCTCATGCCATCGGGGAAACTTCACCCCACCCTTTCGATCTCCGGGCTCTGAAGCGTTGTCCGCCATGGAATATCACTGAAACTCTGAGCGGTCGTCATCTCTTCGAAACCCATTGTCTGGACTTTCGTCCTCGGAAGTCCGCCTCTCGCCCGCTGCTGCTAGCAAAAAATCCTGCCTGGAAACGCAAAATCTGCTGCCTGGCTCTTGCTCCCAGACTTCCCGTCTCAGACTTCCATCCGACAATTTCCATCAGAAACGGCGAAGTTCGCGCTCCATCCCGATGTCACCGGCTCGAGCCTTCGAAAACAAATTGACTTTATACCGACCGCCCTTTGGCCCTCCGGGCCCCATACCATGGACTTCCGTCCTCAGATTTCCGTCAGCTCTCTGTCGTCCAAAATGCTATCTCCTAGCGGCTTTCTGGCTTGAAACCTCCGAGGCCCCTTAAATCGATCCTAATAAGCCCAAATTCGGAATCTAACCTCGACCCACATCCTAAATTTTAGCCCTCTTCATCATGAGTCTCTTAAAATATTAAAATTCGACTAAAGAATCTCTCTGGGAGCTTTTCGTTGTGTTTTCCCTTCCAGACAGCATTCCTGCCAGGGAAGTCTAGCCATTCGGGCCTGGATTGCTTAAATGCCCTGAAACAAAGATCAACAACGTCTAGAGATAAAATCCATGATATGCTTGATTGATTATTTAAAGTAGATGTTCTCGAGATATGGACTAACATGAACGCTTTGATGATTTATCGTGCTAACTGTTCCCTTGCTTGCAGAATATATGGAATCAGGTGCAGGAACTTCAGGGGCATCTGCCGAGAAGGATAAGGGTAAGAAATCAAGAAGGACCCCTCAGGGAAAGGAGGACAAAGATCAAATGAAGTACTAGTTCCAGGGTGAGCCGCTCCACTCAAAGGTCTCAACGGACTGGAAGGAAATTACAGACACCAATATTGGCCAAGTGGATATAGATGAATTCATGCAGAGAGTCAGGGTCAACCTGACAATGAAAAATGCTAGATTGATAAGGCAGAGTGGAATAGCCAAGGCTGTCAATTTCCCTCCATCTACAGTGGCGCCCGAATTAGTCATGGCTTACTGAGAAGCTTATTAGATAGATACCAGAACAATTGTGGATAAGGAGGGAAACATCCTCGCAGATATGTCACAGAAGAATGCCAGGCAGCGTGGGATGCTAATCCAATAGGGTGCAAGAAGTCAATAAATCTGCATTAGCTTAAGGAAAAATGGGGCAGCGCTGCGAAGGTTCCCCAGGAACTCTTCCGTAGCGATTTCCACGAGGATTACCACGACTTGGTAACCCTATTGAGCAGGGTCATGGGTTTTCCAACGGTTACTTTCAGGAATGGATGGCCTATTTCATTGAGCAGATCCTGTGTGGGAACGAGGATGTCACAATGAAGGTCTCATTCTATTGGGGAGGAATTATAAGCAATTGCTTCAACGAGCAGTTTATCAACGTGAAGAAGAGCTCCAAGTTCTACATGACCTCCTACCTCGTCTACTCCTTGGCAGATCAAAGACAATACAACGGGTTGTTTGTAGCATCCAATCAGGGGTAGAAGCGAGGACTTAAAGCCTATGACAAATATCCACAGCTGCAGTACCGCAATTTCAAGAAAGAGTACTATAGAGTCAATGAAACCTTCATCAGCCACATTATCAGGTTGATCACCAGAGACTTTAAGAGGAGGGTCTCCCATAGCGCCAGGGCACTTCTGAAGTAATATGCTTTTCTGTTCATCTAGTTTCCCAAGTTTACATACATCCAGGCCCAGGGCTTTTTTGAAAGACCAAATAGATTGCCTTGGTACCCAAATGACAAAATCATCCTCTTGGAGCTCTCCCAAAAACTCTAACACATCTAGGCAATCTTCAGCAACAAGCATATAGCAGGGATCTCCTACCCCATGACCCTTAGCCAGGGCATGTATTGACTGCAGACGTCCCAATGTGCCAGTAACTCTAAGAAGGAGCTGAAGGAGTACCATTTCGACTGGTACACCACTCACCCAAGGATGGACCCACATGGCCACGTTAGGAAAGCACTGGGGCCAGTGTATGCCCACCAATATCACATTGAAGATTTCTAGGCTGACTGCCAGGACGACAAAGAGGTGCGCGCAAGACACTACATGCACATGACTATGTAGTTCTTGAGAAGAGTGCAACCATTCCCGGTGCCGGACCAGGTCGAGGAGGATGAGTCTAGAATCATGCACCTGAGGTACCCTGCGGTTGCCAACCTGCCAATACCATCAATTGACTGGGATGAACAGGAGGTCGATGACCTAGACACCATAACCCAGCCAATTCTAGCTCGTACCTAGGAGTGGATCGATGGGCAGGTAGGGCATCTAAAGCGACAAGGTGTAGTCCTGACCTATGAAGGGCTCAAAAGTGAGCCAAGTGCCACAGAAGATGTCACTGCCACTATGTCGACTGGTGAGACCTCCAAGTCTCCTCCAATCACTAGGTCCCAAAAAAGGAAAGAAACAGAGACCGTGCAGTCTCCAAATCCCAAGGCCCAAGTGAAGAAAGAAATTGGAGGCTCATCTCCCAAAAGGCTTAAACAAGCGGTGGGTACGGAAGAACCCCAGCCTCCATTGGCTCTCCCTGCCCCTCCTATAGCACCACTTGTCTCCCTAGCCATGGCCGCCGCATGTCCGCTGGCAGTGGACATTTCTGTCCATCTTGCCCCTTCACCTCTGGCCGAATCGGTAATAATCATTGACTCCTCTTCTGGCATGACCACTCCCCCTTCTTATGCTGCCATGTCGCCAATCACATCGCTCCCTCTAGAAATAATAACATCACCCATTCCCACTACCACTATGCCTGAGGCTCTTACACGACATATGCAAAACCTTCCCCCTGAGCTCTCCCAGATCTTGATGGATCCAACTCTCCAAGCAGCCCTCACCCAAGTCTTCGCAACGGCTCAGCCTTCACAACTACCGACAGGGCCACCAGCTATGGAGGCCACAATGAAAATCTTAAAAGAGTTGGAGGAACGAGAGCAGGAGGCCTTAAAGTCTATAGAGGAGGAGGCCGATGAGTATCATGAGCACCTCGAGTATGAGCACCAAACCATCGACAGGGTGGTTTATGAGGAGGAAGAGACAGGCTCTTCTGAGAGTGGAGATGAGGAGGGTGGCTCAGGTGCTAAGGAAATCATCCAGACCTTCGATGAGGACCTTGAGGAGGAGGTGGCACGGCAGCTAAATGATGTTGGGGCGGAGGCAGAAGAGTCACCACATGGTGAAGAGGGGCAGCCACCAGAAGAGCAATAGACAAAGGACTTAGCCGAGGCTGAAGCCCATGTCATCAAAGGCCTGAAGGCCGAGGCTACTAAGGAGAAAAAAGAAGCAGCAAAAGAAGAAAGTCCCATCCGACAGCCATCCACCAAGCTGCTTGTCAAATGCCTCATTTTCGTTCATGACTTCGACGAAGAGGAGGAGGCTGCTACCCAAAAGAAAGAAGAACCCCAAAAGGAAAAGGAGGCAGAAGTCTTTTCTTTGATTGAGAAGGGTGAGGGTAGCTGTGATTCACCTAAGGGGAAGTCTGCTATGCCCGAGTGGTTGGAAAGGCAACTTGAGAAAATGACCCTAGTGCTGAAGGACCCAAGGGCGAGGTTGGAGGCCATCTTGGCTCGATCCCAGATCACAATGAAGAAGGAGAAGAAGCCCAAGGTCTGATCCAAGATAACAATAGATTCTTCTGGCTCCCGAATAGTGCAAATTACAACACCTATAATTGGCCAAGTAGGGGTGAGTTATAATATCTCCACCATTGACTTGGGGACTGCAACTTGAGAGTAGAAGGTCGAGCACCTTGAGGAATTGGTGGCCATAGTGGTGCACCTAATAAAGCAGGACAATGTCTCAAAGGATGAGCTCAAGGCACAGGTTGCAGCATTAACAGACTACATACAACAATGGTCCTTAGTGGATGACCTGCCCACCACCTCCACGGCTGCACCATAGTTGCTCCCCAAAGAATAGATCAACAAAATGGAAGGAAGGAAGAATTTGGAGAAAACCACTGAGGATTGGTTCCAACAAGTCACATACATCGGAAACATGAGAATCAGTAGGGCTATGTGGACAGCCAACAAGTTCTTAGACTTGATACAATCTCTGGAGAGTATGAAGAGGCTCTGCACCAATTTCCCCACAACTTACGACTCCACCTTCCCAAGGATTGAAGCTATCCTTCAAATGCCTAAGGCCACGTGGGAGGAGAAGCTAGAGCTTAAAAGACAAGATCACTGGCTAATGGATGTGTGGTGCAGAGACTTTGACAATTGGAAGGAGAGGTTGGAGCAAATCTTGAGCAGGGTGGATCCTGACATTGAGTGGATCAAGGAAATCCAGGCGGAATGTGCCTGATATCTTAAGCTAATGATGGGCTATGATATGCCCACTATGCAAATGGATCCAGAGAAGATCAAACCATACTTCCAGGAGAAGATGAAGGAAAAGATAGATGGAGAAATTACAATGGAGTTCTTGAGTTTTGCTGCCCGCGACTTCGACCAATCAGAGCTATTTAGGGACCAAGGCTCGAAGTATGATGAAGATTGGAAAAGGCTGGAAGAAAATGCTAAGGAATGGAGCTACCAAGGATTGCGATGTGAAATCCTCGAAATAGACAAGCTCCAGGCGGTCATCCTCAAATACATAGAACACACAGCTTCTGAGGAGCAGGAGGACAGCCCAGCCAAAGACGAAGACCTTCCTAAAGAGTAGCTACAACAAAGAAAATAGTAATCAGCTACATGACAAAAGAGCTATAGTGCCATCCACAAGAGGACGAAATAGGATAAAAACAAAAGTGTAATTTTAAATTGTAATCTATTTGGGGGTAGGTGAAACCCTATTTTGTAATGAATCTTGGCCACACAATGAGAATGAATCTTGGCCATTCATTTAACTTTTTGAAAACTATAAATAGGGCACTCCTCTCATTTCCAAAGAGGGAGTTGAGTTGTTGTAAAGGCATGTTGCAGAAATTTATAAGAAAAAGCATTGACTTGGTGTATTTTCTTGGTTTCTCTCATGTTATTTGATTCATTCTTCAATGTTAGATGCTTGACTTAGACCTTATTGTTGTTTAGTTGGTTATCTTATTTCTTTGGATAAATCTTAGGAATGCTGTTGGGTGATTGTGAAAATTCCTGCCTTGTTGATGATTCCTTAGTCCATACTTTTTGCTGTTTGCTGATGGTAGATAGCTGTGCAAAGTTAGCCTGGACTTGATTTTAAAGTTGCTCCAAACATTTATCTTTGATTCATGCATGTATGTGGTGGATGAAGGATGAAATATCTGTAGCCCTTAGAAGATAGCACAATTTCCATGATACTGTGAAATTCCTGGTTAAGTGGGAGATTGTTTTAAAGAATTGTCTATTGCAGGAACTCCATTGTCACTATTCATCGCTAGCTTCAGACTTAGGAACTTTTCCTTCCCTTTGCCTTTTTTTTTTAATAACTAACCTATGCTAAGGTTCATTGCACATTGTAAAACCAAATCCAACAACTAAATGGAGTCCAAGATTGTTGTTTGAACCTACAGCCGGTGCATAACTTCCCATCCTAAAAACTCCATTTTAAGATCCAACTTCATGCTTTGTGTCCTTGCTTTGTATTTTCTGTAAGATTGCCTTTTGATTCTAGTAAATCACATCAAACTACTGAGGTATCTAGGCACTGTCCTGACTTGACATCCGAGAGACCTTGGGATAGTGTTCTGCAATTTGATTGTGGGGGATTGTCTTTCAAGAGAGGTAGTGCACCTATGCACTGCCTGTGTTGAGAAGTGCAGAAAACACCATCAACATCTTGCTCAAATTTTGAGGTCCTTTGATTCTTGACCTAAGCTTCTATTTTCCACTTGTAAACTTGTTGGAATATCATTAATAATTTATATAATTTAGTTTTCATGGCTTGACAAGGTTGATGACAATAAATGCAATAATTGGCAATTTATCTTCAATCTTCCTTTGATCTTCTCCAAACCTATAACCAACACATTCAAAGAGGGAGAATGTGTTGTGCCATATAGGGTTTTTCCTTAGTCAAACCCAATGTAAGTGTTCCCACTTCCAAAATGGCAATGTCAATGATAAATCGATAATAGCAAGGAAGGAAATTATGAATGAACACAATGTTATAACTCACCACCCTTCAATGGCTTCCTTGGAGGACTAGAGTCATGCACATCATTTCAAGGATCTTGGATTTTAATTTAATTGAATACTTAAATGCTTGAATGCTTGGAGGCCTACAATAATGCTAGCCTTCACAAAACATGAACATGAACACACATAAAATTTGACGTGATGTTGTATCTTGAATTACTATAATAAACTCTAATAATGCCACTCTTGATTTGATCTTGATAATAGTTTTTTCTATTGAATGTGTGTTTCTAGATCTTAGATTTCAAATGATAAGATAACTAGGTATTTATATGCAATTGTTCTAATTTTCTGAAAATTAGATTCCAAAATTTGACACTTCATATTATGAATTTTGGATGTTAAAATACAACATATTTGAATTTGGGTCTTGGTTAAGAAGGGGGACTCAGTTGCTCATGGGTGACTAGGTCTTGGCATAAATTTCCAAGACACTCAAAGTATAGGACAATTTAATAATTGGGCACATTTGTTTAATGCTTGCCCTCCTTTGGAAAACGGTAAAAAATAGGCTTTGGAATGTATAATTTGGAAAATTAGGAGCTTAACTAAGTCCAATAAATTAGGGGGACAAAATAGAATGTGAAATTGTTAAGGTATAAAATTTTTTACACTAAATTTAGCCCCCACTTTACTAAGAGTATGAACTTACACTCAGAATCACACTAAAGTAGAAAAATATGTCCACAATGGTTTGATTGTACAAATGCTAAAGTGATAGGATGACTAAGGATCAAGGAGGGTAATCAAACACCCAATATCTAAGATTCCATGGAAAACCAACATTGGCACAAAGGAACACACATACACACATATGTATGATATGCAACAATATAAGATACACAAACATACATGTCAAAAGACACAAATCATACATAATGAAAACAGATGGCATAATGGATTAAAAATATGACAAGAAAATGGAAATAAACACAATGTAAACATGAAGAAGACACATGGAAAACATATAACAAAAAAACACAAAAAACGCAAGGTTAGTACTAAAAAAATGAGTTGATAAGGTAAAGATAAGGAAAATACTCCATGAGGACTAAAGTAATACACATCACTCATGGAACACACGGCTCCATAGGCAAGCAAGTTGTATTATGATAGTTGGCCATGTAAAAAGGTTTTCATGAATGAAACAATAGAAAAGTCTAATATTTGATAGGTGAATCGCAAACCAGGAGACAAATGGGCTAGTGAAGTCAGATATTCACTAGGTGAGCCCCTAAGATAAAATAAAATGTGAAACACACACAAGGTCTACAAGGTGTGCCCATAACAAGGTGGAAAAATGAGAAACACACACTAGGTCTACAAGGTGTTCCCAACCATACCAAGAGTTATAATCCCTAATAACCTTGATAAGGTGCCATAAGATGTTGGGTATGTGCAGGATCATGATGGGCCAAAAAGTGGCGATATGATGGATATGTGGTTAACGATTTTTTTTTTATCCAAAATTGATGAAATGAAAAATGGGTTTTAAAGGAGATTCTCATCTTTCCACCAATATAAATTATGCTTTACTTTGAATTTAATAAATAATTATTATTCATTTTCTATTTGAATTATGACTAAAGTCTTGATTGATAGGTTGATTGAAAGAAATCTATAGCTTTCAAACGGTATCAATTTTTTTGAATTCAAAACATGTGTCACATTCTATGCTTCAGATACTAGAGGATTAAAAAAATTTAATTTCATAAAGTTTTGACCAAGTTAAGGTGGTCGACATATGAGTTTTTATATTTTTAAAATTTGTAATAAAAATTCATAATTAATTATTTACTTGGAAAATAATTACAAAAATATCATCACATCGACATGAGTCCTCTAATTATATTCTAAAACTTATAAAAATATTATCATTTTATTATGGTTAGGGTGGTCGAAGACACCTTTGGACTTCTTATTTTTCCAAATTTAAGTACTACTGCATTGAAATTTCAAATTTTCACCAAATAGATTAAAAAAAAAAAACCTAGTAGTTTAGAAACTACATTCAATTTGATATAGATTCTATTCTTACATATTTTTGAAATAATATAGATAACTTATTCAAATTTTTACATCAAGTTTCCTAACTATGATTTTTTTGAATTTTTCATCACTTAAGGGCCTATTTTTTCCATGATGATCCTGCACATATCCTACTATGCCAATGCTACACTAAGTTCAATTCTCATGAACAAAGAAAAGAAAAAATGCCAAGGTTTAATGTCATGGAGGACATATATGCCAAGGTTTAACATCATGAGGGACATATATACTAAGGTTTAACACCACGAGGGATGAATATGCTAAGGTTTAATATCACAGGGGACAAATATGATAAGGAAAAAAACCTTAAGGGGTGTTGTAATAACATCACCTCAAAAGGTAAGCATCAAAGGAATTTTTCTTCATACATGAAGATCACACCTTAGGGAACATCACACATGATTCCACCACCAAGAGAGGACTGGTTGAGGGATAAAAGATAACACCTTAGGGCATACCATTCATAGAATCACCACTAAGGGGAACATAATATGCCAAGAAAAGTCACACTCTTACGAGACATCTAATATAATAAAACCACAAAGGAGATACATCATATGTATTAAGAATACCACACTTTGGTTGACAAGGTCATGCTTAATAGAAGATATATGTTGTCCCCATGGTTGTTGTTGCACCAAAAGGTCGAACTATTAATGCTTGATACAACCGCTAGAGTTAACGGATCCACAAGAGGCTATTAATCCATGTCACAAATCTTAAGGGGAGTGCTAACCATCTATCAACAATATTCCCCTTAGGGTTACATGAGGAGATTCAAACCCGAAACCTTTGGCTTTGATACCAATTGTTGAGCTCAAAATTGTTGTTGTGCCAAAAGGTTGGCCTATTAATGCCTGATACAATTGCATTAGCAATTTGATTGTCATTGATGTCAAAAAGAGATATGAGTAATATCAATTAGTGAGATTATGATGGATATCAAAAGGGAGATTGTATTCAATCATGATTGTCATTGACCTCAAGTGGTCTCGCTTTGATTGATGCATATGTAGTTGCAAGAAAATCCTTGAAGAATTGCATAAGTTTGGGCTTTTTACCTAGAGAGTTTACTTCGTACAACTTTCTGAGAGAAGAAAAAAATATCTATTTTTAGCTAAGTTTGATTGGGCTTCAAACTTAAGGCTTAAGGCCTACCTTATGTTGAAGGCATTAGGCATTGATATTCAACATTAAGTCTTATGCCTTAACTTAAGAATAAGAAAGAGATGAACTAGGTATGTGAGAACCTCAAACTCCAACCCCCAAAAAGGTTTCGGGCATCGTGAGTCAGAGACAAGGCTTGTACCTTATCATAATGCTAAAGGAGGTAAGTGGTAAACTGTATGAAGGAAACCCGAAGGCCGACACCTGAAAGGGTTAAAACTACTAAGTCTATGAAGGATAGTTTTGGGCATCACACTTTGGAAGGTTGGCTTATGCCTTACCAATAGTCAAGTAAATGATAAAAAAAATGCTTGAAGGCCGACACTCGAAATGGTTAAAGCTACTGAAGGATGTGGTCAGGCATCACCGAGTAGTAAGAAGGATTATGCCTTATCAAAAGCTAAGAAAGAGATAAGTGGTATGTGCGAACCCTGATAGTTGAAAAGGTTAAGTCTTGGGAAGGAAATCCATACAAGATGATGTCAATGACCATACATGATGATGTTAGCTGATCTTCAAAGCAAACCAAAAGTGTTTCAAAGTTTTGGAGTTTGGAGTTTTAGAGGTTAGAGTGTTGGTTTATGATGGAATGAAGGTAGAAGGTAAAGGGCAAGGCCAATGGCCAAACCCCAATAGGTGAATAATTAAGACTTAGGTGTTTGGTCTTGTTTCTTAAGTCCTACAATGCATTGCAAGTAAGCAATAAGAGGGATTTTCAATCCTTGATCCCGGACAAGTATGGAAAATGACAAGTTTCCTCAAGTGACACGTGGTGATTGATGATTCATTGAAGTAACTGAAGGTATTTAAATGTTAATGGATGATTCATGGAACGATCAATGACCAACATTTAAAGATTTGTTTTTGACAATGGCTAGGTAGAAAAAAGGTGGAACTTCTAGTTAGGAAAATTTGATTGTGGCATAGAAAATGAATTTGATCATTGTAACTACTCCAACAATATGTTTGTTGATTGATTGGAAGAAGTGTATGACTTCATTAATACACAGTCAATCACAAAATCTAGAAGAGGTTGATCAAGTATGAATGGCATCAAATGAATTTGAAACCCTAAGATTTATTTATGCCAAGTTAGAGAATGCAATGTATAAGGTTGGTGTGTGCTAAAGAATGATGTAGTGTGTATGCATTCAATGAGCACATAGTGTGTTAGAAGAAGAGTGAAGAGAGGAGAGGAAATGCTTACAAAGAAAAGAAGAGATTGAGTAGTTGCAGATTGATCCTGGAACACAAAATTAGATTCATTTGAATCATATGTAACTAGAGTTTTTTCTCCACATAATTTCATTGTAAATTTGATTGGTTGGTGCCATTAAATAGTTGGGTTGGTGCTCAAATTAGGGAGTGGGTGCTTCCTTAGAGTTGGTGCTCTTAAATCAAGGGATTTGTGTCTCCTTAGGGATGGTGCCCTTAAACATTGTAACTAGTGAGATTCTATTGTGAGGCCAGATTAGGACAGTAGTTCCTAGCAGCATTTCTCAACATGGTTTTTCCCATATTGGGGTTTCCATGTATATATGATGTTATGAGCATTGGTGTGTGTGATATTTTTATATTTTCTTAATCTGCATAATAAGGGTTAAAATAAATTTTTTAATTGACCTACTGATTCACCCCCCTTAGTAGATAGTTGTGTTCCAACAATTGGTATCAGAGCTCTAGTTCCTTTGAGAAGCTTAATCAACCTAGGTAGATCTTGGATAGTAAACATAAGATGACTAGTCAAGTAGGTTCTTCCTCAAATAGAGCACCTCTCTTTAATGGATCAAACTATGCTTTTCAAAGCATCAACATGCAAGAATATTTATCATCTTTAGGGTTTGATATAAGGATGATTGTAGTAAATACATATGTTATTCTTGCTACACCAATCACTAACCAAGTTGATAAGAAAGCATATGAGAAAAATGCCAAGGAAAAGAATGCTATTCTTTGTAGATTCTCTATCTTAGAGTTTGTAAAAGTGATGCACTGTCAAACAACCCATGAGATTTGGGTCAAATTAAAGAGCATCTATGAAGGTGATGAAAAGGTAAAGCAAGCCTTGAGATACAAACATACAAAGGTAAGTTTCAAAGCCTTAGGATGAATGAAGAAGAAAAAATTGTAGACTACCTCCTTAGGGTAGATGAAATAGTTAATGTAATTGGAGGTCTTGGAGAAGAGATGAAAGAATCTGTCCTTGTCAAAAAGGTCCTAAGATCCTTTCCATCCAAGTATGACTCTAAAATTTTTGCAATAGAGGAAGAAAGAGATTTGGAAAAACTTATTGTTGATGAATTGCACGACACCTTTACTGTCTATAAGATGAGAACATGAGACACTAATAACTCCAAGAGAGAAGCATCATTCAAATCAGCCAAAAAGGAAAAGTTAGAGGCACCTACATCTAAATTTGAAAATATAGATGAAGAAGAAGCTAAGTTTGCTAGAAGATTAAGAAAAGGCTTTGGAAAGTAAAAATTTAAGTTACCCTTTAAATTATTTAATTGTGATAAGATATGAATTTTTTTTGTTAAATGCCCTTATAAAGAAAAGGAAAACTTCGAGGAAGTAGAGGATAATCAAAAGAAGAAACCCTTCTAATAGGCCAAAATTTCCAGGGTAAAGAATAAATTGGGTTCAACTTGGTTTAAGTGTCAATTTAGAGATCGTAAGCTCATGATAAGTTTCATGGCTATATGCACATGGGTTGTAGTTAATGAGATGAGTGGGGATAAAATGTAGCTAAAAAACACAAGCTTGAGCACCTTTAATGAAAATTTTCTCTAACTTTCTTATTCTATGTTTCTGATAGGAACTATGATAGGGACTTTGGCAGGAGCTGTTAACTGCAACAAAAACTATTAACTATGATAGGAACTATTAAGAGTCTATATAGTAACTGCAACAAGAACTTTAATATTCTGCACATAAACTATGACATGAACAGTCTGCACAGTAACTGCAATAGGAATAGTCTGCATAGTAACTGCGGTGGGAAAAATTTGCATAGTAACTACAATAAGAACTGTAATAGTTTGCACAATAACAATAGTTTAAATAATTATAGAATTTACAATGATCATATTTTAAAATAACACTGCAATTTAAAGCAGAAACATAAGCTAATAGAGATCATTAAATCATAGACAACAAATAGAAAATAATGCATAAATAAACTTAATCAATAAATGAAACACACATTACTAAAACAATAATATTATAGAAATCACCAACATTCCAAGGAGTGGGCCCTGCCTCCTCAGTCTACCAAGTGATGGAATACAAAGTGTTGTTCTACATGGATTTGATCATGCAAGAAGTTTTATTTATTTATAAAAATGATACCAAATTTTCCTTTATATCCTCTTATGTTGTAATAATTTACAACATGCTAATTCACCCCCCTTTATAGCTATTACATTGCCTTATAAGGTGTGAAACATATTACAAGTTGTTTTACTATTCTCACCCTTGGACTCTTATTTCTGCATGTAGATTTGTTGCATTATTTTTCTAATATTATGTATATGATTTTCCACACCACCTATTATATTTTTTTTGTAGACCTATTTTATTGCATTTGTTCCTATTCTCTTATCGTCTTTTATGACAATATTTATGGTTTGTGGGTTAGAATAAAACCAGCCATAAATATAGGAGTTTGTTGTGCCATAAAAATAGCTATTTGTTTTTTCTTCATTAATCATAATTTTATTAGTTAAAATAGAAAATAATACATGCTATTTCATTCCATATGAGTAGTATAATAAATAATTATTTAAAATGAAATTAATAGCTGAAATTATTTTTTGTTGTGCAGGTGACAGGAAGTTTGTGTGTTGGTGACATGAAGTTTGTGTGCAGGTGATACGAAGCTTGTGTGCAGGTGACAGGAAGATCTACATCCTTAGATCAGAATGTTGAAAGATTTATTTTTTTTAAATAATAAAAGCGAAGACTAGTAAATATAATCTAATATTTATTATTCATATATTTCATCTAAAAACTAAATTAAATAAATCACTTATGTATATTAAATCATATGCAACATAAAATGGTAAAATGTTATGATATGGAATCAAAATGGAATGTGGGAATGGGTATGAAGGTGTATGAAATAGGCTAAAATATGACATAAAATATAACATAATTGGCTTTCATCATTCCCTCCATCTTAGTATATTTCATGTCCTCATGCAATCTTTCTTATTGAGAGGTTGTGAATTGGACTGGTAACTATGATCATAATGAATTGATTGCTATTATGGCTCATCATAGTTCCCTCCAATTTTCCTATAGCTCTTCTGCATATCAATTTTCATGGCTTTTATTTAGTTTACCAATTTATTTTCTTTTCATTTTTTTCAATATTCATACATTTTTTGTTTATTTTCATCAGTTTTTCTTCTTTTTTTCGTTGAAATTTTTCCATAGCATTATTTTCTAGAAATACTATAATTCCATATGAATGAGCTATGTTAAATGAGTGAAATGAGAGTAAAGTTGAACGATTATGAGAAATAATATGGGTACTATGATGGGTTACTTAAGGATAAGGGCGTGTGCAAGATTATCATGGAAAAAAATACCCTTAAGTGGCAAAAAATTTAGAAAAATCAGAGTTAGGAAAATTGATGTAAAAATTTGAATAAGTTATCTATACTATTTCAAAATATATACAAATAGAATTTGTAGAAAATTGAATGTAGTTTCTAAACTACTAGGTTTATTTAAAAAAAAAATCTATTTGGTGAAAATTTGAAATTTCAATGTAGTAGTACTTAAATTTTAGGGAAAAAATAAGAAGTAGGTGTCTGTCTAACCACCCTAACCACAATAAAATGATAATAGTTTTTTATAAGATTTTAGATATAAGTAGAGGACTCACATGTCCCAATGTGATGGATAATTTTTTGTAATTTTTTTCCAAGTTAATAATTAATTATGAATTTTTTATTACAACTTTTAAAAAATATAAAAAATCATATGTCTGACCACCTTAACTTTTTTTTTAGATTGTAGGAATTGGGTAGCACAACCCCCTATAAATTTTAGTGCGCTTGGTAAAATTTTTAATGTGACTGACAGCACTGGCGTGATACACCCTTTGATACCATGGGGCTGGGGGAGACCAGACCTCGTGACCAACCTCCCACAATAGGAAAGATTTGGCCAACCGAGCTAGGCCCCCCACCTCGTCTGACCACCTTAACTTGGTCAAAAATTCATTAAATTCAATTTTTTCTTTTTTAATCCTATAGCATGTGAAGCATAGAATGTGACACATGTTTTAGATTCAAAAAATGTGATACCATTTGAAAGATATAGATGTTTTTCAATAATCCTATCAATTAGGACTTTAGTCATAATTTAAATAGAAAATGAATAATAATTATTTATATTAAATTCAAAGTAAAGCATAACTTATATTGGTGGAAAGCTGAGAATCTCTCTTAAAAACCCTTTTCATTTCATCAATTTTGGGTAAAAAATAAGTCGTTAGCCACATACCCTACACATACCCATCATATCGTCACTTTTTGGCCCATCTTGATTCTGTACATATCCATAATGATGGGTGAAAAGATAGATAATAAGGATGGCATACCTCCCCCTAACTTAAAGGGTGACCGTCCTTGGGAAACAATAAGAGGATAGGTAGGAATGATGCTTATATGATTAATATAATACAAAATATTAATAAAGTTAAGAGATAAAGTAATGAAAATAAAATTGATTGTTTTACCAACTTGCATATCCATGTATGCCAAGGTTTGGTAGCCAAAAGATCACAACAACTATGCATCTCCAACAAGGAACCAAAGGCTACGACAGGAATTGAGGCACATGAAAGATCTCTCTTGTTATGAAGCACAATGGAACATACTGAGGGTATACTGAATTCTCTCTTCATTCTTCCTAACACCTCAACTGAATGTGTCACTCATGCTACATATGATCATAGTTATGTTGACCATGAAAAATTTGAGCATAGCTACATAAGTGAGAAACATGAGGTACTAGAGGTACTAAAACAACCATTGAGGCAACATAGTGTACTTGCAATATAATTAGCTCATATATAAAGAACACAAATTATTTTTCTCTTTTTCTTTTCATTTTTTTCATTTTTCTTTTTTCAATTTTGATAACGACAAGTGACCACTAGCAAACTAGTTTTCAATCACTTACCACTTAGTGGCACTATGAAAACAATTTTCACCACTTAGAATTTAATTCAATTACAATCTGCCAAAAAATGGCTTTCAAATTGTAGTTTTCTAACAATACTTGAAGGTTTTCATTGTTAGAATTTATTGCTTTTTTTTCATTTTTCATTTTTTTTCATTTTTTTTTTCATTTTTTTCATTTGTTTCATTCATTTTTTCTTAATTTTTTTTTCATTCATTTTTCCAAATAACCTGCATATAATGATGAAAGAGAAGTGACACCATCTGAAACCTGATTTCCCTCTATGACTCCATGAAACATCACTATTGAAACTGGGTTGCATGTATAACTTGAAATGATGACCAACAAGAAAGATACCTCCATCAAGATTGACCATGCATAATTCATTCTAAGAACCATTTCTAAAAAAAACCTTGAGCCCATCCTACTACATTTGAAAGTTGCATGTAAAACAAAGACAAAGTTGTGTAGTGAAAGACCAATCGTAGTCTCTTAACTTATCCAATGTTTCCATACAACTTTAGATAGGTTGATACTCAACTCTATGATGGAGTTTGATGGTCTGTATTATAATGGGTTCAAGCTTCTTGTTCATGTCTTCAAGTTATCTCTAGATGTGTAGCTCAAGAACATAGTACTACAGGATTCATGGATCAATGTACATACTATCTTCCACATGGTTTAGCATCAAGGATGGTGAAAAAGATAAATTTTTGTCCATGAATGCTGAACATTTTTCCTAAGAATCAACTTGTGATGTCCAAGATTGAAGCACAAAGGAAACTTGATGTGCTCCATATAGCTAGCAAGGCTAAGAAAATATTAGCAAAGCCAAAAAAGTGTGTCTTTGGATGCTCATGTAGAGAAGCATAATCAACTAGTACTAGTGCAAAGGTGTTGAGTCACCATGATAAAAGACCTATAACCATATTATCATGACCAAGCATATCAAGTATAGTAATGGAATATCATCCATTTAATAACTCCAAAATTAATAAGTAGTTTAAGTCAATTTTGTAAATGAAGGGCAGAGTTATTAATATGAATAAATACTTGATAATAATGAATGGATGAATATTATTACACTAAATGCTTGTGTAGACATAATATCAATTCCAATTAATACAAGAATTTACATACCTTTATTTGGTCCAAGTATCACATAGGTGGTTTTATTAGAAGCACTAATGAAATAATCAATGAGGTTTGATTAGAAATCAACCAAGAATCATCAAAATTCAAGGGATCCCCCCCAAACTTAACTTCATACTGCAAAGCCTTGAGAGAATTAAGATAATCCAAATAATGACATATTTAATAATACCCCGAGCCTTGTTCAATGAACAACCAACCAAAGATTTCCAAAATTTAATAGATTCCCCCCCAACTTAATTTCACATTGTAAGATCATGAGGGTATTAGGAGAATCCAAAGAATAAATAAAAGACATATTTAGTATCTTAGAGCTTTAATGAATGATCATCCATTTGTAGCATGTTTGGTATGGTCATTAATGCATTCAAACCATCTTTTATCTAAGTGTATGAATAATATTTATCATTAGACCTAGACCAAAAAGTGTGTGAGGAATACATATTTTGACCATAGGTCTCCCAAGGTCTAAATATTTGAATATAAAAACATTTATAAATGATAGATCTCGTAGGATGCCATTATGTATCTCACACAAATATTGAATTATGAATTAGAATATTGAATTAGAATCAAATTGAATTATTTCCTTATACGTGTGAATTATTTCTTAAATTTATGATTCGTTAAGTAGATAAGAAGAACTAAATTAATTATCTTTTATTTGATAATATATTGCTCTTCTAATTCATTTAAATCAATATCACATCCTTTAGTTGTATTAATAGATTGCAATTGTGATTCACCAATTTCATGCACATTAATGAAATGTAAAGGGATCTGTTGGCTATTTTTAAGGAACCAAACTTAATCTTACCACTTACCTATGAACCTGCCATAATTCAATTATTAGTAAGGGTCAGGATTAGACAACACAAAATTAAGGATTTTGAGGCCATTACTTCTTCACTTCGGGCTCTTTGAAACCTAGGAGGGTGGTCACAAATATGTTCATGTGATATTCATTTGATCAAGAACATTTCTACACACAGGTAGATTCCTATGAATGCAAATAGACATTATTCATTAAATATTTGGCTGACCTTTAAACAAGTTACTATCTATTGCAAGGAATAAAATGGTACTTCAGATTGGTACATTGTAATTGGAAGATGTTAAATGTTTTTCATCCTCATTTTGAGCTCTTGGTCAAATGAACAACTAACTCATTTATCTCTTAAAGTAACCAAATGAATAGACCAATGCATTTTCCTAGGGTAATGGAGTCATGGGGTAAACCCACAAAAGTGGCTTACAATTCAAGGTAGGAAGGAAAACTCACAAAAATGATCCCATGGCAAAAAAAATGATTTTGGGGGTTCGTACGAACCTGCTGGTTCGAGTGAACCAATAAGGGGTTCACTTGAACCAGGGTTCAAACGAACCCATTTAATTATTTCCCACCCAAAAACCAAACAAAATGCATTATGGAAGGGTGGTTCACTCGAACCCCTAGGGGTTCATACGAACCCCTCTTATCCCTCATTCTCCCCCCGAGACATAAAAAAATCTAAATTTTCCCACTTCGGAGCTTGGGTTGAAGACAAAAAATGGTAGATACTTCACAAACCCAACTAGAATTAGGTATTCCTCGAAACGAGCTATCCAAAAAATATAATTTTAATATGTTTTGGTTTTATTATTTTTATTTTTTATTTTTTTTAAACATAGGTTTTTCACTAAAAATTAATCTCTCTGTTTTGCACATGTGGAAAAATAGCATATTATCAAAAATAAAATTTGAAAGATATGAGCACGCACCAGATATTGAAGTCCTTGATCCAACAATTTTTTTTTGAATGAAGATATATACAAAAAAATTTATGCGTAATACAATTGCGCTATGTTTGAATTGTAATTGGTTTGACTTTGAAACTTGATTAAAGAAAAAATATTCAATAAAAAACTATCTAACCAAGTGGAATCACTAAATATCAGAATTACAAATGTAAATTCGATAGAATTATAATTTTATTCTTCATGGAAAAAAAATTATGCGTTATATGGTGAGCGTCACTTTTTCAAATTGTTGTTTTATGAAAAAAACTAGTTTCCGAGGGAGATGGAGAAAGAAGTGCAAACTAATTCAAAAAATTTGAAAAAAATATATTTAGAATCTACAGTCAAAATGTCACGAAACTCTAGTTTGCATCATCTTCAAATTCCTCATGGTTTAGCTGCTATAGGTGCTTGAAAGTGAAGATTTAGTTAAAAAAAATTATTTCAGTGTCCAGTTTGGCCAAAAATTGTAAACCACTATTGTGGGATCACCCTGTGCTTGTAATAACTAGTAATACTTTAGCACTTTGAACTAGTAATTAATGGACTATTGATATACTGCAATGCAATATTGAACTCACTATGCCTTAAACATAACTACTTACCAATCCTAAGCTCTTTCCTTACAAATATATGACCTCATTTTAGCATTTAATCAATTCCTTGAATTGCAACAAAGATGAAATCAACCATTCAATTAAAACAATTGAAGACAAACAAAAAATATCATTAACCATTTCATTCATAATAAGGAAGAAAATTACATAGGAGAGAATATGTTTAGGAATTAGCATTTTCATTTATAAACTGCTGCTATAATAAAACTTTTGAGATCACTATAAACTGACTCATGCCTAGATTTCTTACTAAACTATTCATCCATGCATTTATTTACATTATACTCATACATGAGCTTAGTTTTCCACTTAGACCATTCTAAGACTGAAAACTCAAACCCCCTATAATTAGCCCTGAAATCCCTTTTATAGTCTAACAAGGGAGCAACAAGCAACAAGATGAATTAAAATTACATTTCATTTCACACCCATTTCATTTGAATTTGAGATATTCCCTAGTTAGTTACATGTAATCATTTCAAAATAGGGGAGAACAAAAGACAAAACACCATGTAATTCAGTTGAAGCAGTCCTACCAACCTTTTGAAAGGTATAGTTTGTTGTTGCAGTAGTGCCAAAATACCTTGTCCTTGTTGACCAAAGAAGATTCTCCACTAGTAGTAAGACCAAAAACTTATATCCTATCCATAAGAGGTATACAAGTGCCATCAAATACATGGGGTTCAACAAATCCACCTCACACCATGCCAAAAGATTTTCACATCAACACTAAAAACATAAAAACTTAGATATGCTAAAACCCATAAATTGATATAACCATAATTGAAACAAGCAGGTATGAGTACCTACTTACCCAAGGAAATTTTTTATCATGATGCCATTGCAACCTTTATCAAAAAAACTCTCTTCACCAACCTTTTCATGGACTTAAGCTCAATTTTTAGCAAACTATAAAAAAAATATGGCTATCGGTCCTCATTATATTGAGCAATGTAAGTTGCCAACCATTAATACTTGAGAAAAACTTGTGTGAGCAAGCTGACAATAAGCTACTTTATTTTTGAACCTCAATCATCGATCACATATTGAGACAAATCAACGGATAATTACTGTAGACATCTAAATTTAATCACTTTTCGTCTATCATATTAAATATTAATTTACTAAATTAATATTACACCTTTTGTCTCATATCGATAAAGTATTTAATTTAATAATTAATACTTTATCTTTCACATTCTTCCTCTCTAAATTAAATAAATACACTAATTTATTTAATTTAGTCATTTTTACCCTTTTTATTTTAAATCAATTTAAAATTCTTCATTTTCTCCCTCCTTGTCACATCCTCCTACATTTGCCACTTGCCTCTAATCTTCCACTAATTAGCCTAATCCAATATTTGCATAACCTTAACCAAGGTCATTAGCTAGATTTAGCACCACTTTTTAGCCAACCTTTGCATTTACCTTCTTTTAGCATTGACCCCCTTTCCCATGTGAATTTTTAATTCACATTTATCTATCCTGATTCCCCTCTTTTATATGTGAATTTTTAATTCACATTCCATCCTTCCAAGGCTTCTAAAACCTTGGACTTGTCACAATCTCCACATGTGACCAAGTCCCACCTTTTTGGAGCCCACCTTTTATCCTTTAGACTCTCCTAAGAATGTGAATTTTTAATTCACATTTATGTTTGCAACCACCTTTCCTTTTCCCATGTAGATTTTTGAGGAATTCCAAAATTCCTCAAATGTCACTTTCACTCCCACTTGGGGACAAGAAATCCCTTTTTGAGGAAATCTTCTCACTCCCCAAGGTGCTTGTCCTTCCTCCACCTCATGTACCTTTTTGACACCTCACTTACACCTCACCTTCTCTTGGCCACTTCACCATCCACATGTCAAGATGTGAGGGCTTGTAGGTTCTCAACCCACCATAGCCCTTCATCTTGGCCTTGTTGGATGCATCTTGACCGTTGAATTCTCTAGAGAATTCAAATTCTCTAGAGAATTCAAATTCTCCTATAAATACCCCCTCCTCAAGGGCATTTTCAACACTTTGGATTTTCATAACTACATGCTGCCAATTTGCATTCTCAATCCTTTGCCATCATTTAGCCATCTCTCTTAATCATTTTTCACATTGAATCTTGCATTTAGTCACTCAAGCAATCATCTAAGGAGCACAAAAATCATCCCAAGCAAGGGCCAATCAAGGAGACATCAACAACAAGGAAGGTGAAATCGTTTGTGTTTTGTTTTATCCATTTTTCTTCTTGTTATATCACTCCTTTGGCTAATCTTGAGGTGTCCTTGGTCTTTTATCATTCGCATTTTTAAGTTATTTTGCACATTAGAATAGGATAAAATTCTAAGGTATACAATTACAATTAGGGTGATTAATTATAACAAAGCTAACTACATGTGCTTGATGCCTTTTCTTAATCAAAAAAGGCCAAGTGGATATCTAAATCTACTCTTCGTACACATTTAGTCACATACTTAGCATTAAATAAAGCCCATTGTGTCATGTTAACTCATTCGCCCATGGGAATTAATCCACTTGCAACTCATCACAAGAAGACAGTGGGGAACGATCATGATTTAATCTCAAAATATCATTTCGTACTATGCCTTACTTCAATTTCACCTTCCCGTGTGTACCAGCATTTGATAGAATTATCAACCACAATCAAAAGCATTTCCCAAATCTCAAACATGTGCTACAAGAAATTAGTTCTAATATGGCACCATTTTAGTCTTCATGTCATCTCAACCAAATTTTAGCAATATTTTATCTCCAATAAAGTCCATCTGAGCCCTTAAGATATTCCACATGGCGGCCATCCACTCACCTACTAAGAAACTAGAGATATAAGAGGGCCCCTCACAGGATGGTGGGGAGCGGTCAGGATTAACCCTTGTCACCTGCCATCAACTATTGATCTCCTTCCTTGTCAAGCACTCACCATTTTCAAATCCCAGTGGGTCCCTCAATGAAGCAACAAGTGTTAATCCACTCGTTAGCCTGTGACATTTTATAAATAACAAATAAAATTAGATGGGATGGTAGGGAGCAGTTGAGATTAAACCATGTTACCCTACGACCACTGTCAATTTTCATTTTGATACCACTCACATATCATAAAAGGATATCGGGGCCACCAAACAAAGGTAACACGTGTCTAGTGCCCGCTAACTCGTGTGATTTCTTCACCGCAATACATAGAACAAGCGAGGAAGTGGGGAATAGCCCATATGAAGACACATGTTGTGATATGAGTCGTCAATCTTCTCCAAAGCTCCACCTGCTGACCCTTTGGAAATAATGGACCCACCGCTAGACATGACACATGACAACTGCCCGCCAGCCCACTTGATTATTTTAATGAAAAATGAAATAAAGTGGGCACACGGGGAGCAACGAAGATGTAACCACATCATTTAATGACCATCATTGATCTCCTTTTAATATCACTTGCAATATTTATCAAAGAGACTAGGCCCGCCAATGCACAAGACACGTGGCTGAGAATAAAATAATAGGAAATGAAAAGCTCAGGTGCATGGGGACGACAATGATTTTTTCATGATGATCAAATAGTTAGCATAGAACTTAAATATCTGCACATGAAAAAAATGTTAGTCTTTAAAAGAGGGCCATCACTAGGTAGATGGCAATCAGGGACATGAATATATGAATTAAGACCCTTGGAAAATATTAAAACCTAATCTTAGACTAGGTAAATTTTCATAAAATATTTCAACCCCAAAAAATAATGACGATATTTGAAGATAACCATGGGCACCGACCGATATCATTAGGATTTAGGGGCCAGTAAAAAAAAAAAATTGATAGCATGAGTCACAACTTAGACAACTAGGAACCTGCATAAGAAGGTCAACAACAAAATAGAATGCCAATCAGGATTTTTAGACTCAAAGGTTAATTTGGAAGGGTCTTGACAACACAAACCCTAAAACAGTGATGAACATAACCCTAAGACCCATGACAATGGATTAAACTAGATTTTGTAAGAGTTAAAATGGAACCAAAGCAAATTTTTAGGGGTTCCACCAGGATCATTGAAATCTCTTTATTATACGCAGATTGAACCACCTTATTAGATAATAATAATTTATTAGGAATTGCAATTTCCCTTCATGGATATGTTGGAGTGGATGGTGGGTGATATAAATGGGATAATGGAACTGGTAATTTTTTTGTGGATATAGAGTGGGTGGGATTAAGTAGGATGGGTATAATGGAGATGGTAATGATGGGTGTTCTAGCTGATGTGGGAATTTATTTTGGCATTCTTGGTAGTATGGGGATTATTTCCATTCACCATATATACTAAATGGGGAAGCATTTTTTGAAGAAACATATTGTCGTTCTAATCCTATAGAATTATAAAACATTTTAAAATCATTATGAATACCTTCACCTTCCAAATTTGATGTGTGAAGTCGTCCTTGAGTTACAAAGAAGAATTGTTCACTTCCACCTTTTTCATGTCAAGGCTCACTTATAACATCTATTTCCTTCACCATGTCCACTTGAATAGCTTGGCATGTGCACTTATCTTCTTCCTTGCAACAAATTGAATAAAAAATGGTCAAATATTCATTTATGGATTCATTTTCAAAAATCCATTGTCTCTAAAAATTGATCAGTTATTTGTTCTTGCTTAGTTATAGGAATAAGATTTGTAGATTCTTGTGACAATGGTAAGGGAAGATCGTGCTAATCTAAGTTGCATTCTTTAGGTAGAGGGAAAATAAAAATATCACTTTGTGTTAGCGCAATTTCCCCACCACTTCTTTCTTTGGTTTTTAAATTTAAAATTGATGTACATTTGAACTACCTTGAAAATGCAACATTTTTATGGTTTTTTTCTTGTTTCTTCAAAATTATTTCTTTACCTATCAATTGACTAACAATAAATAGTGTGATTATAAATGATTTTATCTTCTAAAATCTATCTACAAACTCAAACCATGCATCTATATGATTTAAAACAATGAAAATTAGGACTAATCACTTAGGAAAGGATAGAAATTGTGCAAGCTTTCATCCTAATGTATTGGTCCTAACTCAACTCACCAAGCTAACAGGAATTTGACACCTCTCCCTGGCAAAAATGCCAAAATGATAGACCAAAACTGGAGTAAATAATAATCTGGATTCATCTCAGTTTAAGTGTCAATCTAGGGATCATAAGCTCATGAAAGGTGTCATGGCTATATGCACAAGGGTTGCAGATAGTGAGATGAGTGGTGATGAAATGCAACTAAAACACACAAAAGAGCACCTATAATGAAAATATGCTTTAACTTTCTTATTCTACCCTTTTGATAGGAACTACGATAGGAATTGTGGTAGGAACTTTTAACTGCAACATAAACTATTAATTGTGATAGGAACTATTAATAGTCTATACAATAACTGCGACAGGAACTATAACAGTCTGCACAGTAACTGCGACAAGAAAAATTTACACAGTAATTGCATTAGGAAGTGTAACAGTCTACACAATAATAATAGTTTATAATGATTCCAAAACTTAAAATGATTAGATTTTAAAATAACAGTGTAATATAATGCAAAAATGAAAGCTAACATAGATCATTAAATCATAAACAATAGATAGAAAATAATGCGTAAGTAAATTTAATCAAAGAATAAATTAAACACACATTACTAAAACAATAAAATTATAGAAATCACTAGCATTCCAAGTAGTGGGCCCTGCCTCCTCAATCCGTAAAGTGATGGAATACAAAGTGTTGTTCTACAAGGATTTGATCACACAAGGAGTTTTATTTATTTATAACAATGATACAAATTTTCATTTCTATTCTCTTATGTTCATGCTAATTCACCCTCCTTTATAGCTATTGCACTGCCTTATAAGGCATGAAATAGATAACAAGTTGTTTTACTATTCATGCCGTTCCTCTTATTTCTACATGTAGATTTGTTGCATTAGTTTTCTAATATTATGCATATGTTTTCCACACCACCTATTATATTTTTTTGCGGACCTATTTTGTTGCATTTTGTCCTATTCTTTTGTTGTCTTTTATGGCACTATTTATGGCTTGTGGGTTGGAATAAAAGCAACCATAAAAATAGGAGTTTGTTGTGCCATAAAAATAGGATTTTTTTGTGCCATAAAAATAGCTATTTGTTTTTCCTCCACTCATCATAATTTTATTAGTTACAACAATAAATAATACATGCTTTTTCATGCCATATGAGTAGCACAATAAATAATTATTTAAAATGAAATTAATAGCTGAAATTATTTTTTGTTGTGTAGGTGACAGGATGTTTGTGTGCTGGTGACATAAAGTCTATGTGGAGGTGACAGGAAGTTTGTGTGCAAGTAACAGGAAGATTTGCATCCTTAAATTTATTTTATTAACATAATAGAAGCACATATTAGTAAATACAATCCAATACTCATTGATATATTTCATCTAAAAACTAAATTAAATATTTTATGTATATTAAATCATATGCAACATAAAATGGTAAAATGGTATGATATGTAATGGAAATGGAATGTGGGAATGGGTGTGAAGGTATATAAAAAAGGATAAAATATGGCATAAAATAGAACATAATTGGTTCTCATCACCTACTTCCCAAAGAAGAAGAAATTCTTTAAAAATAAGAAAAGTCTGTACAAACAAGAAGAAATTTATCCACACGGTTGAATCCTGATAGCAATATCATAATTTGACATGCTGTGGAAAAATACCTCCTACTTATCAAGAAGAAATTTATCCATCTGATGTTAGTGATAGCTCAGATGATGACCGTGATTGTTCCTTTATGGTTGAGGGAGATGAATCCCTATACATTCATAGGGTGAAGCTAATCGTGACTCAATTCATTTCATGTGTCTGGCTAATAATGATGATTTCACCAATAGTGAGTTTGAGAAAGAAAAGGATTAAGAGGCAATCTCGGGGATGGAGGTAACCTCTGTATCTAGCCCCTAGTGCTCCATAAAAGCAAGTTGTAGGCAACCCTTGCTCAAAAAATTCTTTGAGGTACTCTTGGAGGAAGGTGTGTTGGTGAATAATGATTCTATGAAGGACCTAAGCTCTATGTCCTTTAGGGGTTTGGTCAAATGCTTAAGTTACTTGCTCACCCTTAAAATTATAGAGAACCAAGTTTTGATGGAAAAATTAAATGCACAACAACTGGCTTTGAGGGATATTAAAAAAAGAATTATTTAAGAACTCCTAAGAAAAGAGTGTGATGGGATACCTCTCACCCCTGATACTCAGATCTACCTATAAAAAAAAGGTGGCCACCAATTCAAATTATAACAAAGTAGCCAGGGCATTGACATGGTCAAACCTACTAGCATGGTTAGGGGTGACAGGGTTGCCTCCATGACGGAGGACCTGGTGGCTGCCATAGAAGAAAAGAACCCCAATGAAACTAATTGTGGACCTCTAGGAACTAGTGAGTGTATCAATGTAGGAGGGTCTTTTGCTCCTAAAGGTGACACTCTGAGACCTACCAATGAAGCTAGTAGATATTCTCTTGAGAAAATTCCTAGGGTTGAGGCTATTAAAAACCATACTTACAATGTACTAAAAGCTTTGTTCCTACTTCTACATTAGGGTTGATTTTACCCATACAGAAGGGTACATACCTTGTCGCAAAAAACCCCATCCTTCCTAAAGTAAAAGAGTCTACGTGTGGGGTTTAAAGAAACACCGAAGAGTAGTTTGAAGTCATAGCATATAACAAGAAAGAGAATATCATGACTAAGCAGGTTGGTAAGGCCCGTAAGCCTAGAGTAGGCCCTGGAAGGCCGAGGAAGAGTAATATGTCCAGCCCTATGACAAAATACATACAATTATTAAAAGGCAAAGGAAAAAAAAGGTATAATAATTCAAATCCCTGGTACAAAAAGAACAGAGGTTGAGGAAAGACTACCCAATTTTTTTGAGTAGTTTAAGCAAGATCTAGAGGTAGCCCCCATGAATGTGGAGGATGAAGCTTAACTACATTTCATGGAATGTCAAGGGATTGGAGTCCCCTAATAGGAAATATATTATAAAGAGGTTTTTAAGCTTGGAAAAGTAAAAGGAAGTTGTTTTCCCACATGAAACAAAAGTAGTTGGTTTTACACTATGATGGCATCTTTAAATTTGCAAAATTTGAATTGCCCATGTTGAGAAAATTTGCTTTGCATACTTAGAAGTACACCTAAAAAAATCTGCCCAATTGACCTACATTTGAGGGTCATAATTCGTAGTTGGTTGAATTTCATGCCAAACCCCTTGGTGATCATTTTCAATTGACATATGTGAACATGCATGTCAGTTTTTAGCTTCCCATGATGAGTTTTGATAAGGTTTTGAAAAGAAAAGTTAGAGAGTTTCGAGACTGTTTTGTTGTTTCCAAACTCTTTGTCCTGCAAAGTGGCCTCCTATTCAAGCTAATATTTCACAACTAGATGATTTTCATGAAAAATGACCTGTTTCCCTACTTTCCCCCCACATTCATATGCTCCCTTGTCTAGTTTGAGAGCCTCAAGATCTGATTTGATTTGTTTACCAGGTCAAAAGCAAATGCAGTTTGTTTACTTTTTACATCTGCATTTTTAGAATGTTTCAAGGTGGTCAAGTTTGACCCTCAATATCTTCTGATGAATTTGGATTGAAGGAAAGTCCTTTTGTGCATATACTTAGTGGATCTAAATGACCTAGTGTGCCCAGTGGAAGTTCCCTAGGAGATGATTTGGTATTTTTTTGAAGTGCAATATTAGAAATCCTTGTCAAACATAAAATTTTGCAAATGAGAGAGGTTCTCTATATTTGGAGGTATAAGTTCTTCACAAATTAATTCTAGCAAAGGGTATCCAATTATTCCATTGAATAAAGAAGGCGGTGTTTCATATATGTCATATTTTCCTCTATGCAAATGATTTGAAAGAAAAGCTCCTTTTCTATTGGGCGATTCTTTCAATGGAATATATATGTTTCTATTGGTTGCTATTAGGTTTCATGAGATAATCCATTCGGTGCTTTAAGTGCCAATTAGCTGCTAGAAGAATTTTTGATTGCAGAGCATAGTTTCATGATGGATTTTGAGAGTTTGAGAGTTTGCAACAATGCATCACAAATACAGGGATTTTTATAGATCAACATTTTGATTAGGACTTGAACTTTCATACCACAAAAGAGTATCCTGTTTCAAAGATGACAGTGAAAAGACTACTAGTGAATATCAAACCCAAAGATATTGGAAATCTTATTGAAAGCGCTCTATGGGAGGATCCTAAAATGTTGTAGAACTTCAAATATCTTCTGGAAAGGATTTCTATTTTGGATGTAGATAAGCGACTATCGGTATCACAAGCATTGAGTCATCCATTTATCACTGGCTAGTGAAATAGGTTGCCAATAGATGCACTGGATTTTCTATTAAGTTTAGATTTTGTTCATTGGCTTCAATTGAGGTTACTTAAGATTTTAATACAATGATAGAAATGGTCAATTTTTGTAAAATTTTCAATTATTATTAGATGACTAGCTCGAGTTTGTCAAATGGCAGCATGGGACTGCAGACCAATGGATGGTATTAAGGAAATAAAAATCAACTAAAAGGTTGCACTTAGCAAATCAGATGCTAAGAATTCTGTATTGACACTACACATGGAAATTGGAATTAAGTTTTTAGCTGTAAGAAATATGAGGAGAAGGACCAGGGCATGAGGGAACACATCTTGAAAAGCTGGAGAACCGTTTGCAAGGTATTGGCACAGACCAGTGCAGCCATATGATAGAATGTGCCATCATTTCGGTTGAAGGAGGATGACATAGCAAGAATATGTGTCCAAATGCTTGCATGAATGTATTATGAAGCAATGACAACTCATGTTTGCTCTGTGCAGGCAAAGCCATAGATGCTTATGTGGAAACAATATGTGCCAACTCAATGAAAGGTATCAAAAATTGTTTGAGGAAAGTTTTCTCACCTCCATTGTTCGAGCCAGAGAAGCTACAAAATAGTAATGAGCTAGGAAAAAACTTCAGTCAACGGTCAGAAGAAATGGTGACTATTGCAAACGTTTCTTTTTTTTGCCATGATTAGTGAAGTTGCACAACAACAAAATGTGAAGTTAGGGTTGGGCCCGATCAACGACTTGTATTGGACAGAGAAAGATGGATTAATCCAAGACCTAGTCCACCAGCTTGCCAAAATAAAATAATGTTTTCTTTAATGGCATTGGGAAGCAGGGAAATACAGATTTTCCTGCCAGCCCACATGAAATTTTGATGCTGTCATCAAAAGAAGTGGGGAGGCAAGGAGTGGCCATGGTGGGTCTGAGAAATTTTTTTTAAAAAGGTTTTCTTTTAAATGGTGGCTTTAGTGTCATTCGATGGAAAATATTTAAGCCTTGCACATTTTAACAACCAAATTTTAAATATGTGAAATGGATAAAGGAGGTGGATAAGATTTATTTTTACCCGATAAGTAAATATTTAAAAAGCTTCACCATATTAAAAGTTGTGAGAAAAAATATAAAATGCTAAAGTAAATGACACCAGAAAAATGTTTTTTTTTAAAGCCTAATTAAGTGAATTAATTATTCACTTAATGAGCAAAGATCTTTTTGCTTGGGGTGAAGAGTTTTCATTGATAAAACAATATTCCTTGCTACAGTACAGTTAAATATAATGTGCATGGGTAAGTTTTATTTTATTTTCCTGATAAGTAATTTGAAATCTTCACCTTTCAACTCTTTCAATTGAAATAATTGGAGTATTTGCAGCATGGATAAAGTGGAATTAAATTATTCACTTTATGAAATAAGGGATTCTATTATAAAAGTGAATATTTTATTTGTTGGAGATAAATTTTTTATGCAGCAGATAGGAAAAAATAGATAAAAGAGTTTTCATAGGTAAAATTTAAAGCAGGTTAAAAGGCTTTCACGAAGAAGCAAAAACACTTGCAGCACGAAGAGATAATTTTCATTGTAGGGGAAATTTGGGAGAAGTAAAGTTTTTTCACAATGAAGTAGTAAGTTTGTAGCCCAAGTAAAATGGAGTGAGAGACTTTGTCGGTGGAAAAGTGCTAAACATATATTTTCAATGGAAAGGCATAATGGATGAAGAGGGTCATCATGAAGGGAATATTTTTTGTTAGAGGGAAAGTGAATGCAAGATGCATGAACCAAGGTGTAGATTGAAGATTCTTCAAGAAGCAAAGGTAGTTACAGATCAACAGAGAAGAATGGATCCAAGTGTCAACTACAGATGTAGTTTTAGGGTTTTTTCCTTCTTCTATACCTTCTTTCTTCTTCTCATTTGTATAGGTTCTGAAATTCCGAATTAGGAAGTAAGGTAGGATAGTGTTGAGTCTGAGTTGCAAACCAAGTATGTAAATTGTAATAGCTAGGTTTTATGATAAAATGTTAGCCAATTTGTACAAAAAAAATTACTGTCATGAAGTTGTCTCTAGATTTGTAAGCTTTTTATCATATGAATTCAATATATCAAGTATGTTTGAATTTATCATTGCAGCTTTCCTTTGATTTTGTTTTTTGGCCATGGTTCTCTTTCAAGTAAAGAGTTAAAATACTTTGATCAGATAATAGTGGTTTAGAGTGCACAAGTGGGATTGATAAGTAGAATTTTATGAAAAATATGAGTGGATTTGTTAATGTAAGGCATTAACATATTTTAAATCTGTTGGTTGAACTTAATTTCTTGATAGGATCTCTATTACAATTTTATATTTGACTCCATTTCCCATGATTAGGCACTGACCTATCACAAAGCCTGAGACATTTAAAAAAAAAATCTAATCATATTAAATCTCTGTTACTTTGGTCCTTTTGTTTTGTTGTTTAAGTTATATCTACTCCATATATCTTCATGATATTTGAAAGAGTATAGAGGCTGAATTTGAGAGAAGTTTACTTAGTAACCCTCTATGTTTTTGAGATGAAGATATATAAATTATTTGTTCTTAGTAATGTTCAATGCAATTGGGATTATGCTTGAACTTGGTAGAATATACAATACCCATTACTCATATATCTAAGAAACATGTTGTTGTGTAGTCTCACAATACGCCCCAAGACTGGAAGACTTGGGGGCCCAAGTGAAAAAATAACTCTTATGGTAGGAGATAGCAAGCTGAAAGATCACCGAAAATGAAAAGTAAAGAGAAATCTTTAATCAAAGAGTACTTTGTAATGTAAGTGTTTTGAGTACTAGGTATTTGGAACCATAAATGTTTGAAAAGGAAAACTGTAACATGCAAATTTGAATAGAATGTTCCAGTCCGATATTTGGAGTCTGATATTTGGTGTCTAGTGAGATGGAGTCTAGTAATATGGAAGTCTGGTAAACTGAAGTCTGGGAAAGTTCAAGGGTAAAGCTAAATACCTGGTACCAGGTAGCAATGTGAAATAAAATTTTAAAATTTTAAGGTTATCTAATGATTTTGATAGTCCAGTAACTTGATATATATAGAAGATAATCATATAAGGATTTGTAATATGCTAGAAAGCGTGTTATTTATGATATTTATGTACTAACATTGAATGATGGTTTTATAATTTTTTTTTCTTTTTAAAGGGATTTAGTGAGTGGAATTTGTGATTGTAGGAGATACAGATTGTGATGCAAAGTTCAGACATGGACGGTTAGGAAAATCAAGTTTGTGAACAAATCTGATGGTGTTACCAGGTTTAAAGATACACTTTAAAAGATCATGTTGGAGTAGAGTTTGTTGCAAAGATGTGCTAGATACCAAGAACCCGAGACTCTAGAGTTTAAGCATGCGGCAAAGAAGTGTGCCAATTCTGGGGGTTGCTCATTCCTGGAATGTTAAAATTGAGGATGAACCTAAAATGTAGGGGAAATATTCCACTTGATCACTCCGAATTTGTGGGAAGCTCCTATATTTTCTTTGAACAAATTTTTTTGGTTCCAAAAGGAATCTTGATAATTAAAGATTAAAACCCGAAGTGCTTTAATGTGCAATTGGAGTTGACCTTCGTTGACTTTGACTACAATTCTCTTATAGTCACTACATTCCACGTGCCTTGATGTGATTTGTCCCTTGGATTTACTCTCATGTATTTTTCTTATCCTATATGTGCCTTGTGTTCTATAAAAGGCTAGAGGATACCTTTTTTTTATTTTAAGTTCAAAATTTGTGGATGTCAGAAGAGCCAGAACTTCTTTAAGTTTTGTTCTTTTTTCCTATTTTTTGAATCATTCTGATGTAAAAACTTGTATGCACATAGAAATTAATCAATATTAGAGCCAATTCAATAGCTACCTATCTCATGAATATTTTGTAGTAGGTTATGTTAGTTCAGCCAAACAAGACTGTGTGTTGCACCGTTTAAGGGTGCATACAGAGCCTATTCAGTGTCCAACCTAAAACCCCTCTCTTTAAAATCTTGCAACATTTTATATGTAGCTGTGAAACAATTTGGTGATGTATAAAGTGGTTTGCTTTGATTTGGTTAATTCTTTGGGGAATGCATGGAGAATAATCGCGAAATTTTAATTTCTAGTATTTTTATGCTTTATTTTAGAATAGATGTTTAAATTCTTGAAAATGTTGAGAAAAAAAAAGACGAATGGATGGAAATTTATTGAAAATCTTTCTTTTCCGATGAAATTGTTGAATGCTTAATTCTAAATTTACTTAAGTGATAGCAAAGAATTTGTTAATTTTCATGAAATATTATTATAAATCTTTCAATTTCATGATATTTGTCTTTATGATCCAATTGATAACTTAGTGCCTAATATATATGATCTTAAACAACCATAGTCCCTTTGAGATTAACAACAATATCACATCATACCCTAGAGTGAACCTAGTACAATCAAGACCTAATTACTAGAGACTTGGGATTGAACTAAAGCCAATATTTTCTTGTTAAGATAGATTCCCCTTTTAGATTGTCTTTGTTCCATATGTTTCAAGAAGGATAGGCTCTTTGTTGTTTGTCTATGAAGAATTTATTCGCCATGTTACTGTGAGTAAAATCATCATCAACACATCCACTTACACAGTTCTGTAGTTTTTTCTTGACAAGTTTATCATATGCTTGGACCTATAATTAGGAACACCCTCTCGAGTCTTGTGGAGCTCAAAGTGCATAAGGCTTTCATGGCCTTTTTGTTGGCTTTTGTTGTCTTCAATCTCTTGATAGTGTAGATTGCTTGTCCTAAACACTTAATCCCCTAGTTTAGGAATTGTGTTTCTCCTTATGATTGAAGGTTGCAAGAAAAGAACCAACACACTAGAAAAAAACCTAATTGTTTTTGAATGACTCCTCCTTCTTCACCACTAAGCATGAAAAAGGAAATGGGAGCACTACCGTTCTTCTTTCCAATAGGTGGTGTCAATTTGTCACTAACCAGGGCACCTCCCCCTACAATAGGGAAATATGTGTGACCTTGGAAAAGGATTGTATTGCATTTGGACTATGCACCATCTATGCCCACAGTGACCACAAGGAGAGTGCTAGGTAAGTGCACCAAGATGGTTCCCAAAAAGGGGGCTTACGTGGCCACTTTTTTCACTGAAATCAGGAAATATTGACCTTGGACATGAAATTAAGGATAGTTACACTCAAAATTTTGAGATGGAACAAAAACAAGGATCGAAGTTCTCTGAGTCTACTTTCTAAACTACTAATTTGTTTTGAAAATGGTTGAGATTAAGGGGTTCGAAAGAGGGATGCACACAAATTGGTGTTGTATTTTTAAGAAAAACATAACATAGCAATTCTTGTACGACCCTAACACGGTGAAATTTTTTGCAGTATTTTTAAAATCACTACGGTCAGAAGTTAGCTAACAGTATCTAGTTGATGCATGATTTTTTTGATAAATTTTTAATGAATATTTGACTTTTTACTAATTTTCTAAGTGGGCACTTCTTGAAAAGCAGGATTTTGGCCGTGCTCCCCCTACAAATCTGGAACGTAATTGATTTTTTTTAATTTTTTTTTTTGTAGAATGGAGTGGGTAAGTGCACAAAGTTGAGTCCATGAAACGTGGAAGTTTTTGCCTTAGGCAAAAAAATGAATTCGGCTTAAAAAGGGATCCACTTTTTAAGGAGTGGGTAAGTGCACAAAGTTGAGTCCATGAAACGTGGAAGTTTTTGCCTTAGGCAAAAAAATGAATTCGGCTTGCAAAAAAGGGATCCCACTTTTTAATAAACGGGATCCGTTTTTAAAAAGTGGGATCCCTTTTTAAAAGTGGGATCCCGTTTTTAGAAAACGGGATCCCGTTTAGCTTCAGGATCTTGAGCCTAAGTTTATAAAACGGGATCCGTTTTTAGAAATTTCCATTTTTGGAAAATTTTAAAATGGGATCTCGTTTTGAAAATTTTCCAAAAACAGAAATTTCAAAAATGGAAGTTTTTAAAATGGGATCCCATTTTGAAAAAATCTGAAAATGGACACTTCAATTTTAAAAATTTCCATTTTGGAAAGTTTTCAAAACGGGACCTCGTTTGAAAACTTTCCATTTTTAGAAATTTTCATTTTTGGAAGAATTTCAAAATGGGATCTGTTTTACAAAACGGGATCCTGTTTCATAGAACCATAAAAAATGGATTTTTTATGAAACGATCCCGTTTTGAAACGAGATCCTGTTTTTTAATGAAACAGGATCTCATTTTTTAAATTATGAATTTTTGAGCGGGTTTTTTGGCTTATTTTTTGGTTCGGGAAATGGCTTGGGACCCGAACCTAAGCTTTGGACCTAGTTTGACCTACAACTTGAAGGTCCTATTAATGTCATAGGAAAATAATGACTTTGGACATATGTTTGAAGACCTATTTTGCAGAATTTTTTTACGAAATTAAAACCCATTATAGATGAGACAGTGCAGATTCCAAATATGTAATTTTTTTAATAATTTGATTATTTTTTCTATTTTTCATTTAATTTCTAATGAAACTAGTCCATAAACTTGAATTATCAAGTTGTTTTAGTATTTTAATAACTTTTGATCAACATAACATTTTGACGAATGGATTACACGAGAGCAAACTTTAGACAATTCTTTTCAGTTTTAAAAAAAATCAAAAATGATAAGTTTAGGTCATTTTATGCATGTCGTACACGACGATTTTTCAAAATGACAAATATGTCTAATAAATATTTAATAAAAATAAAAATATTCAATAAAAAACTATAAAAAAATATTAAAAGCAAGCTTTAGTGAGTCACAAATCTTTTTCCAAAAGGATTTAGAAAAATATGATAATTTAGGTCAAAATATGGATGTCGTACACGTGCATGGTATGGTATAAAAAAGTGACTTTTAAACAGTGTTTTTTAGAAACGCCTATTGAAACTCAATTTTTACAATCTAGGTATTGAAATAAATTACATATTTGGAAACTAGACTCCTAGTACTACATTTTATGATTAATGACTTTTTCGAAGATTCCATCTCTAAGTGCTTCAAATTTTAAGGTCAAATGTGTCAAATTCTGAAAATTAGGGAAAACACTTCCACTTTTTGGCCAAAAAGTGGACTCAACTTCTTGCACACACCCGAGTCTAGTTTCTAAAAATGTAATTTATTTGAAATTTCGATGAACGGTTAACAAAAAAAACACCAAACACTACTTTTTGGAAAAAAAGAGACATACAAACAAAAGAAATTATGGATGAAAGGCTTAACATTGTCAAAAAGTGAAAAAAATTACATTGTTCGATAGCTAAGAGAGAACCTAACATTACCCATGTGTTTGATTTTGTCGATATTGAACCAGATGCAATTGTGATGGTGAGCACGAACCCAATTACGTGAAAAATTGTAGAATTTGCAAAAAAAGTCTTTGGTCATTGGGAATTCCCTCCAAGCCTTTGGGTTAGTATTCCAAGGCAAATACCAATGCTAAGGCTTAGGGATTTCCAAAGCAAGATATAACCCGAGTGAGTTATAACGTGCTCATGTTATTTCCTAGTTTTGATATTTTTTTTCTTATTTGGGATACATGTCAAGCAAGACATAAGGCGAGCGTGTTATAACACGCTTGCATTATGTCTTCCTTTATGTTAAATGCCACTCTATTGAATATTTGTTGATATATTTGTATTTTGTATGTACATGTATGCTGGTGTGTCATGTATGTATGTATGTATGTATGCCTACATGTGTCAGTGCATGTATATTGTATTTCTTTAGAGGGACATAGAATTTTAAGAGAGAGAGAGAGAGAGAGAGATATCTAGGTAGGGTGGGATGGGGAGAGGGAGAGAGCGAGTCTGGAGAGAGGGAGAGAGAGTGGAAGTGAGATTTGAAGAGAGAGAGTGGGAGAGAAGGGGTTGGAGTGAGGGGGTCTTAGCTAGGTAGGGTGAGAGGGAGAGACTTGAGAGATAGGTAGGGAGAGGGAGTGGGAGAGAGAGGGAGTGTGAGTAAGAGA